>VXBX01003853.1:133665-220659 GCA_013400415.1 Scytalopus superciliaris | reverse complement strand
TTTTTTTTTTTTTACTTTTTAAACACTTTTATGTTGGTTATAAATATGCTCAGAAGCATTTGGTAACTCTTAAGAAAAGCAGGAGTGTTAAGCACTCAGCCAAAGCCAGGCACTGGGTTGCACAAGCATCTCTCCCTCTGGAGAGGAGGGAAGAGAGGTGTGAGTGGCTTTATGAGAAGCAATATCAAGTCACTTTGTGCACTTTGCTGGAGGGTTGCTCTGAGAAACTGCAGAGCACACAGCTCTCACTCTCATTTTCACATGTCTTCAGCCACTGGAGAGGCTGATTTGATATGTTATCCTCATGAGGCACGAGGCTCTGCAAGCCACCAGCTCAGCTGCCTGTTTAGGATGGTTTGGTTTAACTTAGTGCTGCTCCTAAGCCAGTACAGGCAGGGCTGTTTAGCTCAGACACACCGTCCTGATGTGGCTGCAACCCTTCAATCTGCATCTGGCAGATTTGTGTCTCTTTGGTGGATGGGGCTTTGGGCAATCTGGGGTAGTGGAAGGTGTCCCTGCCCATGGCTGGAGTTTGGACAAAATGATCTTGAAAGTCCTTCCAACCCAAATCATTCTGTGATTCTATGGTTTTTCATGTCTTGAAAGGAAAGAAAAGGAGGTAAGAAAAGTGACACTAGCTCAGTACAGGTGCTTCCTACAATCTGTGTGAGAGCTGCCAATTTTGCCAATGAAACAAAGTCCTTACTCGGAGCCTCCAGAGGATTTGTTGAGTGTTCTCCCCCATGCTTCAACAATGCAAAAAAAATGGCTAAACGTTAATCACAGGATTCTAAAAAAAATAAAAGATGTCAAAAGAACAGCTAAATTTTGGGGGCTTAATGTATTTTCAGTACTGGGGGAGAAAAACTTGCTGTTACTTGGCAATTTGCTCACACTTGAGAAATGCAAAGAAATATATATAATCATAGAATCATGGAATGGTTTGGGTTGGAAGGGACCTTAAAGATCATCATGTTCCAACCCCCCTGCTATGGTCAGGGACACCTTCCACTGGCTCAGGTTGCTCCAATCCCCGTCCAACCTGGCCTCGGACACTTTCAGGGATGGGACAGCCACAGCTTCTCTGGGCAACCTGTGCCAGGGCCTCCCCACTCTCATGGGGAAGAATTCCTTCCAAATATTTAACCTGTCTCCTCTTTTAGTTTACAACTGCGGGAAGCCGTTGACCGAGAGAGGTGAGCCCACAAGGAACCACACAGACACACTGGCAGTGGGCTCCAAGTGAGCTGACGTTTATTTGAAACTGGGGCTTTTATAGGGCAAGGTAGGGTTATTATGGGATGGAGGGTAGCAACAGGGACAGGATTGGACGAAACTAGGGGTGGCGATAATAACCACGGCAACAGGACAGCCAACCAGGAACGGCTCCGCAAACAACCAATGAGATCTCAGGGTTCGGGGAGTTGGCGGGAAAGCCTGAAGGAAAGGCAGGAAAATCATGAGGGAAGGAGGGCAAAATGGAGACCTGTGGGGATAAAACAACAATGACAGCCTCCATGACGGCATTAGGGCAAGAACATTACAAAACATAAGAAACCTACAACAAACAACATTAATAACCTGTTCAAACAATAACTAACTTTTCCTTTTGTGTCATAAGCAAGTCCAATACCACTCCGAAGAGTGGTAAACCTCCATGTTTTTAACGGCAAGTCTTATACCCCTGTTCCTGAGGGAAGGTGGTAAGTTCAGCAGCTTTTCCCAAATCTACTGGGTCTTCTTCGTAAGTCCATCGAGTAAAGTGATGCTTCCATGCTTCATACTCACTGTTGGCCCGAACATCAAACCATCATACCTTGGCCTATTGCTACCCTTCTGTGTAAAACGTTGCTCTCCCTCTAAGTGGTGAATGCACATATTTGGGTATATCAGATAATCAGTATATCTTCACACAGAAGGACTGGTAGGGCTTAAATATGCTCAAAATAGACAATTTAACTTATTTCTTCAAAACTGTAGCTTCCAGGAGAGGGTTGTAGATGTCCTTTCCAGGAGAGGGTTGGATATATCCTTTTCAGGAGAGGGTTGGATACGTCTCCCACTCAAGGGCACTGTGTGCTATGAGCATAATTTCCATTTAGAGAAAACAGACTTCATAGACTGGCTGAAAAAAACAGGCCTGGCTGCCTAAAATGAATAACTACAATATAATAGAATGCCTGCCTTTAATCCTGACCAGTTTTGGGGGGCTCCAGCCTGGCTTCACACACGAGAGAGCTTTTATTCTTGGAGGAGCTGTTAATGGACATATGTCTGTGGGATCAGACCCACCCCAAAAGAGCAGATTTAATTACACGCATGGCAAGTTCATGGACTTGCTGGAACAAAGAAACATCCAGTGCAAGCTCTTCTGGGGAGGAAGGGTTTAATCAAGCGTGTTTTGTGCAGAGCTTGGCGTGATGGAACGTCAGGGAGCAGTTCATCCCCAGCACCAGTGCAAAAATGGTGATTAATAAAATTATAACCGTTTATTCCACTAATGCTAGGGTTTAACCAGGCTGGTTGTGTCTCTTCCCTGATTCAGGAGATAGGAGATAGGATGCAATTATTTTCGTCTACGTGAAGCTCGGATAATGTGATAGCTCAAATGCTTACTCTCTAGTTGCTGATTTAATTATATGAAATGTCAAGTTAGTTTAAGAAATACTTGGGGAAACCCCTGCCTCTGTCAAGTAGGAATATGCCAAGTGTTTCAGAAGACAACTTGTACCTTACTATTAAAAAAAAAAAAAATCAGGCCAGAAAGCAACACTGTGCAGTGTGTAATGTATCTTGAATATTATAGTAAAATTGAAGCAATAGATGTGATTTTCTTTCGTATTTTGAAAGGTGAATAAAACAGCTTTGTGTTGCTTGTGGTGTGTCTCATGGCTGCCTTTTTATTGCTCTTGAGTTTTAAATATGGTGAATAAAGGTAGAATCAGGACTTTGGCTGGGGGGGAAAAGGTGTTCACTGTGTTTGTAGTTAACAAGGTCCCTCAGAGGGCCCTGTATGTGACACATGAAGGTGAACTTTGCTGCTGTGACACTGGACCCAAAGAACAAGGACTGATACTTCAATACATACATACTTAAAAGCAAAATAGACAAGTTGAGGATTCTGCTGCCACTGGCTCCTCTGCCTCAAGGAAATGGACTTCTGATCTGGAAGAAGGGCCTGGGTGAATAAGAGGAATGGATATGATCTCTTTGCAGAGATCAGAGAGTGTTGGGGGTTCTGAAGTGCAGGAAAACCACATCAGTTTAACAAGTTGCTGTGGTTTGTCTGCTGAACCTGATGCAAATGTGAGCTAAAACACACATGCCTTAATCTTTCACATGGGTGTGAGCAAGGCAGATTTATCTTGGTTGGCTGCTGGCTCAGGGCATGTTTGCCTTTGGTCTCATCAGCTCACTGGTGTGACTTGGTTGTGCATTGAAGTCTCAGTCCTAAATACTGAGACCAATCACTCTCATTTGTCACCAAGAACCCAGTTTAAAACTGCACTGGGTACCCCACTAATATCCCCTCCGACTGACTTTCTAAGAGTGATTACCAAATTTCAGATGTATCTTTATTGTTGAATTATGAATTTCACGTGTCTTTCTGGTTGGATGTAGCCTTGTGCAAGATGTGGGTGGCACCTGGGTCACATCCTTCTGGGAAAGCCAGGCCACTCCATTCAGGCTCCAGAAGTTTACTTTGATATAAACTACCTCAGAGATGCAAAATATTTGGAAATCTCTTCTGAACACACAGCTGAATTTAGTAACATCCTGGTGGCATTATTGGATCAACAAGCGCTTTGCACACCAGTGTCATAAGAGTGTTTGAAGAAATAATTGGTTGCTATTTTGGGGTAGAGCTTAAGTAGAAAAATATTAACATGAAGTGAGGAACTTTGTCAGTATTTAGGAATTACTTTGCCAGACTTGGAAGATAAGTGTTTTGTAGGAAGAAGAGACAATAGCTTCTTTTACTAATTATGGACAAAGACTGCCTGAATTTTAAGAAAGCTATCTAGAAAAAGGGAAAAGTTTTACAGAGGCATTAAGAGTATTTTCAGTGCACTTCAAATAACGGGTTTGCATTCTCTGTAGTTTTTTGCAAGATCATTGATCACTGGATGGCTAAATATATGGAATAGAATCATAGAATCGATCGGGTGGAATAGTTACAGTATGATTAGAGATGGAATTCTGCATATGTCCTGATACGACATCCAAGCAAAGCCAGGTTGGATGGGGTCCTGAGCAACCTGACATCCCTGCCCATGGCAGGGGATTGGAAGTGGATGATCTCTAAGGTCCCTTCCAACCCAAACAAGTCTCTGATTCTACAATTCTATGAGACTAAAGTGGTTAGAAGGCTCTTCAGCTAGCGCAGGTATTCTCTGCATGGTATTGTAGATACTAAGACCAGCTCTGGATAGATCTTGGAGGTCTTTTCCAACCCTTATGATTCTGTGATAGTCAAGTCCAGTTAAACCTCTGGAAAAGATGTCCCAAATTGTACTGATAAAGGAAGAGATGAATTTCTTATAATAAGCCAGTGGCTCTATTGCTGCTCCTCCGAAGCCTCAGATTTATTTTGGGAAGCTGTTTTGAGTTTCTTTTTCTCAGAGCTTTGGTGGCCATCAGAAGTCAGCCTTCCAGTACCTAAGTGGAGCCTGCAATAAAGCTGGAGAAGGATTTTTCACAAGGGCATGTAGTGACAAGAGGGAATGTCTTTAAACTGAGAGAGGGTAGGTTTAGACTGCATGTTATGAAAAAAATATTTACTGCAGGGTTGATGAGGCACTGGAATAGGTTGCCCAGGGAAACCATGGATTCTTCATCCCTGGAAGTGTTCAAGACCAGGTTAGATGAGGCTTGGAACAACCTGGTCTAGTGGAAGATGCCCCTGCTTGTGGCAGGGGAGTTGGAACAAGATGATCTTTAGTGTCCCTCCCAACCCAAACCATTCTATCATTGATTCTGTGACTCTATTTAGCAAATTCTAGGAATGTTGTAATAGAAAGGATCAGCAGTTTCTTCTAGTTTAAAATATCAGGTTCTTCATTATAACAGAGGAATTTATGATGAGTTGTTTAAGGCTGTGTAATAGGAATGAATTTGTGTTCCTGGACCTCTGAATGAGTTTGAGCTGGGACTCCAGTTTGTAAATCAGGATTAATTTGGCCCATTTTTGACAAAGGAAGTTATTTGTAGGAATGCAATATGTCTCAGTCTTGTTTCTGCAAGCAGGATTTCCCAGCAGAGGAGGTGCCTTTTGCAGGTCTGATCTCAAATGGTGCCACAGTCACTGTGGTTGTCATTGGGAACAGCTGTGGGTCACTTGGGTTGCTCTGTGTCTGTGTGGTTATGTGGGAAGTTACCGTTCTTCCTCACCTTAAAGTTCTTGAGTCATGAACACACAGCTCTTTTTGGCTGTGATCTCCTTTAACAGGTTTAAAGTGTTGTGAATCAGTTCCCAAAATGGACATTGCAAAGCATTACGGTGTGTACATAATTCTATAGTATGTTGGGGGTTTTTTTACCTTTGTTTTCACATATATTCTGGTTCTGTGAATTTGTTTCAGTGCAATTCCTTGGAACATTGTATTAAAGCTCCTGTTTCTAGTCCTGCAGACCCTGGCAGGACTTCTGACTGATCATTTGACTGGCACAAGGGGTGAGTCATCCTCCCAGCCTGTCCTTATGGCCAGAATCATGAAATTCAGCGTATTTCTGCAAGGAGCTTTAGGGAGATAAAAACAATGGAAGAACTCTGCAGTGGAAGAGGAAAAAGAACAAAAAATGAAACAAAAGAAAAGACTTTTTTGACGTCTGAAGTGATGGACAAATCTTTAAAAGACGTATTTTTCAACTCTGAAGTAATGTGAAATCCTGTTAAAAAAATCAAGTATGCTTTTGTGCTTGTGTTGTACACACACAGTTATTTCATCGGTAATCACCTGAGTTCAGTCAAGAAAGCACAAAAGAAACTCTAAAATTCCCATGATCTACTTTCCCTTGGGCCTCTTTCACTCCTTTTCCCATTAGGTCAGTTTTTATGGTAGCTGAGAACCTGCTTAATACCTCCGGGTATTTCAAGTCAAGTCTGGGCACTCGTGTGTGTCAAACATCTCTGTTCCCTCACAGGGAGAGCTGCAAGTTTGCTTTTGTTTTGGCATTTGGAGAATCCATGATGGGCATTTCCATAGACTTGAAGTTCATTTTGGTGAACTTCAGAGGTGCAAACCCTTGGAGGAGCCTGGAGATTTGGTGTGCTCGTCCCTGCCACACTCCACATTTAATTGAATGAATTCTCTCTTGTCATTTTGGGCTCAGGTTGACCCATGGGAAGTTTTACCATGTTTTTATACATCACTGGCAGTGTGTGTCCATCTCAGTTCTAGAGCCTGCTGCCTCCCAAGGGAGTCTGTGGCTTTCCCCTGAATGATACATTAAAGCACCAACAAAAGAGAGCTTTTTTGGGCAGTGATTGGCATCATCCCTCTGCCCAAACCACACCAGTGGGGAATGCACTTGCTGGTGTAAAACAGTGCCTGCTCCTGCCACTGTTTGCTTTAGTGTGTGTGAGTCAGAGCCTTTAATTCTCTCTGCTACAGTTCCCTCTGTAAATTAGGGATAATTATTGCCTTCCTCACAATTCTGAGGTATATTGGAAAGTGAGGCTTGGAAATACATTTTGTTTTTCAGACACAGATGTTACAAGATTAGAATTTCCACCTACTTTTTCTTGTCATTCCTGTAATTATAAGTATTTCATTATCTGGTAAACCACCCAGCAGTCTCTGGTACTGTGGTTTTTGTTGTTTGTGGAAGGGTATCTTCTTTAAAGCGAGGAAATTCTGGAAAGGTTTTGAGCAGAATCTGATGTGGAAAGACTGCACTCACTTTTCTGGGATGGTGGTGGTATCATGGAATGGTTTGGGTTGGAAGGAACCTTAAAGCTCATCTTGTTCCAACTCCCTGCCATGGGCAGGGACAACTCCCACCAGCCCAGGTTTCTCCAAGCCCTGTCCAGCCTGGCTTTAGACACTTCCAGGGATGGGGCAGCCACAGCTTCTCTGGGCAACCTGTGCCAGGGCCTCACCATCCTCACGGGGAAGAATTTCTTCCCAACATCTAAATCTCACCTCTTGTTGTTTAAAAATTTCTGGCTTTTAGTTTATGGCTACAAACATACACACACACTGATGAAGATGAGGTGGATGATTCCGTCTGCCTCAGTGATTTTAAGCATTTAATTAATTGATTCTAAATGCTTTAATATTGATAGAGAGAAATAAGCCTTTTCTGCATTTCGTCTCTTATGGCAGCAGAGTCTTCAACTTGTCTATTTTACCCATCAAAAATCAAGGCAATGAGAAATAAAAACAAGTCTTAAAACACTTAACCCCCACCCCTCCCTTCTTCCCAGGCTCAACTTCTCTCATTATTTTTCCTCCAGTGGTGCAGGGGGAGAGGGAAAAGGTGATTGTGCTCAGTGCATCACATGTTGTCTCTGCTGCTCCTTCCTCCTCAGGAGTTCGATTCCTCACACTCTTCTCCTGCTTCATCATGGGGTCCCTCCCATGGGAGACAATCCTCCATAAACTTTTCCAGCATGAGTCCTCCCCATGGGCTGCAGCTCTTCATGAACTGCTCCACTATGGGTGACTTCCATGGGGTGCAGTCCTTCAGGAACAGGCTGTGCCAGCCTGGGTCCCCCACAGGGTCACAGGTCCTGCCAGCAAACTCTCCGCTCTCCATGGGGCCACAGGTCTTGCCAGGAGGCTGCTCCAGTGTGGAATCCTCCATGGGCAACAGGGATCTGTGCTCCCTCCTGGACTTTCATGGGCTGCAGAGGGACAGCTGCCTCACCATGGTGAGGATGAACATCTGAGAGATGCTCAGCAGAGAGAAGTAAAGCTGGGCATTGCTTATCTGCCCTTGATGAGCCTGGAGAGTGGCCCTGTGGCATGATGATATGATTGATCAGGAAGAGACCTCTAGATACAGCAAGAACAGAAGACCAGCTCCAAATAATGCCATGCTGCAGATTTTGAATTTCCCTTTGCTTTCAGCTTTTCTCTGCCACCCACTCGATGTCCTTCAAAAGCTGACTGCTGGGAGCTGACTAATGCACTGGTGTTTATCCTTCACTGTGTCATAATGAAAAGTGGCTCTGGTTCATTGAATCTGGAAGTCAGACTCTCATCAGAGACCTGAGTAGTCTCAAGCTTCCTCAAAGATCTCATTTGCTGCATCTCATGTTCATGTGTTGGTTTTAATAAACAGATAGCAGAGAAGCTTGTAGTCCTGCTACCCAGCTTGATGTAAAATTCTAGTTCAAGAACCCTTCTTCAGAAATCATATATACTTAGTTAAATGTTTAGTAGTCTTTTTGTTTTCCCCAGTTAACAATGTTCAGTGTTGTGCCCAGGGAAGCTGTGGCTGCCCCATTCCTGGAAGTGTTTAAGACCTGGCTGGATAAAACTCTAAGCAATCTGGAATGGTGGAAGTTGTCCATCACAGAGGGGTTGGAACTAGATGATGTTTAAGGTCCTTTCTGACCCAAAACATTCTGTGATTCTGTGATTCTAAGCATGATTTTTCAAGAAAGCCAAGTGGAGAGATGATGGTTATGTCTGCAAATACAACTTGACATGCACATGTGTAGGCCCCCATAGTGAGGAAATGCTGGACAATGCTTAGATTTACATAGTGGTTTTGGTAGCAAAGATTTAGGCAGGAGAAAGTGAGAATTCTCTCCATAGGTCACTTTGTTACTGCCTGCTCAGAGTGGATTATCTTTCCTCTCATTATCCCTACTTTTTTTTTTTTTTTTTCCTTGTTCACAAAGTTCCAATCAAGCTTAGAGAGTCACTGCCTACATGGGACAGAGGTGGAGGGGGAACCTTATGTAAGATGTAGAATTGCCAAATAGAGGGGAAAAGGTCTAAATTTTTATTTCACAATGTAAGAGGATATAAAGCTATTAGAAATTGTCCAAAGGAGGGCTATGAAGATGGTGAAGGACCTTGAGGGGAAGCCATGTGAGGAGCAGTTGATGTCACTTAGTTTGTTCAGCCTGAAGTAGAGGAGACTGAGGGGAGACCTCCTTGCAGCTACAACTTCCTCATGATGGGAAGAGGAGGAGCAGGCACTGCTCTCTTCTCTCTGGTGACAGGACCAGAGGGAATGGCCTAAGGCTGTGTCTGGGGAGGTTTAGACTGGATCTTAGGAGAAGGTTCTTCCTCCAGGGGGTGGTTGGGCACTGAACAGGCTCCCCACAGCAGTGGTCACAGCACCTGCCTGACAGAGTTTGAGAAACATTTGGACAACACTCTCAGGCACATGGTGTGACTCTTGGGGTTGTCCTCTGCAGGCTCAGGGGTTGGACTCAATGATCCTTGAGTCCCTTCCCCCTCAGGATATTCTATGATTCCATGATTCTCTTCTTGTCAGGTTCCAAAAGAGTAGAGACCTCCCCTCCATTTGGTGTTTGTTGCCATTTTTTCAAAAGCACTGTTTTTTCCCCATACAGTGTACTGGGTGGGAAGGGATAAAGTGGCTCAGACAGCTCCAAAAGAGGAAGATTAGCTTTGCAGAATGCTTATTATTTGATTATTTAGCCAGGCAAGAGTTGTCATTTGGAGGGTGGGGGAAGAGAGTGAAGACAGAGATGTTATCAACAAAGCTGAGTGGTTTTTTACTTTTATCCTCTCCTCTGTCAGAATAAAATGAATGTCTTTCCTTGAAGAAATATGTATTTTTCTTGATTTCTAGAGGATAAAGTTGAAGTTTAATTAGATTCTGTGGTGCAGTATTGCTTCTCATCTGCTGATCACTTTAATTAAATTATTCCAAGGATTGGAAAGTATTAATCAAGTGGTTGGAGAACTGAGCAAGCACTTGGGAAGTTTTGTGCAGTGATTCTTACCTTGAAGCAATTGCTCTGTAACCATACAAGGCTCCATGTTTCTGTTTTCCTTCCTACTTGTGCTAATAATCTCTTTCCCTGGGATATCAAGGAGATGATATAATACCTAGAAGTGCGTGCAACATGTAAGACATTATGGGAATTATGCTCTACATTCATCAAAATGTCATGCACATTAAAAACTCAACAATTTCATTAACAGCACACTTGGAATTTTCATGAGAAATTTGGAGGTTTTAGCAAAGATTTAATAGCAGGTGTTTTTAATGTTCTCACTTTGTAGGACATCTCAGGGAAATATTTGCATTGAGAATTTAATATGCTATAAAATTTGTTTTGTGTGTATCTGGGTGTGCAGTGCCACATCACATGTATTTAACTACTGTAAGGTGAAGAATTATCACTAATATTCTTGCATTAGCAAATGAACAGAGGAATTTGGATATCTAATTTACTTGCTTTGAAAATAAGAAAGTACTGGGTTGGTTTTAGGGAGTTCTTTGATTTTTGGGGGGAGTCTTTTGGTTGTGGGTTTTTGGGTTTATTTCCTTTAAAGCAGTGAGGGATGAACAGGTCCCCGCTTCATATTGGAAACATTTCAGTCTGTATGGCTGAAGACTGTTGTGATGCATCCTGTTGTTAAATGCAAAAACCTGTGCCCTGTGTGTGTTAAATCCACTGAATCTAATGGCAATATCTCCAGGGATTTCCAGGTTTATCAGAATGTAGATCCTGAGAGACTGTGCAATGCCTGGCTGTATTCTCACCGCAATTTGTCGTGGTTTTCTCTTCTGCTTTTCTCGTCTATATTGGATAGGCCAGATGTCTTGCAAGTCACTAGAACAACTATTTAATGCATAATTCTATTTATACAATGCAGTGTAATGCAAAATAATCCACATCTCTATTTTGGTTGCATTTCTGTCTTGGTGTATTTTCTGCTGAACTCAAACTCCTGTGGTTTCACTTGTTTTCCTCCTACTCTTATAAGCAACTCTGTTGTGGTAGAGGCAGAGTTTGTCCATCCCAAAGGAGATTGTAGCTTGCCAAAAGAGCAAGGCCTTCACATGTCTCAATGAAAGGGAGCTGCACCTGTAAAGCAGATGAATTATCTTATATCTATTGATGTTGGCTGCCAGGAAACATGTTTATTAGTATTGATTTTGGACTTAAAACATCTGCAGTGGCTGTTCCTTCACAGCCCTTTGCTGTTTCCCACTGTCTGTGGCTGGTTGCATGAATATCCTTCCCAGTGAAGCTTCTCCTGACATGCAGCCAGGTGGGAGTGACAAGCTGTGAGACAGCACAGGGAAGCTTTCATGTCTCTGCTGCAGCTTTAATTAGCTCACTCTCTGGAGCCCATTGCCTGACTGTGAGTTTCCCACATGGACTTGCCTCCTAAGCTGTGTTCATGTGGACATGATGGACAGACTTGCTTGGCACAGCAACACCTTTCCAGCAGGGTGGCCACTTGTTTCTGTACAGGATAATTGAGGTGTAGGAATAAGGGATACATTTGTCCATGAACGAGGCTGCCTGATTCAGGAAAGGCATGAATGGGATCATGCTTAATACTCACTTTGGCACATGAAGGACTGTTTCCCTCCACATGTGGTGGCCTTTCCTCTGTCCCCACCCCAAGGGCTCCCTGGCAGGGCTGGGAGCTGCATCTCAGACAGACTGATTGGTCTGTCCCGTTGTCAAATCAAGCTCGAGTCAAAGTTGCTTTATTGACTTAACCGTAGCGTAAGTATTGCCAAATCTAATCCGTGGGAATTAAATGGCAATTATCCATTTATTTGAGCTGGCTCCTTCCTCCCTCTGTGTTTCAGCTCTGTCAGCTTGCAGGCTGCCTTCCTAATTGAATGCTGCTCAGTGTAGCGCTGCCAGCTCTGCCTGGGGGAAGGGATGGGGGCAGCTCTTGACTCCCAGACAGAGGGGGAAGGTTCCCAGGCAAAGCTGAGGGCATGTTCACTTGGAGGACAGAGCTGGAGGACTTCCAGGCCCACCTTCATGGTGCAGACATCCCAATCCAGGGAGATTTACCTTTTGCATGGATGGTGCTGCTCTCCACAGCTCAAGTGTGTCCTCCATGCCCTGTCTGAGGGGAGTTGGTGTTTCCAAGAAAACTGTCCTCCATGAGATGAGTGAAGAGGAGGTGCAGTCACATGAGAGCTAAACAAAAGGGACAGGAAATCTTTGCAGGATTTTTATGACATCCTTATAGATTTTCTTTAAAAAGGCCAGTGTTTGGTACAGATATTTGCATGCTGGAGCCTCAGCTGTGCCATTTCAGTTGTACTGGTAGTGGTATTAGGTTGTCCAACCTTGATGTAGTTGAAATCTGACCGGCGTTCAGATGCCAGCAGAGATTACAGAGCTCTTCGTGTCATCCTGTGCCCTGGAGCTCACCAGCTGCCAGGAGTTGCTTTCCAGCAATACCAAGATGCAGGGAAGGTAGGGCTGTGGCACTTTCATCCATGCAGCAAACATATTTTTTTGGTATTGTTTTTTTCAAAAAGCTGTTTTCCAGGCAGTGCCTCACCAGTGTGTAATCATTCCAACTGCAGGTGATTTTTGCTGAAGCTGCTGTTTGAGATTTTCCCTGTTCAGTACTGAGGCTGTTTTGGGAATAGTGTGCTCTCCACATCCCACCAGCCCTGTCCACATTTTAGGCTTTAGCATCAGTGCAAGAAAACAGGAGTTTTGTTGTAGCTGTAAAAAAATCAATGCTGTGGTATATAATCAAGTGCCACCACAGGAGCATCCCTTGGGATCTTCTGGAGCATCTTCAGTGCAGATGCCACATCCCAAGGGCTTGTTTTAAGAGAACCAGAGTAATTTGGTCCCCTGTTAGTGGGACTGCTGGTGCACACTGGCTCTATGAACGTCTTTCCCATGAAAATAAGGACTCTTGGTGATTTCTCCCTGTCCTGTGTGTTGGGGCAGTACACAAAACTTTGGGAGAATTCCATCACTGCTGTGTGAAGGATCTTTGGTAATGGCATGATGGGAGCTCAGCTTTCAAAAAGGAGTAGGATTGTGCCTTTCCTCATGTCATGTCTTATAGGACAACACTAAATATCTGTGCTTTAATTACTGTGTGCAAATACCACCCTGTAGCTGGTAGATTGAAGAATCATGGAATCACAAAATGGTTTGGGTTGGAAGGGCCCTTCAAGGCCATTTAATTTCAAGCCCCCTTCCCTGGGCAGGGAACCTCCCACTACTGCAAACCTGGCCTTGAGCACTTCCAGGGATGGGGCATCCAACAGCTTCTCTGGGCAATATGTTCATATCCAATGACCACAATCACAAAATCATAGAATGATTAAGGTTGGAAAAGACCTTTAAGATCATCAAGTTCAGCCATAAACATAAGCCTGCCAAGTCTACCACAAAGCCACATCCTGAAGTGTCATCTGAGTGTACCTCAAGTAGGGAAACAGGGTAAGAACAAAACAGTCTTATAAAATCTGTACATTACAACCTCTTGAGTAAAAATCTACTTTTTTGACCAGAGAGAAAAAAATTATAATGAATTATAAACAAAGTGAATCTTGCTCATGGCCATTGAGCTTTGTTTTTCAAACAACCCAAAAAATGTTTGAGAAACATGAGCCTCCAAATGTTAATGGTGGCACAAGAATTTGAACTTTGTCTGTGAAGCTTGATTTTTATTTTATTTATTTTATTTTTCTTATTATTTTTACAATGTTTTAAGACAGAGACATGGAAGTCCCCAGACATAGTCCCAACTCATTTAGACACAGCATTGCTTTTAATGGTGCCTTCCTGCTGGAAATGCTCCATTTAAAAGTGTTGTTTTCCACCTACTCTGACAGTCTATAGGTGCAAAACTTTACTGGAAGTTCTGAAATGCTGTTATTTTGCCATGATCTTGGGTGAAAATACATTTAGCCTTGGTATTAACAGTAAGTAGCATTATATTTTTTCTTCCTGGCATGTCTTTCAGCTCTCACAATCATGGATTTTAAAGCTAGAAGGGATCATGAAATTATTTTGTCAGTCTTTTTGAATCACCTGCACACTAAGAACCTCCTGCACTATTATTTGATGTATATTCAGCTCCTTGCAACATCCTTGCAGCTGGAACCCAGAGCTGCTATTCCCCCTCAGTCTTGCAGGCAGGATCACAGGGATTTTCCAGCTTCCAAAAAAACAGGAGACAGGATTCCAGTGGAGCAGGGAGAGAGCTTCAGCTGTCACGGGTCACCCATGCAGAGTCAGGACCAAGACTGGGATCATTCCCCTGCTCTTGCCTGCATCTTGCACAGAGCATGGCCCATAGTCTGTTGGTGGGCAGGAGAGCTCTGCAGAGGGACTTGGACATGCTGATGGGTCAAATCTAATAGCATGGAGTTCAACAAGGCCAAGTGTTGGGTTCTGCATTTTGGCCAGAACAACCTCCTGCAGCACCACAGGCTGGGGACAGAGTGGCTGGACAGGGACAGGCAGGAAAAGGGAGCTGGGAATGCCGATGGAAGCAGCTGGACATGAGCCAGGTGTGCTCAGGTGACTGAGAAGGCAAATGGCATCCTGGCCTTAATCAGGAATAGAGTGACCAGCAGGAGCAGGGAAGGGATTCTGCCGCTGGACTGGGCACTGGTGAAGCCACACCTCGAGTGCATGTCCAGTTCTGGGCCCCTCAGTTTGGGAAGGACATGGAGAGGCTGGAACGTGTCCAAAGGGCAATGAGGCTGGTGAAGCAACTGGAACAGCTGAGGGAGCTGAGGTTGTTCATCCTGGAGAGGAGGAGGCTCAGGGGAGACCCTCTCACTCTCTACAACTCCCTGACAGGAGAGGGGAGCTGGGTGGGGGTTGGTCTCTTCCCCCAGGAAACCAGCAGTAGGACAAGAGGGCACAGTTTTAAGCTGACCAGGAGAGGTTTAGGTTGGACATTGGGAAGAAGCCCTTCCCAGAGAGAGTGATTGGGCATTGGAGTGGGCTGTCCAGGAAGGTGGTGGAGTCACCATCTGTGGAGGTGTTTAAGAAGAGACTGGATGTGGCACTCAGTGCCATGGTCTAGTAGGCAAGGTGGTGTTGGGTCAGAGATTGGACTGAATGATCTCAGAGTTCTTTTCCAACCAAGTTGATTCTGTGATTCTGTCTGGCAAGGTCTTGTTCTCTTCCTGTTTGCAACAATAACCCCAAATCTCATGTGTGGTGTCCCAGGGACTGGAGGAGTTCTGCTTTGTGGTACAGCAGGTACCTGGCATGGGTCTGCAGGGAGGAAAGGAGACTAGAAAGAAACCACTGTGACCCAAGTGAGACCCCAGTCAGGGCTGTACAGGTGTTTTTTGGCTGCACCAAACCAGCCAGCAGCCTTGGGCTGGTTGTGTGTGGGAACATTTCCATAGAATTATAGAACCATAGAATCCATAGGGTTGGAAAAGACCTCCAAGATCACCAAGTCCTACCTTTGACCAAGTACCACCATTCCCACTAAAGCACGTTGTGAAGTGCCACATCTACTCACTTTTTGAACACCTTCAGGTTTGGTGACTCCACCACTTCCCTGGGCAGTCTGTTACAAGGCTTAATCACTCTTTCAGTGAAGAAATGTTTCATAATATCCAACCTGAACCTCCGTTGGTGCAACTTAAGGATGTTACCCCTTGTTCTATCACAAGTTGCCTGAGAGAAGAGGCCAAGCCTCACCTCATCCCAACATGTAGTTGTAGAGAGGTTTCCCCTGAGCCTCCAGATTAACCCAATAACAGTTGGTGGATGCAACTCCCCAGCAAGCTCATTTAAATATTTGGGAACAGAAGTGCTTTGGGATTTGATAGACCAAAATACTCTTGCTCTGGAGCAGCATCTACTAGAGCACAGACCAGACCAGTGTGTGCTTTGCTGTTGTAAATCTCAGCTTATATAAATTTACCCCAGGTTCTTTCCCATAGGTCTCATGCCTTTGCACTGCAAACAGATCCACAGGCACAGAGCTCAGCATGTTGGCTGATGTTTTGGTTGTTTTATGTGTATCTTTGACTAAGCACAGGTGACTGAGGGGTGTGTGGTGTGTGCACCTGTGTGTGCCTGTGTGGGTTTTTTCATCTTCTTTTGTGGCTTGGGACTGTTAGAAGCTAAGACAAAACCAATGAGGTTTCTAGTTAATGCCTGGTGACATCAGTACAGAGAATTTCCTCCAGAATATTCAAGCTCTTCTCCCCAGACATACACACAGCACCTTTCTGAAAGAGACACATTTTAGGGAGGTCATTCTCCTTACAAATTGCTTCTCTCTTGGTGTGCTCTAATTATAGAAGCATCAACGGCGTGTGTGCATGGAGGAAGGTGGCAGCAGGAATTCCAGATAAAATCAATTAACTTACCCTAACTGCTGTAACTGCTGGGGCTGCTCCTAACAATTGCAAGAGAAGTGCTGATTGACCTCCTGCTCAGATCCCAGGTTAAACCACCTCAAGTGTGGAATTAGCACAGCATGGGGAGCAGGGTAGGAGCACCAGTGGGTGAGACTGACAAACTCTGATTTCCACCTGTTTTGGGGGAAACCACCAGAAGATGAACTTTCCAACCAGACTGTCAACTCCTTGATCCCAAATGGGTGCTTAGGAGCTCAACCCTACATTCTCCGTAAGCCTTCAAGACCTCTTTTGTTTGTATTCAATGAGAGATATTTTCTGTTTCCAGAGGGAATTGAGTACTGTGACTTTGCATACCCAGTGTGTTTTTGTCCATGCTCCCCTGGACTTCATTCATCCAGTGCTGACGAGCAGTGGAGAAATCAACCTGTAAAACATCTCCTTTCCCAGCAGATCCTATGTGTTCCACCATAATCCATCTTGGAGCTGATACAGGGATAACACCTGGGAGCTGCAAGGTGATGAAAAATCTGTGGGAGGCAACTTTTGACCACTTAAGGATCACTGGTTGCCCTGGAGCAGCACCTTTTTACCTGTTTAAGCAGCAATGTAGCCCAATTCCTGCAAAGTTTCTGCTTCTCAGTGCCAGGCCACTCTGATAGTGAGGTGGAAGGAAGAAAGGCAGGAAATCATCACAAAAGAATTGTAGAATCATCAAGGCTGTGTCAGACCTCCAAGCTCATCAAGTCCTACCTTTGACAAGAAACTCTATCACTCCTGACCTTTGCGTCTCCATCACTGTTTCTTTTAACGAAGATAAATGGTCTGTTGAGCAGCTGTAGAATTACTGAAGTTTGGAAGGGACTTCTGGAGTTCATTTAATCCTGCTCCAACAGGGCCAGGGTGCTCAAGTTCATGTCCAGACAGAAGTGGAAGGATGGGCTGAAGCTTCCTGCAGATGAACACAGGCACTGGGGATGCAGCATCCTGGCAACAGAGATAGAGGGAGTTTTGGGAGCCCTTTGCTTCAACATCCTCTTCCTAAGAAGCCACGAGGAGAGAATTTTGCCCAAGGAAGGACATGGCACATCTCAGTCTCCCTGAGCTGTTTTGTGAGCGTTGCGTGGCAACGATGGCTGCTGGCTTCAAAAATGATGGGTGGGAAAGCAAATAAGAGGCTGAGGAAATGAAGAAAAGGAAAAGGAGATGAAAGACGATGAAAGGAATCATAGAATGGGTTGAATTTGAGGGGATCTTAAAGATTATCCAGTTACAACGCCCTGCCATAGGCAGGGACACCTTCCCATAGGCCAGGTTGCACAGAACTCCATCCAGATGGTGTTGAACACTTCCAGGGGTAGCACATCCACAACTTCAAGGAACAGGGCATCCACAAAGAAAGAGAAGGCAGTCCAGCATTCCCAAGATAAGTCCCCATCAAGTGACTGCTACTGACTGGGATAAGTCCCCTGCTCCAGCCACATCAGGCACAAGCTGTAGCTGCTTGTCCCCGCCATTTAATGCTGCAGGGTGCAAGAACAGCACAAGGGAATGTGGTGGAGCAGGGATTTGGCAGCATTCCTGTTTCTTCTGCTGGAACATTATATTTTATTATTGCAATCCTGACATCAACAAAAATCCAGGGAGCCATTACTGGCAGCACACTGCTGATGTGTTCAGATTTCCTATTAATAGAGGTGTACACAAAAGGCAATGGCTGTAGCTGTGCTGAAAATCAGGTGTTAACCCTTTTATGAACATTTGATAGGGAATAGCGGGGGGAAAAGGGTTTCTTTGAGCTCAGCTGCAGCAACATGCTCAGAGAAGTTGTGGATGCCCCATCTCTGGAAGTGTCTAAAGCCAGGTTGGAAGGGGCTCTGAGCAACCTGGTCTAGTGGAAGGTGTCCCTGCCCATGGCAGGGGGATGGAGCTGGATGATCCCTAAGTTACCTTCCAATCCAAACCATTCCATGATTCTCTGATTCTGTCACATGTCATGAAGTGTCAGAAAATTACTGTAGCACTTTGCAATAATGTTTGAAGAGAGGTTACAAGAGGAAAAGCAACATGAAATAGTTCAAAATGGGATTTCTTGGATTTATTGACAGAGTGACCGCCTTTAAATTATTATTCTCTTAGGGATTCCTCGACATTTTCCAAAGGGAAAATCCTGTGCAAGTTGCACATCTTCCAGAGCTTCAGTCTTGAAGTTAAAACCCTTCACATGTATTTTGTTTTCCACCTCTTCACTATGTCCTGCATTTCTCTCTGCATGAGCAGTGGTGCTGGTTCTCAAGAGGGTGATGGAAATGATCTTTATTCACTTTTTTAAGTTTTTCCTCCTTATGGCTGCCAATGCTGTTTAGAATTTATCTGCAAATTGGAAACAAAAAAATAAAGAAGTGTTGCACTGACAAATATTTGGGGAAAACCATCTTTTTTTCTAGTTTTCTTGCTCTTTGGGGGTTTTCAGTGTGGGAAAATTTTGAGAATACATAGTATTTTCATTCAAAATGTCAAAACATTTCCCTCTGAAAACTAGCAATGGGCTATTTCAAAGACGGTAAAGGCAGGAAAAAAAAATCTTCAGCTGAAACCATCTTTACTGAGTTTGGCATTTGTATCTGTTGATCTAAACCAGAATGCTTCAGCTAATAAACCAGTTGTCTAAAAAATTTAATTCAGCCTTTTCTTCATCAGTTTTCTGTCACTTCCACTTTCTCACACTCATCAGTATTGCAGTGCCATGGAATTGGGTTTTTTTAGGCAAATACTTCAACCCATGTCTCAGTTTTATTTTGAAGGAAAGGGAGAAAGTCTGCGTTCAAGTGCATAATAGAGTCTTTTCAATTAAGATGAAGAGCAAAAGCTGGTCTCCAGATATTTAATGAGTCATGCTGAGAATGAGAAACAGAGCAAAGTTCTGCTGAATTAAACAGCAAAAAGCCACTTTTTGTCTTGCTGCTGAAGGCACTGATGAGCCTGAGGATGGATCAGTTGTCCACACATTAGAGCTGAGGCCCAAAATTGGTATTTTACCTATGGGGAAGGGAGATTTTTGCTTGTACAAAGGTGGAAAGGGCAACATAATGACGTCTAATAAATGTTAACACCTATACAGTCCTTTTTCTGTTTTCTTGTGCAAGAATGAGAATGAAGTTCATTGTCCAAATTCCATCATACATGGAGTAAATACATTTCATCTGTAGCTTTGCATAAGCTTCTAATGAACTTACCTTTTATTTTAATTTTATTTTTTAGCATTGTTGTGGTCTGTGTTGCTGTACATGGTTTGGGGCTTGTCTTGTACAGTGACACGTCTATGAGATTACTTTTCACAAGAATATGTAGAGATAAGACAAGGGGGAATGGCTTTAGAATAGATATTAGGAAGAAATTCTTCCCTGTGAGGGTGGTGAGGCCCTTGAACAACTTGCCCAGAGAAGCTGTGGCTGCCCCATCCCTGGAAGTGTCTGAGGCCACGTTGGATGGACCTTCTAGTGGAAGGTGTCTCTGCCCATGGCAGTGTTTAGAAAGAGGTGATATTTAACCTCCTTTCCAACTCAATGATTATGCCTGAAATTGTCTGTGAAACAGCAAAGTAAATTTTTATTGTGTAACAAAGAGCAGTAAGATGATGTTCCACTCTGCTTCTGCCTCGATAGGGGAGGAGGGGCTATTGCTGACTGAATGTGCCTCTGTGTGCAAACAATAAAAGACTAATTCTGTAAAGTTTGTCCACATTGACTATCTCACTAGTGATGAACAATACAAGGGCTTGGTCAGAGTCTGACACCTCAAAATTTGTTCCATGTGAATCCCAGGGAGAGGGAACTGAGCCTTTCCTTTCCAGTGAGTAACAACAAGAAGCAGATCATTTTATGGTCATTGCAACAACCTCTGTTGACCAGTTGCAGATCCCATAAGTTGTACATGACTGGATCTACATAAAATATCCCACAGAAACAAAGCCAGGAGACTTCCAGAAGCTCTGGCAGATGGTATTTCATCTTCCTGAATGGCGTATGGGGTTTTGTACATATGGATTATAAAACCTTGTATGGGTTTTGTGATTTCTTCTAAAGAGCTGGTTCTTTGAGCCAGATGGTTTCTATTATGGTTAATCTTAAGCAAACAAAAGTAATTTTCCTTCCTCCGTTCAGTAAATGTTGAGGAGGTATATAAAGTATTATGTATAAATTAGCTGTATAGTTTTCTTATTTAAACATGTAGATAAAGATTACCAATAAATGGCAAAGGGTGTGTTGCACTTTTTCCTTTCCTTTAGGACACCTAATAAATTACCTTGCTCCTTTTTTTTTGCTGGAGAATCCAAGCTCTCCAGAAGAGGATGGCACATCACTGGGGACCTTTATTCTGGACTTGGAAATCTGCTCCAGTGCTTGCAATACTATCCATGCACAAACCACTTTTCCCCATAGATAGATGCCAGCTGTTGCATTGCTCCATTGCTGTTTCCCACTGCATCCACTTTGTTTTGGTTGTTTCTACTATCCTGTCATCCCAGATCTCATTTAATCTCTTGGGTGCTTCTAGTTTGTGAAAACTCTCCATGCAGGTCTCAATGACTCTGCAAGGTCTCTACAAGAATTTTGTGTTTACTTACTGCAGGGGCAGTTTGTCTTCTGTATCCTTGAAATGGCCTGAAATTTTAGTCCTGATCAGCAAAGGAAGTGATGAAGAGGAAGAAAATGGGAAGGAAAGGCATTTTCTACACTAGAACTTCTTCAGTCTTGTGCTGCAACAAGTGTGGTTGACTCTGAAGCAGCCTGAGGGTCCAGCAGCACATCCTTTACCTGCAGAGCTCTCATGCACGTGCTCTCCTGTCCTCCTACAACTTTTCTTCTGTGTGGACTTGAAAAGAGCATGAGGCTGGGGAGAGGCTAAGTGAGCCTGGGTGCCCTGGAGCCTTCCTGGTGTGGTGGTAGAAAGGATAAGCTCATGAATTATCCATAATACCTGCTGGGACCACACATTCTTATCTACATTTCAGGATTTTGTTTGTAGAAGCCATAATTTACAAGGAGTGAAGAAAATACCCATTTACCTGGATCATAGAATGGTTTGGGTTGGAAGGAACCTCAAAGGTCATCCAGTTCCAATCCCCTGCCATGGGCAGGGACACCTTCCACAAGACCAGCTTGTTCCAAGCCCCATCCAACCTGGACTTGGACACTTCCAGGGATGGGGCATTCACAACACCCCATCCGAATGGAAGTGTTCAACTGGAAAGCTGTAGTAAGATAATATTTTTTAAGGTTTCTTTCTTTCATTCATAGGGCTGATTTTTCTGATAGCACTTCCCTGCATCACATGGACTGGATCAGAAAAAAAATCATCTCTATTTTGTCATTAATAGCCTGAGTCCTTTAAAAGATATTTTGTAAGGCACTTAGTGCTGACTTAATTAATAAGACCACAAGAGAGGCTGATTAAGTGCTAGTTTAAAAATAAAACCAGTATTTTGTGATTTATATCACCAATACATCTTTAAATAATGATGTCTCAAAAATATTTGCATTCTTCATCTTGTTTTGCTGGCTGTTTTCATGTTACATATCCAAGAGCTTGGGCAAAAAGTCTAAGGTTAATCAATCATTTCCACTTTGCTTTTCACTCAATTCCTTTGCATTTTCACATCCTGTTAGTGCTGTTTGTGTTTGCATTGGTACAGGACTGCAGACTATCTAGGAACAAAGCAGTGCAAACAAAACTTGCTTTCACTCAGGTTTTATTTATATACTCATACCAAGTCATCATTAAAAAATGAAAGAAACTGCCAAACGCCTTAAATTGCCTTTTTTTTTTTTAATTACTTGTGTATCCATTCAAAAATACAGGCAGAGACTGCTTTAATATTTGATCCTGCTATTGCTTTAGAGCATGAAGAAGGGAACAGGATTAAACTTTCCATCTTGGAAAGCAGGAAGGAATAGGATTTGATAGGGAAATTTCACAAATTAATTGCTATTTTCCAGTACATTGATTTATTTCTATCAAAAATGAATTGTCCTTTTAACTCTCTCCTAATCCACTACTAGCAAAAATAAAAAAAAACCTGAAGTGATTTGTTTTATTTAAAAGTGATTTAACTGTGTCTTGGTAACAAGTCAGAATTATGCAAAACCTTTTGACTTTTCCTCCCTGTTGTCTCCCTGTTGCTTAAAAATGGAGACAAAACTCTTAATTGTAAAACCGTCCAACCAAAGCCAAAATTTTCACACCTCCAGAATTAGCAGCTTCTTAATCCATTGCACAGCTCTGCTCTGCACTTATTCTTCATAAATTTTTCCTTAAAATTTTAAGTCTGTTTTGCATTTAACCACCACAGGAAATCAACATTCTCCCTAATTCCTAATTCTAATGGACAAGAGAACCTCATCCCCTGTGGATGTCTGTGGTGAAAACAGGAATTCCCTGAATGGTTTTATTCCTTTATAGAGGTCTGAGCAGGTGAAACAGGGCTGAGAATCCCCCTCAACTCATTTCCCACAGGATCCCAGCCTTGCCTGACCTTCAAATCGCTTTTAACCATCACGTTGCAACTGTGAACTGATGGGCTTTTTATTTTAGTAACAGCTTTGTGAGTCTTTGACATTTCCTTCTACTGAATCAACCAGAGCTGCTGTTTCTCTTGTTGTAGAAATTAGAAGACAGTGTGGGGTTTTTGGGTTCTTTTTCATGCTCATTGTGTTTTACTTTTATTTTTTTCAGTGCTGCCTGAAAAGCAGTGTAGGATGAGAACAGGTTTTTCTGGCAGCAATATGGTTTAATGCAGATGTAGAGAATATCAGGCTGATGTTCACTTTCTAACATCTCTAACAAGTGTGAGAAGAAAAGATTGAAAAAGCACAAACTGTCAGTCATTGCCAGGAAAAAAATCTGATAAGTTCCTAGTGGTCCTGCAAAAATAGGGAACTTGTTCATAATACATTAAAATAAACTAATGGGGTAGTAATGTAGCAAAGTTTGTTGGGTGGTTTGGACATTTTTCATGAGCTTTGTTGGGTATCTTCCTCCCCATCATGAGTTGGAAGCAGCATCTTTCCAGCATCTCTGCTTCCTCTCACCACTTTTCTTTGACTTTGTGGTGTGTCTCATCTTCCGGGTGACCCCTTATGACAGAAACTTGTTCTCATGATGTTTGTGATGCTGTCTGGGATTTCTCTGCTCCTTGCTAAGATTGTCCATGCAGATTCTCCAGGGCTTTGGTTGTGGTTTTGCTGTTCAGTCACAAAGTCCACCTTCTGAGCTGGAGTTAATTCGGGCAGGGCTTATCTCACATGGAACCAGATGGTGCTCACCAAGGAGGAACTTCTCTATTTGGCCAGCTGAACAACGAGCCATCACTGCATTCCTCTGGCCATGACAAGGGGGTTGGAACTGGATGACCTTCAAGGTCCCTTCCAACCCAAACCATCCTATGGTTTCTCGTGGTTGCAAATCTCCTTGTCCAGACTCCCTGGACACGAGCTGATACTCCAGCAGTGTGTGCAGTCATGCTGTCCTGGGCACACAGGCTGAGCTGCAGGGCTGAGAAAATTTCAGCACTAGTTTTGCACCCAGAAAGTCTCTTTGCTTTCTTCTGCAGCAGTCTGTCATTAGCATATGTGCTAAAGAAGGAAACAAAAGTGAATAAAAGCATCTTAACTAGAAATAACACAAAGCAGATCTGATTGAATCTTGATTGCACTGTGAAAAGATAATTAATTATAGACCCAGAGAATAGTTGGGTTGGAAGACACCTCAGAGATTATCTTGTTCCAAACCCCCTTCCATGGGCAGGAATACTTTCCACTAGACCAGGTTGCTCAAGGCCCAGTCCAGTTTTCCCTTGAACACTTCCAGGGATGGGACATCCACAGCTTCTCTGGGCAATCTGTTCCAGTGCCTCACTGATCTCTAACATTCCCTAGTGTTTCCTTTTCTCTGTGAACCACTTCCTAGGGTGTACACAGATTTCCAGTTTTATGGCTCAGTTTTGGTGCTTTGTTTTTTGGAATTGCATGTGGAAGTTTCCCTCATGGGGAAGGATGGGAATATGGTAAAACACCCTTGGATTCAATGCTCCTTCCAAGTGGCTTAGGAAAAAAAAAATCTTATCTCTTGGTTGATCTAAATGGAAGTGCACAAATTGTATGCAGCCCTTTTCCACAAGTGGATGAGGAAGGAGAGTGTTTCTTAATTCTGTGTCTTCTCTGATTTCTGAGGTTGACTTTCACTGCAAGTCAATGCTCACCCTTTCCTTTCTTGAATTCCACAGGGATGATTGTCCATGGCTAGGCTGTCCCTGGTGATGCCTCCCATGCCACCAGAGCACAGACACTTGCCAAACTGCTAAGTTTTGTTTCCACTGCCATGGACTTCACTTACATAGGAAGCTTTTGCCTGAATAGCCTTTTTCCTTGGCTTTTTAGACTTTCCTTGGAATAGGCACAGTCTTTATTACTTCTCTCAGAAATACATATTGTATATATATTTAAACCATCCGGTTTTTATTTTATTTGCTAAGCTTTTCCAAGGAAAAACCATGCTGAGCTCCAGTTAAAACTTACAGGCTCTACCAGGAACATTTGTGCTGGGGACACTGCAGTCACTTCTCTGGAAACACGTTAATTAAAGCACAAATCAGAGTCTTGAAAAAAAAGCCTAGGTATTGAAACTGCTTCAGAGAACCCAAGAAAAAACTGCATGCTTAGGTGGGGTCCTTACCAAGCTGTAATGTTTCTCCTTGCCTTGGATTGAATTTAGACCCTGAACTTTACTTGTCTTAGAGATTATAAAATCTCTGTCTTCTCTGATCAACTTGCAATAGCTATGGTAGGACTTTCAAAGAAATAAATCTATGCTGGTAAATAGATGTGATTTCTTTGCTCTCAATTTTATCAATATTTTTTCTGTGAGTGTAGCTGGTGGGGGAGTAAGGTGGGAGCAAGGTACTTCTGTAGGGTAATGGTGAAGTGGAGGGGCAGCCACTGATCTCTTCTCTTTGGTCACAAGTGACAGGACCTGAGGGAATGACATGATGTGTCAGAGGAAGTTTAGTTTGGATATTAGGAAAAGGTTCTTCCTCCAGAGGGTGGTCAGGCACTGAACAGGATCCCCAGGGCAGTGGTCACAGCACCAAGCCTGACGAAGCTCAAGGACCATTTGGACAACACTCTCGGTCTCATGGTGGGATTGTTGGGGATGTCCTGTGAAGGGCCAGGAGTTGGACTTTGATGATCATTGTGGATCATTCCAACTCAGGACATTCTATGTTTCTATGATCCTTGGTTTTCTCTTGGGCAGAGGAGGAGGACGAGGCAGGTACTTCACTACTTATCCCATCTCCCTTTTAGATGGGTGGGATGAAATATGTCCTTCCAGCTGAATCACTTTCAAGTAAATCTTCATTTCTAAAACTAGGGGAAAAAGATTATGTTCTAAAGAAATTAGAGAAATCAGGAAGATGATTTTTTAAAAAATGAACAGGAGTTTAGAAGTGTTAATGCAAACAGAGACTTTGAGTTAACCCACAGGTAATTGAGTTCTTGAATAGGCTGACCCGACCATGTGAGAAGCAGAGGTTGGAAGAGGATTGATGAAAACACCAACTCCATGTCATTTTTAAACACACCATCTCCTCTTTGTGCTGTGCCCGTGCTGAGGGGACCCAGGATTTTTGTCCAAGTCACTGCACAAATCTGTAGCAAAAAGCCTCAGAGCTTTTCCATGTGAAGCGTCATCATGTTTTCCAATGTTGTTGAAAGTCATGTTGCCTGATGAGTGTGATTTTTGATTACATTTTCCTTTATCACTTATTTCACTCCAACTTCAGCAGGAGGAAATAAAAACCTCCTACGTTTGAATGCCAGGAGCGACTTCGCAACATTAGACATGATGCTTCTTTCATTTCCTTAATTTCCCTTTCCATTTTAAGCTCTGTGAGGAAAGGAGCCTTGTTCAAACATGCTCTTGGCCAATCCTTTCTATCCTGGTACTTGTTGAAGCTTTTTTGACCAGTTTCAACAAGAGTACAGAGGTGATGAGGACAAACAAGGTTCGTGTGGTTTATATGAATTTGGAAAGGCGGTGGAAGATCAAACCAGTGTTCTTGCAGAGGAAGAGACCAAGGGCTGGTATGAAACATGGCATCAGACACCAAAGTCAACAAGGAGAAGCACCCTGGGAAGCTGTTGAGTACTGGTGTGTCTAGAAGACTTGTCTGCGGTGGGTGTAGGTGTCTGTGCACCCACCACTTCTTGCTTGTCTGTTCTCTTTAGCATTTTCTTCTTCCCATGACAATCTGCTTCTTTGTCTTTGTTCTTTTTGCCCCTTTGCCTACTTCATCTTCTTCCACCTTTTCATTTTTATGTCAGTTGCTGTGGCAAAACTAAAATAAAGACATGAATTGACCATTTTTCTCCAGAGCAAATCTTTTACTCTTGGGCCAGCAGTCAGAAATCAACCTCTTCCTCTCCCTTGAGTTCATTTCCCAGTGCCAGAGGCACATGGATTGTGGATCATAGTCTTCAATAAAGAGTTACTCTCTTGGATAATTCTATGAAAAGTCTTCAAGGGAGGAATTGAAGCCTTGCAGTGGCTCCCATGGTCCTAGACATCCTTTATGGTGAGATTTATCCATTCAGTTGGGCTGTGAAGGGGTTAAGCCCCAGGGCTGGGTGCAGAGGTACTTAATCCACATTGGTAGAGGCACAGGGGGGTTTGGGGGTGGATGGTTTGACGTCAGTGTGATCAGGTTGCTCCCTACCTGCTCTTTATCCTTGTAGGTGTTTCATGGGACAAAAGAGGAGTTTGGAGACCAAGTATCTTTCTGTTGGAAGTTTCTTCAGCAGAGGATGATGCTGTAACTTCAGTTGAAGCTTTCAGAGAAGAGACAATGCAGATGCAGGAAAGCTGTGACTTTCTTTAACAGAACACAGACATAATTCTTGGTGGTGCTTTGGGGATAAATAGATTACACTATGAGGTGCTGAGTTGTTCTGCCACAGCCACATTAAGTATTTTAAGGAGAAAGATCAAATTCTTGTCTTGTTTTTTTTTTTCCTTTTCCCCTCATTTTTATTCAAGTTATTTTAATCATTGCTTCTTCTTTTCTGCAACTTTTGAGTTATTTTGGGTTTGCTGTAAAATTGAGTTCAGGGAGGCAATTGACTTCACCTGGCTGCAGAAAAGCCATTAGGAGCTTCAAATTAATGTGAAATAATTAATAGGCAAGGAAGATTAACGTGGCAAACACGGGCAGTTTTCATTAACATTGAGCAAAAAGATGTTCTGTAGGTACCTTTGCCATGTGTGTTGTCCTGGACCTCCAGCAATTCCCTTTGGACATTAATTATGTCCAGATCACTAGAGACAAGACCTTATAAGCCTGGTCATGCATCGTATTTGGCTTGTCTTGGAGAGGAACTGAAAGACATTCCTGCTCAGCAGCTTGCTGGGATTTCTCCTATCCCTGCCAGAGCCACTGTTGGTGGTGCCTGGAGCTGTCACAGCACCTGAGAGCCCCAGTGATGCCCACATGCATCAGAAGTATTTTCTCCCTCCTCATCAGGACTGGGGGAAGCAGACCATGGACTCCTGTGTTATATTTTGCTCCAAGCACTGACACCACGTCCTTCAAGTGGCTGGTCTTCATCCTGAGTGTCTCCCACAGACAGAAGTATGATGAATTTAAGATAATAAATGCACTGAAATGTGGGAAGCAGTGCCCTCTGGGTGTTCTCTGGAATAGTGCTGGCAAAAATCACGTATAAGGCTTGTAAGGATTTTTAAGGTGTCCAGTCACAGTCAGGCCACCACACTCAAGCTGGATCATCTCCTTATGATCACATCCCCAGCTGAGGTCACCCCTTGCAGTGGGCCAGGGCGAGTGTTGACACAGTTTACTTGGGCAGAACAGGCATTGAAAAGCTCTTCTTTTCATCTGTTGCATCTACCTGGGTGTCTGTGTAGCTTTTCAGACAAGAGAAATGAGTTAAACAGGCAGATATCAGAAATGCCATTGTTGGTTGCTGCTGCTTTAGGAATTGGTTGGATGGAGCTTTGAGTGACCTGGTCTAGTGGAAGTTGTCCCTACTCATGGTTGGAGGCTTGGAATGAGATGGTCTTTAAGGTCCCTTCCAACCCAAACCATTCTGTGATTCCTGTAAGTTGTAGTAAATATAACAACTTATCACTATTTGCTAGGTGGGGACAAAGTTGGACTGATAGCAGAGGAAGTTGTGTTGTTCTATCCCCTCCTGCCAAGGGGATTCTCCTGGAAAACAAACGGGAAAAAGAAATGGAAACTGTAAAGATGTTTTTGGGAATGTCCAGTTAAGGAAGTGAAGAAGAAAAGATTTGCATGTGGAATTCTGTAACATATTCCCTGCAGAGCCTTCACAGCCTTCAGGACCCGCAGTGTAAATAAAAGTAATTTTTTCCCAGGTGTGGCCCTGAACTCTGTGAAGGGACATGTATTTAATGCATATCAGTATTTAATGCATATAAGAAACCCCATATTCCTTCTTGGGGAATCACAGTATTTTAGTATTCACTTGATTTAATCAAGGACCTTAATTTTTTTATGAGACCCAAATGTACTTCACATTCCCTTTCCTTCTCAATTTTGCTTTGTCTTCCTTAGCCTGGTAGTACAGAAGCATTTTTGCTTTGCTTTCTGCTGCTGTTTTTAAATTGTTTTGCTTGTCATCCTGAGCTGCTGAATCTTCCATGAGTAGTTGCAACATCTTGGCTTGATGTGTTGAAGCTTGAAATTGGAGTAGTTAAAACAACCTCCTTGTTACTATTTTCTTTTGTAAAATAAATAAAAAAAAAAATAAAAATAAACCCAGACCTGGCAGTGTGCTGTGACATGGAATAAAAGTCCAGGGGCAGGAAACTTGGAAGCCACACTGAATGCAGTTTCCTCAGACAAGCCATTCTCCAAGAATTGCATTTTCAAAGTAATTGTATGGAAAATCTGGCCAAAGGATCATCTGCCTTGGTCTTTTTTTTATTCAATTTACATTTTTTTTTGAGTTGTTAGGGTGATATGGTGCTCTCTGGAAGATATTTATGGATTGAGATTTCAGGCCTTTGAGGGGGGATTATCATCTCAGAGTCCTCCTGCATTTGATTAAAACGAATATGCAGAGGCTTAAAAAATTAAGTATTTCCATGTCCTCAGAGTATGATTCTCACACATTGTCCTGTTTTTTCCATTAGGAAAATGTGGTACAGAATGAGAAAATGGGACTCTCACAAAAAAAATAGAAATAAATCTCACTCTCCTAATCTAATACCTGAATTTCTGGGTAGTTTTTAACTTCATGGTACAACTCGGGACTTGCAGTGCTGCTCAGTGTTTCTTTGTCATGATGTCACAGGGACTCCAAAATTCAAGTGTGCATTCCTTGGAATAAAACTGGCAGTCCTTGAAATGAAATTGGTGCTTCTCCTGCCTTTTGCAACATTTGGAATATTTAATCTTTATTTTTGGGATAGTTTTGACATTTTAAATGTCTCCCCAGAGGTACCTGCTGGATGCTGTGAATCTCCAGGAGCATCACCATATGGGAACACACTGAAGTCTGCTGTGTGCATTATTTTGGGAGGCTAAATGCAATAATTGAAGATTTGAAGGAGTTTCCACCCTTTGGTTTGGTTGCATCATAATTCATCTGATGCTTTGTTCAGTACCTAAAGTGCACATGGATTCAGGATCACTGGGCCAGGCTAAAAATGTATTAAGGAAAGAATGGGGAAAAAAATAAGTAAAAAACCGTCCCTCAAAAAAGGAATCCCAAAAATCCCCAAACAATCAACCAACCAAAGCTCGCAAAAAACCCCTACCCATCCAAAAAAAGTTCCATCACAAAATGTTTGGACCAGTCCTCTCAGCACATGCAAGTGGAAATTTAACCAAGCTGAAGCCGTGTCCTGACTGCTCATCTTCCCATTACTAACCAGGAGCATGTCAGCACCACGAAAATTCACAGAAAACCTCCTAAAATGAGGGTCATCACAGTTTGAAAATATCTAAAAAGTCTTATCCTGTGCTGCTTTTTTGCCAGTGATTTAATGAGAGCTGGATCTTGTTAGTAACAAGTGAAATTCCTGGGAGACAGGTGAGCTCCAGCTAATTTCTGATGCACAGCCTCATCTATAAAGCAAAGGAGAGGAGTGTCTGGGACAGTTGATTTAGGAGGAACTGCAGTAAGAGAAGACTGGGAAAATCTCTAGCAATGAGCCCCTGTGCATCTGGATTAAACACCATTTAATACCCTGGATTTGTGTCAGCCTGACAGGCTGATCCATGACTTTATTTACAGCTGTTCCAGGGCTGAACCATCTCATGTGAGCGTGAGGAGCAGTGGAAAATCTGCTCTTTGGATGTGGGGCTTGTCCTCAAGTGCCAGGAGATGCATTCTCAGGACTAACTCGAGCAGTGCATCCAGCAGGGTTGTCATTTTGTTCAATTTTCCTGTTTTTTGCCCTGCTCCATTGCTGACTTTCTGCCTTTCCAAGTACAGGTTGGGTGTGTGGTGTTTTAACAGATTAGGAAAATCTGGTTAAGGGATGCAAAGTATGTCATAGTTAAAGTCTGATGAATTGAAAATATGAATTGTAGCTCCTGTTTGAGTCTCTGTGATGCTTCATCTCACAGGAGAAGCTTGAAAATAGCAGGGGCTGTTTGACTGTGTATGGTGGACAAGCCCTGGGGTGCCTTTGGCCATGACCAAAGTTTCAGGCAGAGCAGCTTGGGTGAAACCTGCAGAAGTAGACTCAGGCAGAATAAGGCTAAATCATGGGAAAATCTGCTGTAAAGCTGCTGCCACAAAGCTGGTGCCAAAGATATAGCTGCAAATGAGTGTTTCTCAGGTGACTATTATCAATAAAAATTGAAATGCTTGCTTAAAGCTTATTTAAGTGTTGTGTCCTTTCTCTGCAATATGGACTTAATTAATATAGTCATTATTAATAGCCTTAAGCTGAAGGAGGGATTTAGATTGGATATTAGGAAGAGATTCTTTAATATAGGGATGGTGAAGCACTGGAACAGGTTACCCAGAGAAGTTGTTGGATGCCCGTCCATGGAAGTGTTCAAGGCCTGGCTGGTTGGAGCTCAGAGTAACCTGGTCTAGTGGAAGGTGTCCCTGCCCATGGCAGGGGGGTTGGATAAGATGGTCTTTAAGGTCCCTTTCAACCCAAACCATTCTATGAGTCTATGACCCTGTAGTTTAGCCCAGTCCAACCTTACATGACTCCTTATCTGGAGATGATGAGGCTCTGGAGAAACTTGGGATAATTTCAGAGGGCTTAAAGTTGGGAAAAGAAGCTTAAAAAAAAGGTCTGGACAGCAGCAAAAGTAATTTCTGGCACTGACTCATTGCCCCTTGCAGTTGGGCTATCAGGAAGAAATAGGAAGAAGAGGAGAATCTCCTGGAGATTATAAGAGAATTGTGTGGAAGACCCATCTCCCTCCTGTCCCAAAAGCTTTGAGCCCATGGAGCAGTGGCAGAAGGTCACTGTTTCCTCCCTTCCTTTGAAGGCAGGAGTTGCTCACATGCCCTCCTGCTCTGGAAAGTGATGGCTAATGATGCTGCTGTGACTGTCGTTTCTCATTCAGTCGGGGCTCTCATATTCCCACTTGATAAATGATCTTTCAATTGCTAATGATTCCTAAAATGCTGTCTCAGTCTTCCTCATCCACTGTTTTCAGCAGTCCTGAGGGGCTGGATTTGCCTGTCCAGTGGAAGCTGCATTATCAGGCACTGGGCAAGGCTACATCAAACCACCCTACCTGGGCTATATATCTGCAGCAAGGAGGAACCTGCATCCCCCTGCAAAGACTCATCCCCCTTTCAAAGTGATCAGTGGTCTCCAGCATTAAAGTATCTTTTCTGGTTTTGTCTTCACAGCCACCCAGATTGATCCCAGCGAACTGCAGGAGCTTTTTCAGGAGACTTCAGCCAATGTGTTCCGGATTAACTCCAATGGTGCGTATAATGAAAGGTTTCCCAGTCAGTTGTGTGCTGTCCTGCTGATGACTCGTGTGCCTGCACAGGGTGTGTGGCAGCTCCTCTTGTCACAGAGCAAATATTAATGCAGTTTTTCTGCTGCTGCATCTCCCGAGCAGCAGCACATGTCCAATACACAGTTCTTTATATGATGTAAAAATATTCCACCATATGTTCCATTAAACAGGCACAGATATATCCCAATCCTAGCTGAGACCACATCCTTTTCTATTTTTAATTGTGTCATCTGTTACAATGGGGAGTTAGAGTGCAGAAAGGTGGAACAAGCCAGACTTATTTTCTAATATGTTGCAGCACTACTGTGTTCAGAGCCTGTCGTGTGAGCTTGCAAAACATTCATCTCCCTTATGAAAACACCAAACCAAAACTCTTCTGTTATTCTTCACTCTGTAGATTGAGCAGGGATGCTACTCCTTCTCCTGTCTCCCCAGACCCCAGAGATGCAGAGTATTTCCCTCCTTTGGAGACAGGCTCTGTTGGATTAGGCTGGAGGAATTTATCTCGCAGACAAATATAAACTAACACTGCTGAATGGAAGTTGATATCATGGTACCCCTGTTCTAATATACACCAGTGTCAGACAGGGAGCTAAAATTATTGGTGCTGATTTTACTATAGAACTTCAAATCGTATTAGAATCACCTGAACACCTTTTGTGTCTGTTCTGTTCTGTGTCTTTAGGGACTGGGTGCCAGAAAGGCTTGGCCTCGATGTAGGGAGAGGATTTTAGTGCCTCCTTATTTGTGGAATTATTTCCCTGTGTGTCTCGGGGGTAGAGCCCCAATCCTTGAAGCAAGAAATCCTTGTTAGAATAAAGATGGAAAGCAAAACTTCTAGAACATAGTAATGTCTACTTTAGAGGAGTTGTGTGTGCTCAAACTGCCAGGAAAATTCAAGCACCAGTTTTTTCCATGACTACAAAGGATTGGTGACCCTTGTGCTGGTGACATACATCCCATGTAAACAGGGAATTGTGGTCACTGTGGGACCTTGAGCCTCCCAGCTGTGACCACGGGTACTTGGCTTGCAGGGGGGTGAATAACCACACCAGAACACAGAAATACCTGCATTAGCATCAATTTTGGTTGCTCCAGCCCTGAGAGTTTTAATTTGACAGTGGTAGCGATGAATGGCCGTAGCACTTCTTCTGCAAACTGGGGGCTCAGGCTGAAGTTTTGCAAGCCTGTGTGTCTGTGACAGACACAAACTATTATCCAAACCAGCCAGGTTAGGGCTGTAATCACAACTTCTGCTGTAGTGAAGTTTATCCTGAGAAGACCTTAAGATGAGTGGCACATCTTTTTTTGAATTGCCACAACCCGATTTCTGTTGTCATCCTTTGTTAGAATTGCATTAATCCATTCAATTAGGGTTTGAACAACCTCTCTTGGTCGTTGTTTCTCCTCTTGAGATGGTGATGATGTGTTTTTCTGCTAAGAGGTGCCTGAGTTGAGTGGAGCAGGTAAATGACAATGCCTGTACTTAAAACTCTTTTGCAAAAGTGAAGAGGGTGCAGAGAAAAGGTACAACTGTTTTAAGTCTGCAAACCAGACTTTAAAATCTGTGTCATTTGAACTTCTATGTGAGGCATCCAAGAGGACTCGACCATGGCATGTAAGTACCTCTGTAGGAAGAAAGACATCAAACAGATAACAAGGGGCTCATTAATCTAAGATTCTCACACAGAGGGAGATCAGGAGATAGGAGTTAAAACTGGACAAATTCAATCTTCCTGGATGAGGATAACTGGCCATTAGAGCTGCTTATGGAGGGGACCTGATGGATTTGGTTTCGCTTCGAACCTTTAAATCAACATTCAAATGTCTTTTTATAAGATATACTTTAGTCCAGCTGCAGTCTGGAGTCTTGATGTAGCAGTGATGGGACAAAATTTTATGGCAGGAAATCAGATTGGATAATCAAAATTGCTCTCTCTGGCCTTTAAAATATATGAATCTATGAATTTATAATGCCTTTTAAAGTACTTCAGGTTGAAGAAATGCCCATAAGATACTCCACTGTTGTTGCTCTGTTCATGACCCATATTATTTTTTGTCTGATAAAGTCTTTTTCATTCAGTTTATGTGTGGATTTCTTAAAGTCTTTCCCAAAAAAGTGGATAGAGCTTTACAGGAGAGGGATGCTGAGTGAGCTGCTAAGATTTGGCAGAGCTAACCCACTTTAGGTAAAGAACTTTTTAGGCTTAGAAAATGGGGAAGAATGTCCATGAGTCTTTCTGCCCTATACAGCTGTACTGTATTGTCTCTTCAGGAAACTCAGCAAGCTCTGCCTCAGAGCATGTAGCAAAAATCAGTGCTGTTGTTTGTGTTCCACCACACAGGCAACCAAGCAAGGAAAGAGCATCTCCATTGCAGATGCTCACCAGATAATGAGTTTTACTCCTCCTGTGGTGGGCATGGCATGTTGAACATCCTAGAGGTTGCATAGGTCCCATCACAGCTCCTCTTTTCCTTCTTTACCTTCCTTGTTCCAGCCTCCTTGGGGTTTTTCAGTTTCCCTGTTGTTCTTGGAGATGAAACCATGCACCTGGAAAGCCTCTTCTCCCTCTTGGGGTGCTAAATGTCATAGAATCATAGGATCACTAAGGTTGAAAAAGGTCTCCAGGACCATCAAGTCCAACTTTTGACTGAATGCCACCAAGCCCACTAAACCATATTGTGAAGTGCCATGTTGACTCATTTTCAAACACTTCCAGAGTTGGTGACTCCACTCCTTCCGTGGACAGGCTGTTCCAAGAAGTCACAAGTTGTTGTTTACATTCCAAAAATTCCAGGTTGTGGGCAATCTCAACAATATTTTTTATGCCTTTGGGGAATGACTACTTTTAGTGAAATAAGAAGTCAACTTTGTACCAGGATTTTAAAGCACCATTGAATTTTATTGAGTAACACTGCACAAGTAATAAACACCATGTGCTTTGTCCCTCTTTGCTCCCCTTATTCTTTTTGCAGAGTTCTGAGCCTTTGGGGTGATTTAAATTCCTCTTGGGCACTTCAGAACTTGCTTCCTGACCAAGGGGATTTTTACAGCCCTGAGCTGATTGTGGGTGATCACACATATAAACAATTCCTGCTCCCTTTTTCTGCTATGAAAAGGGAAGTCTTCCTTATGTGTTCAATAAAAATCTTAGCCAGGACAGCTGGTTCTGTTTATGTGCTACTGGATCACTCTCCTGCCAGGTCATGAGCTTGCAGACATTTTACAATGCCATCTCTTCGCATCACGGAAGTGTGAAGGGGTAGAGGGAGAGTTTTCCTATTCTTTGAGTCTGCTTTCTTTCTCTAAATCTCTTTGGGCTGTCCCTTTTGACCACAGGGAAGGTTCATAGAATCATAGAATGGTTTGGGTCAGAAGGGACCCCCTGCCACTAGACCAGGTTGTTTGAGAGTGCTTTGACTTTTGCAGCTTTTATAGGTTATTAAAGCTAAAATGCTGGCTGAATTTGCCTTATTTATAGCTTTTCTTCTATATAGTCTTATCAAGGTTTTGCATTTTGTTCAGTGTACAGCTTTTAGCTGCCTCTCAGTAAGTGTCTTATAAATAAGTAAAATAAATAACACTCCTAAATGGGGCTGCTTTGCTGCATCCTGTCTGATCAGTGAAGGATATACTGAAGGAAGCAGACCTGTTCTGGCCAGATGGAGAACCTGAGTGCTCTAATGAGTCTCTTCCCTCTCTAATTCCTGCTACTTGCTCATTAATGACTGCACGTAACAGGTTGGTGCCATGCATGGTCCCATTACCTTGATCTTAAAGACTGAACTCAGGTGTGATAGTCTTCCTTGCCATCTCAGAATGGTTTCTTATTCCCCACTGATTTCAGGATTGCAGCAGCCAAACTTTCAGGTTATGTAAATCAGTGCAGTTCCATCAGCAGTGATCCCTTGTGAATGTGCCTTGCCCTGGAGGACCAGCATGTGCCTGTTAAAAATGAAGAGTACGAGGCTTTTAAAAGAAGGGATCTGTTTCAACATTGACTTCACAGCATCCCTCCAGCACAGCTTGATGTTTTGCTCCTCTGATAGAGTTACTGCTCACATGGCCAGAACTGGAAAATTGAGAGGGATTTTCCACATCCAGCAGAGGAACTGCACAGATTTTCATAAAGTGATTCTTGGTCAAAGCAGGTTAGAATTAGCCCAAAAAAAGCTCAGACGCAATCATAGAATCATAGAATAGCTTGAGTTGGAAAGGACCTTAAAGATCATTCAGTTCCAACACCTGCCATGGGCAGGGACACCTTCCACCAGACCACACTGCTCCAAGTCCCATCCAACCTGGCCTTGAACATTTCCAGGGATGGGGCATCCATAACTTCTCTGGGCAACCTGTTCCAGTGCCTCACCATCCTCATAGTCATGAATTTCTTCCTGAAACCTAAACTAAACCTGCCCTTACCCTTAATCTAAGCCATTACTCCGTGTGCTCTCACTATAGACCCTGCTAAAAGGTCCCTCTCCAGCTCTCTTGGATCCCTTCAGGCACTGGAAAGGGGCTCGAAAGTCTCCCTGGAGCCTTCTCTTCTCCAGACTGAACACCCCCAGCTCCCTCAGCCTGTCTTCATAGGAGGGGCTGCTCCAGCCCTCTGAACATCTTCGTGGCCACCTCTGGACTCTCTCCAACAGGTCAATGCCCTTCTGATGTTGGTGGTCCCAGAGGTGGTCACAGTGTCCCACCTGGGGTCTCATGGGAGGACAGTGGAGGGGGAGAATCACCTCCCTTGATCTAGTGGCCACTCCTCTTTTGATGCAGCCCAGGACATGGGGGGCGTTTCTGGAGATTCAGGTGACTCATGTTGGAGTCTTAGTCCTGCTCTTTTCCAGGTAAGAGCTGTATCAGATGGTGACCTTTGACTGCCCCAAAGAGCATATCTTGTCATTTTGAAATAACTGACCTTTATGTAAGTGTATAAATGCAATGTTCAAACTGGAATATTAGGTAAAATTATTGGATGAAGACTTAAACCTGAGTAATTTTCTTGCTTGACTGACAAGTGTTTTCCTCATCTCTTGCATTCATGTCTCAGATTCATTTCCCTTTATATAAGTTTTCAAAATGCTTAACAAATCTGACAGCTCATTCATTTGCCTCAGCGTAAAATGGTGTGTGCGTGAAGTCCTGAATGGTGTTGTACAGTAGGAAAACTTCCTGCTCCAATCTCCTCCATTAGAATTGTCCTGATTTTGCAGGTCTGGTTGGGGAGGTTGATGGATTCTGTAGCTGCTGTTGTTTCATTCTGGAGTTGCACACAACACATTAACACATTCTCACAAATTCAGTGTCCACACAAGTCCTTTCTTGACCTTGACTTGCTGTCTGTTCTCCAAGGACCACACCCTGCTTTGTTCCCAAGGGTTGATGGGCCCAGAAGTATTTTTAGTTGATTCAAAATTTAGTATTTGGAATGGAGGGCACATAGATTGCATGGGAAATTGGGTTGTTAGGAATGCAGAGAGGGGAAGAGAAGGAATTATAATATCCATGAGCTCTCTGCAGGATCAGATCTGTTCTTCTACAGGAGCAAATGGTTATTAGTGAAAATTTCCAATTTATTCTTTAAAACACTGTGCTTCCTGCAAAGAAGAATAATTATTAGCTCAGTTATAGATGATTCTTTGAGGCTTTATCTTACTGAATCACCAAACTCTGCACTAAAATCTGTTATTGAGATGTTGCATTTGGGGTGAAAATATGTGGTTGTAATTAAGGTTTGTTTGAATATTCATGTTGTCCAGGCACATTTGTTACTTTTCATGTTGTTTAGTGACTTTTGGTGTCAAGCCAGTGGAGCCCAAAAGAAAAGAGAGGATTTTGTCTGTCAGTGGAAATATAATTAAGTGACTTGTTCAAGTTACAGGCCAAGTCCAAGTCTGCAGAGTCATTAAAACAGAGGATTTCTTAAATTTCTCCAGAAATAATTGAGCCATGTTTCTAATCGGTTCTTCTTTCTTTCCTTAAATATTGAAGCGTGACTGATAACGGGTTATGAGTTTTTACAACTGGGAGCATCCTGAGGAAAATCCCACATGTAAATATCAAGAATGTAATTTATTTCACATGTTTCATTGTGGAAAATCTTCAAGTGCTTTGCATACTTGCTATGCTAAGTCCGAAAGTAGTGACCTGTTATTAATTTGAAAGTGAATTTGAGACAGTGAAATTCAAGGGTGTAAAGAGACAACAACACTCAGTTTTCTGCTACTTTTATAAATGCACATATATATATATATATATTTATGTATTTCTTAAATCTGAAGTACATTCAAATTGAAAATCAAAATCCATGTGCTCTTAGGGCAGAGTATCCTCCTCTCCTGATGGAAAAGCCCAAGTAGTTCTTCAGCTCAAACACACATGGTCACAGCAAAGGACTACATTTTATCTGAGCCAAAAACCAGAAAAGATTTTGAGTGTTAAAGTCTTGAACAAGAAGATGGAAGATATTGGAGTGGACATCAGTGTTCTGCCTCTTAATTTTTATTCAGAGCAATAAATAGTTATTATGCAATTTCTTTCCTCTTCATTGAGGGCACTTCTCCAGCTGGAGATGCTCCATACACAGCTCTGTGTCGTCTCAAGGCTGGAACAATCAGAGATCTGTGCAAGCTCCAGGGGATGGAGGTATCCTTACTGTTACAAGGAGCTATATTCCATCATGTCATGGCATGGGATACATGGATTCACCACTTGTGCATCCAAGGGACCTAATTTATGCTTTCTGTTGTAATGGCCATTGCTGGATGTTGTCCCCCTTGTCCTACAGGTTACTTATTCAAATACTTAACTGTATTTTTTAAAAAAATAAAGCAAAAGACAAACAGTTGAAATAAAATCCAGGGTCTGTTTTCCTCTGGAAAAGTGCACTGCTTCTTCATCTTTTCTTTCTCTGCTGTTGACAGTGACCTCTCTGGAAAGAAGCCTTCGATCTCTGGGGACCTCAAATGATACTCAAGAACTGCAGGATGGACTGTGAGTTTGTTTTAAATTGCTGCAGATCTTTCTTTGTCCCAGCCTTTTCATTCTTTTACCTCACCTATCCTCACCCTTTCTTCAGCCCTTTTATTATAGCTGGACAATTTTTTGTCAGGGTTACTTCATTTTTTTCTATGTCTGTTGGTGATTGATGATGGTTGGATGTGTATTGATCCTATAAAACTTTGCTTGTGCTGGTGGCAGAGAATGGTGGGGAGAAAGAAAAAGATGGCCCACAGTGAGAGGGGGCTTTCTGTGGTTCTGTATGTGTTGGTATTTTTTGGTGTGTGGTTTTTGCTTTTGGTTTGGTTTGGTTTATTTTTATATTGGGGGGTTTTATTTATTTTTCAAGTGAAGCCAGAGTAGGATGCTTTGGTGCTTTTGTCTGGGATGGAGTTAATTTTCCTCATAGTAACAAGTAGGAGGCTGTGTTTTGGATTTGTGATAAAAGCAGTGTTGATAACCCAGGGCTGTTTTAGTTGTTGCTGAGCAGAGCTTACATACAATCAAGGCCTTTCCTGCTCCTCACCCAGCCCACTAGTGAGTAGGGAGTGAGTAACTGTGTGGGGGTTATTTGCTGCCTGGAGTTAAACTACAACAGATGTTTGTGTAGCCTTTTCCTTTCCTTTTACTGCCCTACCCCTCTTCCACTTTGCCAAAACCCATGAATCCAAGAGAAAAGGGACTCTTGACAAGGGCATGCAGTGATGGAACAAAGGGGAATGTCTTTAAACTGAAAAACAGTAGGTTTAGGTCAGATATTAAGAAGAAATATTTTACTGGGATAAGAGTAAGTCACTGGAATAGATTTCCCAGAGAAGCTGTGGCTGCCACATCCCTGGAAGTGTCCAAAGCCAGGTTGGACAGGGCTTGGAACAACGTGGTCTAGTGGAAGATGTCCCTGCCCATGGCAAGAGGTATGGAATCAGATGATCTTTAAGTCCAGCCCAACTCAAACCATTCTATGACTAAAAAAAAAAAAAANCCAACACAAACCAATTTATAACTAAAAAAAAAAAAAAAAGAAAAAAAAAGAGAGGAAAGAGGATGTTTTATAGGTGGGAAAGTGTGTTGTGGTGTTGAAAGCTGAATCAGGGGGCACAACACTGGCAAAATGAAACTTCAGTTGCAGTTGCAAGAGATCCAGTTCATTAAACACCCTCTCCCAGAGCTGTGTACACACAAACACGCACAGTTGGCTTTCATTGCACGCATGCTAATTAGAGAATTAAAATGGCTTTTCCAAATGTAGCCCAATTTATTAAAGATGCCTCCCTTAATGCAGCTTGCATGCAAAAATCGAGTGTTTAGGCTGTGGCTCTATTTCCTGTGTATAACTGCAGTTCCTGCTGAGACTCGGCTGTGAAGAAAGGAGAATTTGGGGCTTTTTTTTTTAAATTGCCTTTATACACTGTAATTTTCCTGATGGACTTGACTCACCTTCTCAGTTCAATACAAACTCTCAGACTGGTTTTGAGTCTCTCTCCTTCTCTCTCCAATCCATTGCTTTCATCAGAGCATCAGATCTGCCCTAATTCACATCTAGTTTGTTTTGCAAACCAGAAGATTAAAAATAGTAATAGTAATAATAGTCAGAAGGTTTGAAAGTAAATTTAGGAGCTTGGAGAGGATGTAGGAGTACAAAATCAGTCTGTGGAGATCGATGTAATCAGGAAAGATGTTTACATGTACAAAATTATTTGCAGCACAAACCACCTTAATAACTGAAGATCCTTAGCCCAGGAAAGCCTTTGTATCAAACAGCTATCGTGTTTGCTCCCCTAAACCCTTCTTTTATAATTTAAGAATCAATTCCTTGACTCTTTAGAGCACTCCAAAAACATGGCTAGATAATTTCCTTCTTTCCTGAGCAGTTACATAAATAGGCACTAATAAGGCACTAATTGCACTAATCATTTTTGATCTTGGAATTATCATTAATTGTCCAGGTAGTTAAATGCAGCTTATTTTTATTTTAACCATGCTTGCCTACCCCTCTTATCAGCCCCAGAATTCTTCCAGCTGTCTCCTGGTTCATCCCCTCTCCCTATGCTCCAGCAGGTCTCTCCTGGTTTCTCCCAGGAGACTTCTTGTATCTCCAGATCAAACAGTTGCAGGGTGCTCTGCAGAGGAGGACCAGCAGCTCTCTACCTCTCAATCCTCTCCTAAAACTGAGTTGTCCTTCCATTGCCCCCTTTTCCATGGCCAGATGCAGGCAAAGAGCCTTGAGTGCTCTGCAAGAATCTGTCTCTCGTGAGAGCTGCACCAGCACAAAGCAGCTCACCATGAATCACAGAGCTGGCAGAACTGATATATCTCTGCTCAGGGGGGTCAGCTCTTCAGGTGAGACCTCTGGGGCAGCGTTTTCTGCTTCCCCAGCTGCAAATCATGGCTTAATCTTCCTCCTTTGCCATTTGACCCCTTGCCTTCAAAGGTTGATGCATGTTTCTCCTTGAACATCCTCTAACTGGAAAGATGGGAGCAGTGAGTGAACATTTGGTAGCTTTATAGCCTTGGCTATTAGGAAAACGATGATGTTTGTGGGTATCTAAATAATAAAATTGCCACACTTTCTACTTTCATATTAAGTGACTCTTAAATGAGGCTGTTATGCAGATGAGGGGAGGCAGAATCTTTGGGAATAGGCATTAATGGTGATCCTGCCTCACAGGACATTCAGCTTCTGTGGTCTGTATTCTGAAGAAGTGTTTGCTTACCTGGCTGCAGGGCCCTGCTAAAACAGAATAAAACCAGTGTTACCTGATTCCTTTTCAAATTCGTGCAGATTTTCTGCCTCTTAAGCACAAGACTCATAAAGACATCAGATGAGGGAAGGCTTCTGACTGTCAAATTGGGCTACTTCCTTTTCTGAAATAGTTTCTCTCCTTCTGAGAGCTGAGTCTTTCAGAATAAGGATTGTATCTGTGGCAAGTGAACTTGGGAGGGTTCATTCCCAGTGGAATGCCAGCTCCAGTCAGTGAGACTGACTTGGCTGCTGACATGAGCAGGGTATATCTGAGACCCCAAAGTGAATAATTTCAGTCAAAGCTCTTCCCAGAGCCAGCACAAATCCTTGTGGGCTCTGTGCTTGGGGCTGCATGTCCTGGCAAGTGGAACATAAATGCCCACAAGGAGCTCTAGATGCAACTGGCTGAATACAACTGACCCTGGATTAACTGGGGAGAGAATGGGAGCAAAAGGAAAAAAGGTGCTTGGAGCTGGGATGAGGAGCTAAGGCCAGGAGGCAATGCCAAGAGCTTTCTCCAGGGGTGCTTGGCTACAAACAGCTGGTTAAGTACTCATATGTTGCAGGAAAAATCAACTAATTTGTTTTCTCTGACCTTTAGTTTAATAACGCGAGATCCCAAGGCATTTATCTGCCTCCTTAGCCAGAGGGTGTGGGATGAGGGAGTTTTCCAACATTAGGCACTGAAGGTAACTAGCTTTTAATTTAGGCAAATCAAATTAAATGCCCAGGTAGAGCACTGTCTCCAAGAGACAGTGAAAACCAACCTCTTCTTAAAAGTGATAATCCTGGTCAGTCTCCCAACATCCTCCACAAAGGAGCTGGAAATGTCTGTAACCTGGGCAACACTCTCTGAGAAGTGTGATAGAAGAAGAAAAATACCACAAAATCTTTCCTTTTTTCACAGCCTGACCCTGTCTTATTGTGATCTCAAGCAAAGAAAAGTGGCCATGCAGGCTGCAAGTAGCATTTGTTGGCTACCTAGAAACCATGAGACTGAGCTTTAAGTGGCATGAAGGGTCCTTGATGTCCTTTCCGTGGAGGCTGGTTGGCCACAGCAGCTATTCATGCTCTCCAAACCAGGCTTCCCAGTGAGAAGTTTGACTCCTTGTGGGACATTTGACCTTGTCTCACTGCAAGATCAAGAGCAGTAGAGCAGTGACTCACAGTCATCCATTTTCAAGTGGGTCTGGGATGTAGCCCAGGAGTCTTCACTCTGTGGCATTTTTGGGTGCTTTAGTAGTCACTAGCAGAAGTATTTGCCTGTTTAAGGAGGAGTTAAAAGAAGGATATTTTTGGGGCTTTTAGCACTGATGAGATTTACTAAAAAATGTGTTGATTTCTCCTGATTTAAGGAAAAAAAGCCTTTTATTTTCACCTCCCTTCTCCCATTGCAATTATTACTTTTTTTAAAAGTGAACATTATTGAAAGATGTGGAATTTTTTTCCTGCACCTGAGAGAGGGCTCAGCTCTACATCTGTACAGTGTGAGAAAATAAATCTGCTTTTCTCATTGAATTGATGCACAATCCTGGTTAAGATGGTGCATGGCAAAGAACTCCTATGGCCACAAAGGAATTTCAAAGTATTTTACAAGTGGGAGGGCTCAGTTAGAGATCTGAGCTGCTTTAGGGTGGGACAAGTTCAGTGGCTCTGGAAGGAAGTTCAGCTTTTGTGTTGCTACTCTTGAGAGTTTTTTGGCCAAACATGAACATCACAGGGCACCTGTTTTCCCTGGGCATGCAAATTCTGCCAAAACGCATATATAGATTGCTGCATTCTTTGCTGGGATTAAAGGAAATACCATCTTATGCACCCTTCCCCAGGAAATTTGCCACACCAACTGAAATTCTTTTGGGTGATGAGTAAAACAATTTCATAAGTTTATTTTGCCACCACATAAGCCTAAAATCAATGGCTACCTATGAGGAAGTATCATCAATTTGGGATGCTTTTGGGAAGAGAAGCATCCCTGGACAAGTTTGAAGCCACTATGAATAGCAAGACTCAATTAAACTATGGCCATGAATTCTTCAGTGCACTCAGGCTCAGCCTGAGGGGCTTTGCTGGATTTGTAGAAACACTTTTGAAATGTTGATATTCAGGATATGATCAGTGAGTTTATAATAGACTGGGCTCAGCTGTGAGGTTTGGGTGGCACAGGTTGTTCACACCTTTTTATGGGTAAGACACTCAAAGTAGGTTCCTCTGTCCTCTCAGTCTGTGATGTCTGTCAGGACTCAGCTCATCCTGAAAAAGCCATGGAATCATGGAATGGTTTGGGTTGGGAGGGACATTAAGGGTCATCCAGTTCCAAACCTCCCTGCCATGGGTATGGACACCTTCCACTAGACAAGGTTGCTCCAAGCCCCATTCAACCTGGCCTTGAACACTTCCAGGGATGGGGCAGCCACAGTTTTTCTGGGCAACCTGTGCCAGGGCCCTACCACCCTCAGAGGGAAGAATTTCTTCCTATATCTAATCTAAACCTGCTTTCTCCCAGTGTGAAGCCATTCCCCCTTGTCCCGTCACTCCAGGCCCTTGTCCAAAGTCCCTCTCCAGCTCCATCCTTCTGAGCATCTTCTTGCCCTCCTATGGACTCACTCCAACAGCTCCACACCCTTCTGGTGCTGGGGGTCCCAGAGGTGGACACTGTTCCAGGTGGGGTCTCACCAGGACACAGTAGAGGGGAAGAATCCTCACCCTGCTGCCCATTCTTCTTTTGATGCAGCCCAGGATATGTTTGGCATTCTGAGCTGCAGAATAGGTGACTCTTGAGGCTAGTGAGATGCCCCAGAGTATCTGAGACATGTGGAGTTGGCAGTTTTGACATGGGATTAGTTCTTTAAGTTCTGAAATATCAGCATTTAGATGTGGTGGCACAATGGGACATTTTGAGTGACACTGAGTAATCCCCTGAATCAAATGTGGGAATTACAACTGGTGTTTTACCTTCAGGGTGAATGATTAAGACAACTCAGTTTCTTCCCACCCAACTCATATTACACTAAGAAATGTTGTAACCCTTGCCTTTTTGGGGAGAGTTGTGGGATCTTTGCTGGACCAGGGTGATCTTTCCACATTCCTGTGTTCTTCTGTGTGCTCCAGGGAGAATGAATGGTTATCCTTATGGCTTGGAGCCTCACCAACCTGCTGTGGAGGTGGATAAATCCATGCTCCTCAGCTTTTCTGAATAGACATAAACAATAAAGGCTTTTTTCCTTAGTTAATTTTATCATTTATGTGCATTGTTTCCTTTTAATTCTCTGTTTTACCATTATGTTTGATAAGTTGGAGGTATAGTTTAAACATTATTTTTTTTTAAAGCTTCTGTTAAAAAGCTTTTAATTCCTCTGGAATGCAGATTCATTTAGAGCAAAAAAGATATTTTAAAGTCGTAATTTACTGAAAGAAGATTTGTTCAAGTAAATCAGACAGAAGCTTTTAAGTGTCAGCATGTTTAATTAAGGGTAGGATTTAATAATATTTTACATGGTTTTGTTATACTGCTTGTATAAGCTTAAAAAAAAAAAAAGAAAATGATTTCCATAAATATTTTGAAATGTCGTTTTCATTCCGTTAATATGTTAAACCCTTCAAAGTAATACCTTCCCTGTTCAACTCAAAGCAGTCGGATTAACTTTATCTATCCTCCATTTATCGCTGCTGCCATCAATTCCTGACAGGAAAAACCTTCTTGGTTTGGCAGGAAAAATGGGTTGCCAGATTGCAACATTTGCATTTAACTGTATAATACACTTGCTGCATTAATAACTGTATTTATGTGACAGATCTCACCCTTAAGAATCCCAGAGCTCCAGATATGTGACATCCCTGTGATAAATTACAAAAGCTGGGGATGAAATGCAGAACTCTCCAATGATGATAAATTCATCTACTTTTGACCGCTTTCCCTGCTTAGAGAGGTCCTTGGAGTATCCCTTCACATGCCTGAACAGTTTCTAATGGTCACTACAAATCAATCTGTCAGAGAAGTTTTTCTTTTCTGTGTTTTCCTCCCAGATTGTCCTTGCCAGAGATCTGAGGTGGCCAGAAACCTTGGCCAAAGCAAAAGTGCCTTCCCACAGTAAAGTAGCCTTTGGACAAAGGCTGTGAATTTTGAACCCTGTAGCGATGGAGCGGTAGTGATGGATACCCCAGGAGATGCGGGATGGGGACAAGGAAGGATGGCATCTGGGGGAAAAACAACTATCTCCTCTTGAAGGTGTCTCACTGCCACTGCTGCTTGTGTAATTTTTTCATGCTTTCATGTCTCAGCTCATGGTTTCTGTTCTCTCCTCTCTGTAAAGGTGATCCCAGAATCACAGAGTGGGTGAGGTTGGAAGGGACCACAGTGGGTCATGTGGTCCAAGCTCCCTGCTCAAGCAGGATCATCCCAGAGCACATGGCACAGGATTGTGTCCAGACAGTTCTGGAATATGTCCAGTGAGGGAGACTTCACAACATCCCTGGATAATCTTTTCCAGTGCTGGTTCACTGCACAACAAAGAAGTTCTTCCTCATGTTCAGGTGGAACTTCCTGGGCCTCCTCTTGTCCTCCTCCTGCCCATTCCTCTTGTCTCATTGCTGGGCATCCCTGAGCAGAGCCTGGTCCATCCTCTGCCCCCTCCCTGCAGACACTGATGGACATGGATGAGTCCTTTTTCAGTGTCTCCTCCTGAGGCTGAATAACCCCAGCTCCCTCAGCCCATCCTGGTCACAGAGCTGCTTCAGTTCCTTCATCATCTTCAGTCCCTCCACTGGACCCCTCCAGGAACTCCATGTCTCTCCTGTCCTGAGGAGCCCACACTGGAAGAAAGAAAGAATCAGCTGTGGAGTGTCCAGGTCCCTGGGGTGCACATGAGCCCAGACACCATGGGGATACCTTTTATAGATAAGTTTTCCCTGCTAGTTTCTCACTTTCTATGCAAATCATTTATCATGCACAGACTGTTCTTGTAGACCTTTCTGGAAATGGGCTGGAGGCTTCAGGGGTCTTTGTTGCTCTTGATTGTCCCCCTTCAGTTCATGCCCACTTCTCAACCTCATTCCTGTGCACTGTGCTGTGTTGTGCTTATTTCCAGGAGCCAGAATAAGGATGTTTGTCCCAGAAAGTGCTGCCCTACCTTCTATGGTCCCTTATCCAGCCAGATCCTGCTCTTTCTCACAGTGTGTTATTCCCAACAATCCTTGCTTGGCTCCACAGCCATCCAGCTACCAGATATACTCATAACCCCTTGATGTTCTAGGCTTCTCCAGCTTCCATTTGGAAACCAATTGCATCCTCCAGTGAGAACTCTGTAGCGTGAAAATTCTACGCTCCCAGAAGTGTAGCTGGATATTCCTATGTGCAAAAATACTGTCATGTTTGGTTTTTTCATAGATTTATTCTTAGATGTTTATCTGGGAAATGATGATTTCACACTGATCTTGTTTTATTTTTTTGTTGCTGTTGTTGTTTATGGGTGACAGAAGGAGGAATAAATAAATAGAATAAAATGTTCCTTCTCTTTTCGTGTCTTAGGGCTACCATGATAGTTTTTTCTAGTTTTTCAGAAGTTTTGCTGAGATTATTCATTGAAAAATATGCAATTTACCCCTCTTAATACTACCAAAATAATAGCTTTTTAATTTGGAGTTAATTTCTTTTGCCATTTTCCTGCACTAGAAATGAAATGTGGTATTTGTTTAGGTTAAAAATGGTATTTCAAGTCAATACAGAAAAGTTCATCCTCCCTCACCTTGAAAAACAAACCAACTTCCAATATTTTGCCCCTTTCTTCCTGCAGAGTTAAAGATAGTGCAGGACAAGTTCACATTCTGTTAGCACATCCTGTAGAGGGCAAATAATTTTATATTTGGGTTGAAATATCCACGGGCAGGAAATTTATCTAATGACTTGAGATCCTGATTGGAGTGACTTGCCTCTGGGTTTCTAAGTACAAGTTTGGTAAATTTTTTTAGACAAAAATAAAATAAATTCTTGGAGTGGAGACAGGACATGTTTATGGTGAGTTTCTATGTCTTTGGTTACACATTCAGCCATGAGCATCATATGGATTGACTGGAGGGACCTGTAGGATGAAGTTTGATTAATAATCCATTCATTAATGTGTGCAGGTAGAGTGTGTGGCTGTCAGGGCTGAGCATCCACTGTGCCATGGAGTCGTCCAGGCCTTGGACACACCAATCCAAACATGCTGATGCTTACTGGGACACTTCTAGTGGCTTTGTGTGAGGTCTTGTTTATTCTTTGGGTCTGATGTTGCCCATAAAGTTGAGAGCAACAGTCCCATCACCAGGAATAACCAGTGGCTGATCCATCCAGTCATTTTGAAGGCTGTCTGTATAAGCAATTAGCACCCTCTGGAAGGTTTGCTGGGTTTGAGGCAGGAAAAAAGAAGGAAAACAAGCAGAGTCCAATCTCAGACAGGAATACAAGGATGCACTGAACTGTTGCTTGCTGGAGATGTCACTGCATTTTTTTCCCTGCAGTGCTCTGATGGATGATTCCTTTTATACCGTGCTCCATCAGGAATAAACCCTCTGAGCAGACACCCATCCATTGCAGGGGGCACACCAGGGGTTAAGCAAATCTTTAGGCTGTTTGTGTGGACCTTGGGTGTTTTAACTGAGTACAGAGAAGGTTTTTGGCAAGTAGCTCTTCCACAGAGCAGGAAAGGGAGATGGGAAGGAAATATCATAGGTGATTGTGTTTAAACCCTTTTTCCTACCTTGCTTGAAGTGAAACTGGATAAGGCAGATGAGGATGCTCTTTGGGAAAATGTCTTGGTGGAATAAAAGTGAATAAAGCCAGATGAAAATTGAGAGACGAGAAAAGAGAAGAGAAGAGAAGAGAAGAGAAGAGAAGAGAAGAGAAGAGAAGAGAAGAGAAGAGAAGAGAAGAGAAGAGAAGAGAGGAGAAGGATTATAACACAACATTGACTGCTTGTTACTAATATCACAGCTTTTTGGAATTTAGCATATGAATTAACAGATTTATTCCAGAAAATAATCATGGGTCCACAACCTCCTCTTGAATAACAAAGCTGAAGGTCAAGTGTTTGACAAATGCATGTGTTTTATTTTGAAATAATTTAAACCTCAAGAGGATTCTGTGTTTACCAGGACATTTTATATTGCTGTCTGCTTATGTTCTCTCTTTGTTCACAAAACACAGATGCAATTTGTACGTGAGACTTTCCCTGTTCACATCCTGTGATCTTCAAGCATTCAGTCTTGCAGAATAATGAACAAGTAATGTCATGCCTCTTTCCTAGATTGCAATGTCACAAAATGGGAATTTTATTTCTAGATTCAAGACGATTAAAGGAAGAAAAAATAAATCTAAGTTCCCCAATACACATCCTTAGGGGTTAAACTAGCTGAGGGGGAATTTTCATCATCCTCTTGAAGTTATTTAATTAATATTGATACAGTAAATAAGTCCAGAAGGTTAAGATGGCACATGTGACTCCCTGTGCTTTGCCACAGTAAACAGTTCCATGAAGTTTGAGTGGTTCTGAGGTATGAGTACCACAAGTGCTCTGCCACTTGGTCCCATGGCAACAATGATGTTATGAAAGGTGCAGACAAAGCAAACCTGTTAAAACATTCAAAAGGTACAGCATCAAATAAGTGTTTTGTTTCAGCTGTATTTCTCCTTTTCTTTCTCTTAAGCTGCAGGAAACAGTAACCCTGTGTGCCAAAGTCTTGTCTAACACCCTTTCAGATGGTGTTAAAAATTATAATATTCCCCATTTTGGTTAAAAAATGGAGAAATCTGTTGCTTTGAGAAGAGGTGATTGTGGCTGGAGTCCAGTCTTGCTTCTGGGAGGCAGAACCTGCCTTGGGAGACAAATACAAACAGCAACACAAGAAGGAGCAGCAGCTTTTGTTTCTGGTGCTGACTCCCAAGAGGTACAAACTGAAAAATCCTGGCTATGGCCAAAAATAGCACTTAGCTGTTCCATGCTGTCTAAGCTTGTACCAGTCTTGAGTCAAAATGCTACTTCTAGAGGCATTTTTGAGCATGGCTTTATGCAGGACTTCAGAGGAGACTCGTTGAGATGACTAAGCAAAGATATAAAATGAAAGGGGTGATACAGGTTGTTCTAAGTTTGATCAACACAAACTCTGATGCCTGTGGGATGGGCGAGGAGGTAAATTAATGTCACTCATGGAGGTGAATGTGGCCCTGGTGGAAGGAAGGGGGGCAAGAGCAGGACAGCAGCCTTGCACTGCAGTTGCAGGTACAGATGTGGATTCCTCACCTCGGATCCTGGGTTCAGTTTTGGACCCCTCATGACAAGAAAGACATTGAGGGGCTGGAGCGTGTCCAGACAAGGAAATGGAGCTGGGGAAGGGTCTGGAGCAGCAGGAGCAGCTGAGGAAGGCTCACCCTGGAGTAAAGGAGGCTCAGGGATGACCTTATTGCTCTCTACAACTCCTTGAAAGGAGGTTGTATCCAGGTGGGACAGTCTCTTGTCCCAAGTAGAGAGCAATAGGACAAGAGGAAACAGCATCAAGTTGTGCCGGGGGTGGGGTTGACTGGATATTATGAAAAATTGTGAGTAGTCAAGCATTGGAACAGGCTGCCCAGGGGAGTTGTGGGGTCCTTATGCCTGGAGGGATTTAAAAGACACGTAGATGTGTCATTTGGGACAATGGTTTAGTGGTGGGCTTGACAGTGTTGGGTTAACAGTTGGACTTGGTTGTCTTAAGAATCTCTTCTAACCTAAATGATTCTGTGCTCCTGTGGCAGCGCACGCTCAGCCGAACCAGGAGAGTTTGGAGTTGTACTGGCAGAGAGCAGTGCTGATTGGTACACAGCAGTGGTTTGGGCACTGTGAAAATGATTGTCTGTGGATGGACTCCCAAAAACTGAAAGAGATTTGTGAAATCAATACTCTGAAAGCTTCACTTACATGCAGGATCACGGCGTTTTTCCCATGTACAACTCTGTGCACTTTCAGTGTAATTATCCAGCAGCAAAGCCTGGTGCCTGACATTTAATTTTGGTGTGTTCAGGGCACTGGACATGATTGCGGGTGTGTTATTATATAGCAAGGCCAGAGATAAAATCATCTCAGATGGTTCAACTGGTGCTGATGGATCATTTCCCTGTATAGACCATTTAACTGTCTGAGGTAGCAGATTGCAAATGGGATTTAAGATGGGTTGGTATTAACTGCTGAGATGTTTGAGAAGGTGGGCAAAACAGCTGAGTTATTTGCCAAAAAGCAGGTTACAGCAGCAAGGTGATGGGGGATTTCTATTATAATGTTGATAAAGCTCCTCAGTCTCTCCCACTTGATTTGCAGCTGGAGTTAGAAGGAAAATCCAGCTCTGTCACATTGTCTGAAGAACAGAAATGAAAGGAAGTAAGATTATTGAATTGCTGAGCATGGAAAATCCCCCCAAGCCCTGTAGAATAATGTACTTTAGTGATGCTATACAGTTTGTAAAGGTCAGTTTGCACTTCAATTACAAATCCAGGTTTAAAGGTTGTAAAGGACATAGGAAAAATAGTGATTTCTTCTTTTTTTTTTTCTTTTGTAATTACTTCTTGGAGTGCTGATAATGTTTCAGACTCATTTGTAAGAAGATTTCACAGCACTATAGCAACAGGCATTTTAAAAGCCTTGGTAGGAATGCTGAAAATCTAGGTCCTAGTTTTATTTCTCTATTTTACAAATGGACAAAACAAGCCTTGTGAATTTTTAAGGTTTTGCAGTGAATTACTCTCAGAGTTGGGAAGCAGTCTATTATGAAAGGCTCAGTCAAATAATAAACCAACTTTAAATAAAAATAAGCCAACACTTTTTAATTATTATTTTTATTTTTTTCTTATCCTTTTTTTGCCAACATTCTGGTGTTTAATCATCTTTATTGAATGTGATTTCACACAGGGCTGGGACTGCAGGGTCTTTGCATCCTGCTTAAATCTAGAGTTAACTGAGCTGACAAGAGAAAAGGTTTCCCACAATGAGCTAATGACCAAAAAACTAGAATAACCTTTTTCTCCTGCATAGGTTTGATTGGAATAGGGTAAGAAATGTTAGTTTTAAGTAGGTGAGTTGATGCATTTTACTCAGGCACTCCCTTCCCACGGATGGCAGCCATCCCATAGGTCCATATGTATCTCTTTTCCTTGGCTCTGCCTGAGTGACCACATTGCTAACAAGCCATAAAAAGAGAAAGCTGGGCCACAGGGTAAAGGTTGCTGCATTACAGCACCAGATCATGCTAATTATAGCACTGAAAAGTGAATTTTAAGTGGATTCATCTAAATTACTACATTTCTCAAGCTTGTAGAGGGAGGGTTTTTTCCCTCTCTAACCAGCCAAGGGAAGTTCCTTCCCCTGACACGTGTGTTGGAGTCTATTTTATGTGTCTCTTTGTTCAACCAATTATGCCTGTGAGATGAACAATTAAAAAAACATCTGTTTTTATGGCAAAATCGCGGCTGCCTCTGGTATTTTACGTGTAGTTTTCTATGTGGGGGAGGAAGATGAGAGACGGAAAACGTGGTCATAAGGAAATAAAAAAGAAAAAGAAATCCTTGAAAATGCTCTTCTAAAAGCTGCTGGCTGTGTGTGTACCTCCTGAGCTGCCTGGCTTTGTCCAAACAGTAAAATGTTGGACAAATGGATTGAGAACAGGATGGATGGGAAGCTGATCTCTGTGGTTTGCTGCTGATGCTCTCGGGATGAGCGGTTGGGTTGTGGCACTGGAAATGCTTTTGGGTGTCAGACAGGGCATGTGCCACCCAACATAGTTCCTGTGACAGGCACTGAGAAGAGCCAGGATGCTTCTGCACGTTCTGCTTCTGGGAAAACAAGGGATGGATGGATGGATGGATGGATGGATGGATGGATGGATGGATGGATGGATGCTTCAGCAGAGGTGATGGAGATCAGGGAGATGGCCTTTCCCCTGTTCTGCCTTGTAGGAAATCAAAGGATGTGGGGCAATACTTGTCATGTATCCTGGGCTGCATCCAAAGCAGTGTGAGCAGCAGGTGAGGGAGGTGACTCTGCCCCTGTGCTCTGCTGAGACCCCACCTCCAGTGCTGCCTCCAGCTCTGGGATGCCCAGCACAGGAAGGACATGGAGCTGTTGGAGCCAGTTTGGAGGAGGCACCAAGATGATCAGAGGGATGGAGCAGCTTGGCTGGGAGGGAAGGCTGAGAGAACTGGGAGAAGAGGATGCTTTGCAGTGACCTAACTGTGGCCTTCAAGGACCTGAAGGGAGCAACAAGAAAGATGGAGAGGGACTATTTACAAAAGCCTGGAGTTACAGGAGAAGGAAGAATATCTTCAAACTGAAAGAGAGGATGTTTAGATTAGATATTAGGAGAAGATTCTTGACAATGAGGGTGATGAGACACTGGAACAAGTTGCCCAGAGAAACTGTGGCTGCCCCATCCCTGAAAATGTTTAAGTCCAGGTTGGATGTGGCTCTGAGCAACCTGGTCTAGTGGAAGGTGTCCCTGCCCACAGCAGTGGGGTTGTAACTGGATGATCTTTACAGTCCCTTCCAACTCAGGCCTTTCTGTGACTCTCTGATTCTATCTATTTTCGCCAATCCAAGCTGTTTGTTTGGGGGCTGGCACATGGGACACCTTAATTCCAGGATCTGATCAGCTTTGACAACTGACTCCACAAAAAAATCATGGCCAAACCCCCCTTGTTTTCCATAATACATCTCTTCCCACTGTGATTTCTTCTGTATAGGCAGCTGTGGGCTTTTGCATCACATCTCTTCCCAAATATAAGACCACTTGCAAGCTGAGCCATGAGAATTTGGAAATGGGTTATAAAGTTGCCACCCAGTAATCCCAGTCACACTCACAGCCCCGTGTCCATGGCTTGGGAGGAAAATGCTCAAAGTACACATCATATAGGATGTTTAGTGCTTATTAGTCACAGCCAAGGAAATGTCAGCTGTGTTTCATCCTAATTTTTATGAAGCCACTGGGGCTCATTTTCTTTCTGCTCAAGCAGTGCAACCAACAAGCTTTATTTTAGCATTTAACTGCATTTTTTTTTCCCCCAGTATATATATATATCTATAGATAAAATGTGTATGTAGGTGTGTATGTATATGTGTGTCTATGTACGCTACCCTTACATAAACACATAAAACATTTTATTAGCTCTATAAAATAATAATTTTGTGTTGTGTTTCCAAGTGTCTTGTGTGTTTGTGTGAGGAGTGTCTGCCAGACAGACACATAAATTGAGGCTTGGAAAGAGATGAAATGAAAAAAGATTGGGATTTTTATTTCTCCAAACCCCCATTCAGCACCTTTAAGGACACAGTTTTGTGGCCAGTGGAGCAGTTACAGTGCCTGATCCTGCTGCAATATTTTCTGCTCCCACTAAGAAGGTTTTCTCCTGCTCCATCTTGCAACATTAGAGGTAAGAGATATGAGAATACAGCCTGGTCTGGGGAGTTGGAACTAGATAGTCTTTAAGGTCCTTTCCAACCCAAACCATTCTATGATTCTAATAAGGACAGAGATCATTTTATGTGGATAATCAGGATATATCATCAAAGAGTTATACAGTTCTTCCATTTCTAATGTGTAAAATTCATTATATATAGAATATTTTAGAATTGGACTATTGTCTCATTCAAGAGTGCTGACCATCCTTTTTTTCTTTCTTGATGAGAGATAAAATGAATATGTACAGCGCTCTTCTCACACTTGTCAAATGGCAAGATGATGGATAAAGAGGAAAAAAAGAGATGCTCCTACTTGTCAGTGATGCTTATATCCTGCTAAAAGCAAAACACATTACATTTACTTGTGAAGACATTCCTGAATCCAGCTGTGAGATCACAGAGTGATTGTGCAGCTCTTAGAAATCCAGAGCATCTCTTATTGCCGCTGTCCAGATTTCCTTTTCAGAGAAAGCACATTTTCCCTAGACTGGTCCGAGCAATTTTCCCAATCTACCCATCCAAATAATATACATAAACCCATATAAACACCTGCTTCCCTCTGCATTCAGCAGGGGCTGCGACATGGAGAGGGCTGGGAAGATCTGGTTTATGCATGAGCTGCTGTGCCTGCTCAGCAAAAGCAGATTATTCCTGTGCAGATGGGTTGTGTTCCTGAAAAGTGCACCTTGGTGGATTATCTCTCCATTCTCTTCCCTCCATATTTTGCAGGACTCAAGGCAAATGACAAGTACCCAGGATCAAAGTCATTTATTGCCGTGTTACTGCATGGAATGTAGTTCTATTATTCAGAGGTTTGCTGCTCATGGGGAATTGTGTCTTGGTCTGTGTTCAAACTGAACTTTCTCCTAGATTTTGGAAGGCACTGGTCAAACTCAGTCTGTGTTGACTCAGCCCTGACTTATTATTTTCTAAATAAGAAATTATTCAATACTGATTAGGCTTAAAATAAAAAATCCATGAGAATAAAGGTGTGGTTCAAAGAGCTGATTCCTCTGTTGGGTAATGCAGGATGCTCTGAATAGTCCACCAGGAACTGTCCTTGCTGGATTATGGCCAAATCTGCTGCATTTACATGATGATCAACACCAGAATAGGAGTATTTATGGAGTCAGATGGAGCTCAACAGAAGCCAGAATATACACAAATGCCTTTAGGATCTTGCAGTTTGCTCTCCTGACCCTTTGCAAAAAGAAAATGAGAAGAGGAGGAGTATAAGCAGGGCTGATTAGCAGCTCTGTGGTGCCTTGGATGTGAATATTGCACTAGAAAGGAAAGCTCAGTTGAGGCTCCCATGAGATCATGGATCATGAGATGTTTTTTGTGGCCCAGGGAGTCTATGGATGCCTCATTCCTGGAAGTGTTCAAGGCAAGGTTGGATGGGGCCCTGAGAAACCTGGTCTAGGTTGTGGCATCCCTGTCCATAGTAGGAAGTTGGAACTAGATGGTCTTTAAGGTCTCTTCCAATCCAAACCATTCTATGAGAGACACCACAGTTTCTGATGTTTCCTCTCTGAGGTTTCTCTGTACACACAGTATCTTATTAACATGAAGATGAGCTGTTGGACCTATCAAGAAAATGTGGTAGCTTAATAAATGATGATACAGGCAGCATTTTATTCATAAATGATGGTGCAGATGAAGGCACAAAGAAGGGAGTAGGAGCTCAAGGAGGCATTAAATCTGGCATTTGTAGAGTGGGAAAATCATCAGCATGAGGGGGAGCTGGAACATGATGGACTGTTTATTGTGATAGAGGAGAGATTTATGACGAGTGTGTGAACAGCTCACTGTTTTCCCCATTGCCTTCTGTTTTCATGGAGAAATAGAGTTTTGAGCTGAAATCAAAGTTTGCCTAAGCAGGAACAAAACAGTGTTCAGAGAAACCCAGAAAAAAAATAAATAACGTAAGTAAAGAACCTCATATTACATTTTAAACTACCCTTGGCACAGTGTAAGATGATTGTAAAATTGCAAAGATGCCTAGAAAACACAGACTCTGAATAATTCCTGGGTGAAATGAAGAACAGGATTGACTTCAAAAGAATGCTGTACATAATAAAGCCAAATAAAATACAGAAAGCTGACTCCAGCCTTTCATTTGTACCCATAAACATTCATATTTGGTTTTTTTTCAGACCCTTCTTCCCTCCCTCATCAACTGGCTTAACAAAAATCACTCCCTTTCTTCATGGAAATATGAGTGCATGGCTTTTATAGCCCAGTGCCTTCCACCCTGGTGGATGCAGTAGCACATCTATGCTCTGCCCTACCTGCCCTATTGCTTGTATCCTGTGCATTGCTATTTATTACACTGGTGAATTTGCTGTATTTTTTTGCCCACTCTTTTTAATGTTTTTCTGGCTCAAAGATTTGGTCTCATGAGAAGCGGCTGAGGGAGTTGGGGGTGTTTAGCCTGGAGGAAATGAGGCTCAGGGAAGACCTTATTGCTCCCTACAACTCCCTGAAAGGAGGGTGTAGTGAGGTGAGGTCAGCATCTTCTCCCAGGTAATAAGCAGCAGGATGAGAGGAAATGGCCTCAGGCTGCACCAGGGGAAGTTTAGGTTGGGTATTAGGAAAAATTTCATGTAAGGGGTTGTCAGCAATTGGAACAGACTGCCTAGGGAAGTGGTGGAATCACCACCCTTGGAAATGTAAAAAAAAAAAGTGTGGATATGGCACTTGAGGACATGGTTTAGTGGTGAAGAGGGTAGTGGTGCTGGGTTGATTGTTGGACTTGATGATCTTAAAGGGCTTTTCCTGATTCTGTGATCTAATATATTCACATATTATGATTTTACATTAGTCCCCTGTGACCAGTGGTGACTGGTTTTATAAATGGTTCACTTAACTAAAGCTGTAAGATCTGAGCAAAGCATACAGGTATAGATGGGTGTCTTTTCATTGTCTGGGATTTATAGGCAACCATTTGTGTACATCAGTAAGTTTTTTCAGTATTTAGAGAGGTGCTGCTTGGTATATAAATGTCTGAGGGCTTGGGAATAATGCACACTATTTGTAATGAATTGCATTTTCCCTCAGTTGTGGGTTAGGATTATTTTGTGGGTTTATTTGTTGGGGTTTTTTAAGGACTGGAGTAATTCTTAATCCAATTTACTTGTCACAGCTGTCATTACTCAATATGGGAAACAACAATGAACAGATTATTTTTAATCCTTTTTTAATCATTTTCTCCTCTTTAGTTTTTTGCTGTTAACACACGGCTGCAGAGTCTGAGCTGTGTATTGTGCAACATTTAACTCTGACTTCTGAAATCCAGATTGGTGAGAATAAGGACAAACAAGCACAAAAAAATGTATACAATCCTGTGCTTAGCTATAAATTCTGAAGACTGGCCTCATGGCCATCCCAATCCCTATTTTATTTAGAGAAGAGGTGTTAAGAAATAAAGCATTTGTTTGTGTATAACTCAACATTATTTTATTATTAAACAATTTGCTTCAAATGCTGCAGTGCAGAATGAATAATTTGGTGTGTCACCACCCTCCTTTTGCTCTTGAGTTTTCAAGAGGAGGAACAGAGGAGCCCTCACCACCCTCATGCCCCAATAAAGCACCTGACACTGGCACTCACTGAGGCTTTGAGCTTTTAGATGATGTTGGCATCTCCCTTTTTACAGACATAGGTAGAACAGTTCATGTTATTTTAGCCATCCTGTTTCCAAGCACCTTTATAAAGGGAAAACTGGAATGCTTGGGTAAAGAATCCTGTTGTCCCTCCCTCTGCTCTTTCCCAATCTCCAGAGCTATCCTTTGTCCTCTGACAGAAGGGTTACTGCCCTTCCTGGGCATAAGGCTCTCCTTAATCTGCTAATTAGGGGATGCCTGATTTAAACACACTAAAAAAGGCCTGCAGCCACTTATTTGCTTATTTATTTGGGGGCTTTATTAATTTGTTTGCTTTGATAAATAACCTGACTAGTTGGAAAATGTGCAAATGGCTGCAGTCCGTGGGTTGTCCCTGCCCCATCGTGGGTCTCTTCTATTCTTCAGATAAAAAGCTCTGTTATTGTCAAATTTGTTTGTGTAAATTGTTGTGCAAATTTACATTAAAACCCCCAAACAAACACACAGAATAAATTATATAATAACATGCAAAAAAAAATGTTCTATAAAAATTAGTCTGGTCTAGGCTTCACAACAGTGAAGTAACTGGGCTTAAATTTGGTCTTTGACTTGAGTTCTTGACTAAATCCAGTGTTTCTGGGTAAAATATTACAAATGAAATTCAAAGCCTGGAATAATTCATTGTGGCCTGAGCATTTGGGTTTGGCACACACCTAAATTTATCTCCATCCTGCCTCCATGGTGGTGATGTCCAAGCTCCTAGTATTTATTACATTTTAGTCAGCAGTCCTTTGAGTAGCAAAATAAGGTTTGTAAAACTCCTACAGTGTTTACTTCACTGGGGCAGCAGCTGTGCTAGAAGCAGTTGTAATAGTAATAAGGATAAGAAAGATTGCTGGGAGGTCTTTTAGTCACTGTCAGAATCAGTATTTCACTTTCCACACAGGGCTGTGTCTCTCAGGTCAGCACTGGAGCAGTGTCAGGGGACTGAGGGATGTAACAAAATACACCAAGCCCATCCATTTGTATGGAATTTGTCTCTGGCATCTTCTAGTCCCCCCAGCTTTGCAACACTACAAGGCTGTGCATTTTGTTGTTCCCCCAGATCTGGTTGGGGCAAAAAGGAGAACATCATTTATATGAAACCATTGTTTGATTGTTAGTCCAGTGAATGTTTTCACAGTCTGATTCTCCAAACTATCTAATTACTACAGAAAGGTTCATTAATAATACAGTTGAAATTGTTATTGCCAGTACTTTATTTTGTTGGTTCCCAGTTATTCTGGTTTTTTATTCTTTTTTGTCTGTCTTTGTTTTGGTTTTATCATGAGGTAGCACTGCTGTCATGACCACTGATGAACCACAATGAGTTGTGTTTTACAGACTAGAAGGTCTGGTGCTCTCCTTTGGTTGCACTCATCCACAACTCATTTTAATCTAGGTCTTAGACAGAATAGCTACTTGTTATTGCTATAAATTGACACAAAAGTAGAACAAATCTGGGCAGTGGCAAATGTCCAGACAACTATTTTTGCAGCTAAAGTAAGCTCAGATGAGCTCAGGTCAAGACAACCTCAGACAAGTCCTTGAGACCCTGCCCTCTCAGGTCAGGCCAAAACCTGTGGCTTTTTAGTAAATAACATCAAAATCTTATTCACTGTCTACTTTTCTGGTCAGACTGGCAAGGAGAAGCAACAAATTTTGGTGTGACTAATGAAAAAATGAGACTTGTTGATTTGTAGGAAGTGGGCAAATTACAATAACCGAGGTTATCCCAGAAAACAGGATTGAGGCTAATCCTGAGACTGTGTCAGGAGTTAAGGGCAGTAGAATAAGTGACACTGTGTTATGCCTAGTCCTTCCAGATTTGGGAAACAATTTTGAAATAGAGAATGAATGACTCTGAGTGAGCAATGTGTCCCTAATTAGAAATTGCTTGTGAGGACCAAACATTATAGTTCTAAAAAGTCATAATCCTGCTGGCACTTTTGGAGTGTGGCCCCTCTTTTCCAGGGTCATTCACTAAATCTGAGGGCAATCAACAAATGGTATTTACTGTTCAATTAGTAGGATAAGCAATCAAAAAGTCTTCCATAGCTTTTTCTATTGTCAAAAACTCTTCAAGTGGGTGTAAATAATATTGGCACATGGGCGTGTCCCTGAACAACAATAGGATGTGCACTAGAGGGCTGGCATGGTTTAATTAACACTGGGTTTTTATTTGTTTTTTAGATTTGAGGTGTAGGCAATGCTCACTATTTTTCATGCCTCATAAATGTCAATTTACTCCCACTAAAAATTAATATCAAAGGGAAACATAAAATACCAGCTCTGTACAAAGATTTCCATACAAAGATTTCCTTCATCCTGCCTCTTCTCCTCTTTTCTCCATATCAGCTGGATCTGGATGTGGCCTCAGTGAGGTATAGTGATGATGGAAAGAGGAGAATGTAAACCATGGTGTATATTTGTAGTTATAAAGCTGAGCTTGAGCTTGACTTATCTGCGTTTGATTTAGGTCATTGAAACTGTGTGACTACGAGGTGGTTTGAAGGCAGAGGGAAAAAGGAAGTGGGGAGGGAGAAGAGAAAGCAGGGAACAGATGCTGTGTCCTGGTTTTCCTGCATGAAACTCAGGTCTTCACCGATGCATTGCACCAGGAGATTCAGTAGCTTCTTGTAGTTTGATAATCAGCCCCATCGAGCTTGACCAAATGTTCCATCCAACATAAATAATCCATGCTTATGCAATAAAGTAAAAAATACTGGTGTTTTCCAATTAAATCTCATTTCTGTTGTCCAGACACACAGGCAGCTGTGTTGCAGAGAAGCTCTGTCACATGGAATATGATGAGGCCACCTTAGTAAAATATTTTCTTGCCCACAGGATTATATTGATCATGTGCAGCTCTCAGTAATACAGATTTAATCTGGTTTATCTTCACCCCCTTGTTGTGGATTCAGTTTTCTCTTTTGGGTGATTTCTCCCACCTTCCCACACTGGTTTTAGCCTTTGCTTTCAGAAATGGTAGGATTTTCAACCAGATTGATTTCAATAAGATTGATGAGGATGTTTGGGCAATAAACTGCTTTATCTGGCACACAGCTTCTCATTCACCCCTGTTTCAAGTCAGCACCTGACTCCTTTGCTTCTCCCAGAAAGCCTCCCCACAGAAGGAAAAGTAGAGGCTATTCATGCCCTCTCTGCTGCCACCACCAGCTGATGCTTATTTGGAGAGGTTTTTGGTTGGTTTGTTTGCTTTTTTTACCTTCTGGGAGTCTCCTGGAGTTTCCTTTACTTATGGTCCTTCTTCCAATTCCTCCTCCAATTTCTTGATTTACCTCAAAGGATCTTTCAGTCTCCTCCCCTGAGACTTTTAATTGTCCTGGTACTGAACTAAACCATTAGGAAATAATTAAACTAATGAGAGTTGAAACATTTTGTCTTTCTCTGCCTGGCAGGGTGGTATTAAAACTCTGTGTAATCATCTGCACACACTGAATCCTAAATTTCATGTAAAAATATAATTTATTAATTCAACTTTCTCTGTCATGAACATTGGACTAATGCTTGTGGCTCATTACTTGTGTGAGGACAGTCTGGGTGGTGATCAATCACTTTGGGATGCAAAAGGATTTGTGGAGACTGACCTCCATGATCCAGCTTTTGAGGGATATGAAAGGAGAAGGCTTTTTCTCCCCAGGGGCTACTTCAAAGCAAAGTGTGAGTTAATGCAGTGCCAGGCTGAGAGCCCTGGTGTGTGTTCACACAAATAGGATGGTGCTGATCTCTAAAGAGGAGGGAAGGGGGACACTTCTGCAACTCAATTAGTCACTGTGGCTTTTTGCCATGAAGAAATGTCTCTTATGAAACCACATATTGATACCAGCCAGCTCCAGCCATGGGAATCACAGGATAACAGAATTGTTTAGTTTGGAAAAGACCTAGAAAAGATCACTAAGTCCAACCTTTAGATCATTGAGACTAACCTTTAATTTTTTTTCCTGGAGTTATTTTCTCCAGAAGAGACTGGTGGAAAATAACAAGACCATTTCCGTGCACAATCCCAGCTGGATCACTAGGGATTAGGAGTGGAAACCACAAACCCATCCCTCTTCCCAGAAGAGCCTTCATCAGAGTGCATCAGTGAAGATTCTCACTGTGCCACTTACAGCAAAACCATCACTTTGTCTGAAAAAAAAACACACGTAAAGGGAAAAAAAACCAAAAACCTGAAGCCTGTTAAACCTTTATATTTGATTTGTAACCTCAGGTGTTATTTCCCCAGGGGTTGAGCCCTGGGACGTCTGGGCTCACCTCAAACACACCAGTAAACCACGTGCTGACTTGCTGGCTTTGCCAAGCTCTCAGTGTTGAGTTTCACCTCAAGCAAACCTTGTGGACTGAATGCAGCTCTTGGTGGGGTATGGCTTGTTTGTGCTTGAGGATTTAATGTGATCGGAGTGGTGAACACAGCAAAAAAAAATCAGCAGGGCAAAAGCAACCAACCATTCCTGCCTGAGCAACCAGACATTTCCATGCTCCCTCAAAATGTCTCTCACCAACTTCTGCTCCCTCCAAGGCTGGGACATGCCAGCATGGGTGGACACAAATTTCATGGCTCATCCAAAATGCCAAGGTTTTGTGACCTTGGCTGTCTTTCAGAGACCAAACTTGATGTTCTCAGCATGCCGTGCCCCTTCCTCCCCTTCACACACAGCTGAGTTGTGTTGACATCCATTTCCTCACCTCCCACACTGATTGAACAGGGGACATGGCAGTGAGGGGGACCTGCCAGTTTTGCAAATGAGTTTCCTCTGCTGAGCCTCAAATTAGAGGTGGCTTTTCTTTTTCCATTAATTTTCTTGTATTAATGGAAAGGAAAAGAACAGTTGTGATGCTGTGTGCGTGAGCAGCCTTAATGCTGGATTTGCAAAGCAAGTCAGAAAAGCAGCTCTTTTTGTATGGGGGCATAAAATGAGGAGGAGGAGTATTGTGCCAAGCTTGGGCTTTGCCTCTTAAAGATAGGTATTTCAGTACTGTGCTGTTCAGCAAGGCCTGGTCTAGCTCAGACTGGGTGTTAAGAGTTGGCATCTTTTATTAGACCAAGTGTTAGAGTTGCAAAAATAGAGAAGTTTTCTTTAGATGTACAGGAACTGTCTTGTAGGCCTACAGCTTCTTCCAGCTCTGCCACTTATTTTGATAAAAAAAGGTTACCTCTGCCTAAAGTTGTCTTACATATGTTCTCAGACCAGCACAACTACAGCAATTTACTATTTGTTATCTTGGAAAAAGGGGGAGATTGTCCAGGGTATTCTAGAATAAAACCATTCTTTTTCTGCAGGTGGTTGTTGTGATTCCAGGTTAGGACTGTATTGCAGGGCTGCTGGGACTGCAGGAGATCCTTCTGGGAAACTTGCAGGCTGCTCTGCCAGTACATCCCTTCATTTGAAAATGTAACTTAAAAGGTGGAAAATCTAAGGCAAGTTTTAGATTGTAAGGTTGTCAGTTGAAGTATTGTATCCCTCTCTTCTCTGGGACTAGTTGGTTGAAGCCAAGAGGAGGAGTAGGACAATAAATTACTGGGGAGCATAGATTACTGGGGGGAGAAATGGAGATTGTCTCATGTTAAATGGCAGAGGGAAAAAATAGCAGCTAATCTTTGTTCTGTTGAGCAGAGACAGCCAAGGTGTGTTTACAGGGAGTGATGACAACTCAAATAACCGGTTGCAATGCACTGCCAGGTGTGAGTCCTTCAGTCCAATGTCATGGAATATTAAACGGTGTAAGAAATAATAACTATAGGATGTCATCATATGCATCTCATGCAGCACTTTCCACTGCTTCCCTTTCCTCTTCCATTTCTTCCCTTCCCTACTCTCTTCTCTTTCCTTNCCAAACCTTCCCAAACCTTCCCCTCTGGTATAACACTTTCCCCGATGCTTTCTATCCCATTTAAAAGCTAAGAGGAATGTCTGAAAGCCATCCTAGCTCTCCTTAAGCACTATCCAATGGGAAGAAGCAAATTACTCGCCTTAACATCGCCCTCTAATTGAGCAGCAGATCGCTGGCTAAAGGTTCTCCCTGCGGATTAGCAGGACAGAAACACCAGCATTTATTTGCATCCCCACCCCCGGCCCCAGCCATGAGCAGAGGTGGCACAAACGTGGGTGGTGATTGCCAGCATGAAAGGAAGAGTAAATGACACAAAAGCTTGTTTTTCAGCCAGCAAAACTTGGAGGTTTAGGAAAATGGTAAAAGAAGGAAAACAGCACTGGGAGTTGTATTTGGAAATGTGGAAAACTGCAGGGTTTTGGGAGTTGGTAGCTTGTATTTTCTTGTGTTCTTGAAAGAAGTTCTTCAAAGGTTTTGACCCCTGGGGCCCTCAAGACAAGAAAGATGTGGAACCCTTGGAACAAGTCCAGAGAAGGGCTGCAAAGATGCTGTAAGGGCTGGAGCGCCTCTACTCTGGAGACAGGCTGGGAATGCTGGAGGTGTTCAGCCTGGAGTAGAGCAGGCTTCAGGGAAACCTCAGAGCACCTTCCAGTGCCTAAAGGGTCTCCAAGAGTGATAGAGTTTTGACAAGGGAATGGAGTGACAGGACAAAGGGGAATGGCTTCCCACTGCCAGAGGGCAGGGTTAGATGGAATATTGGGAAGAAATTCTTCCCTGTGAGGGTGGGCAGGCCCTGGCACAGGTTGCCCAGAGAAGCTGTGGCTGCCCCATCCCTGGAAGTGTCCAGTGCCAGGCTGGACAGGGTTTGGAGCAACCTGATCTGGTGGAAGGTGTCCCTGCCCATGGCAGAGGGGTAGAACTGGACGACCTTTAAGGTCCCTTCCAACCCAAACCATTCTATGGTTCTGTGATTGACTGGGGACAATTCAGATGAGGTTCAGGGCTCTGTTTTGCATTTGCTGTGGCAGGTGGAGACATCACTGCCTCATGTTTCTTTGACCCTTCTGGAGTCAAAACTAGCAAAGGAAAGTGGTTTTGACATTGTTTCACTTCATCAAAAAATTAGTTTAATTCTATCTTTTAATTGAATCCTGGAGTTGCTTTTCTCTCTCTCACCACTGGTGATTTTTCACAGGAGAGTGCAGGGAACATGTGGGGCCAGGAACAAGAGGGACTTATGGAGTTGATCAGTCCAGTTTGTTCCTCACAGTCCATTTCTTTACTTCCATTATCCTATATCACATTCTATTTACTTGTGGCCTTTTCAGCTTTTTGGGAATTTCCACAGGTAGTATTTGCTTGGTTTGTGTAAGGACGTCAAAACAAGAAGACTCTCTAAAATACTGTATTTGCTTAAAAAAAGCAACCTAAAAAAAAAAGAAAAATAAACCACCAGAGATGTTCTTTATCTTCATTGTGTGGGGGATTGAGAAACCCTACTGATGTTGCCAAAGCTATTTTAAGCTATGAGAACACAATACATTTGAAAGTTTAATTGCTTGCTGAATAATGTAAGCTGTCAAAGTAAATATTCAAGGTCTTGCATAAGGGAGAACATTAGGAAAAAAAATAAAATGAGACAAAGCAGAAATATGAAGTCAATCAGAAGTGAAATCACACCTTACCCCAGCATTAGCAGCACCTTTATGTTTGCAGTCAGTAATCGCACCAACAAAGAGCCAGCAAAGGTTTCAGGGATAATTTTATTTTCTAAAGTATTTAGAAATATATGGCTGGGTCCCACAAGTGTAGCTGCTCAGCGATAACCTCCCTCTCCCAAAGCTGACAGGGATGCAGGCTCCCATTTCCTCTGGCTAACCAGAAGGAACAGTTAAGTTCCATTATGCAGAAGCTAAAAGCCCTCACCCTGCAGAAAGCAAAAGAAAAGAGACTGGAGGGGTGGAGATGGACAGGAGGCTTTGGCTCCAGAGCTTGAAAAGAGACCAGTGGCTGGTTTAGTGTTTTGGTTTTTCATTTGTGTTTTTTCCTCACTGAACTAGAGGAACAGGTCTTTTTGCTCTTTCTTTCTAGTGAAACAGGATCAACAACATACCAGCTTTTCAAACAATTCCTTTTCAGTAAGAAGAATAAGGAAAACATCTCCTGTCCCCGCAAAATCTAGGGAAACATGGACATCAAAGGGTTCAGGTTTTGGTTTTGGGTTTTTTTTTTTTTTTTTGCAGATCACTCCAATTTTGGATGAGGTTGGTGAAGAAGCAGAGCAAAGTTGGCAAAGATTGATGCTCTCAGCTAATAGGAAGCTCAGAAACATTTAGCAAAAACCACAGAATAGAAGAAGGATTGTCACCCTTGTTGTTCTGCAAATGGATTTTAATACCTAAGGTTTTGAGTGACATTAATTAAGACTCTTAAATTCCTCTAATTAAGCTGTATCTGTGGGTTGGGCTGACGGTCCATAATAACAGGGCTTTTTAATAGTGTTCTGTGCACAACGAGATGTGTTGTTTTCTCATGTCTTGTTGCTGCCAACAGCAGACACTTCCACTTACCTCATTAGTCCCAGGAATGAAACCTGCCTGGGAGGGGACAAAGTGCCATCTGTTTCTCCTCACTGCCTGCTGCAGGTAGAGATGTACTAGTGAGGTATTAAGTCCCTGACTCCCGTGAAGGGAGATGATTTCTGTGAAACTGAGCACTCATGAAGGATGTTCAGCCATTCACACATGTGGGAAGAGTCATTTAGGGGCTCTGAGAGCATTTGACCCTTGTGGTGAGATACCACAACAGGAATGTGATATGGATTGTACAAGTGCAGTGTGACAGAATCAGAGAGTCATAGACCTGTTTAGACACGAAAAGATCTTTGAGATCATCAAGTCCCACCATTAATCAAGCACTTCCAAGTCCTTGGCACTAAACCATGACCCCAAATGCCACATCTAAGTGTTTTTTGAATACCTCCAGGGATGGTGACTGCACCACTGCCCTGTGCAGCTTTTTCCAATGCTTCACAACCCTAAGCCTAAACCCTAAATATAAACATCCCCTGGTGCAATTTGAGACCATTTCCTTTCATCCTGTCACTTGTTACTTGGGAGAAGAGACTGATCCCCACCTGTCTACAACCTCCTTTTGGGGAGTTGTAGAGAGTGATAAGGTCTCCCTGAGCCTTCTTTTCTCCAGGCTGAGCCCCCCCCCCCCCACCTCCTTGAGCTGCTCCTCATCAGACTTGTGCTCCACACCTTTCCCCAGCTCTACTGTCCTTCTCTGGGCACACTCCAGCCCCTCAATGTCTTTCTGGTCCTGAGGGGCCCAAAACTGAACCCAGGATTCAAGATGTGACCTCACCAGTGCCCAGCACAGAGGGACAATCAGTGCCCTGGTCCTGCTGGCCACACTATCGCTGGTACAGCCCAGGATGCCATTGGCCTTCTTGGCCACTTGGGCACACACACTGGCTCACATTCAGCTGCTGTTGACCAGCACTCCCAGGTCCCTTTCCACTGGGCACTTTTCAGCCTCTCCTCCCGAAGCCTGTAGCGTTGCATGGGGTTGTTGTGACCCAAGTTCAGGACCTGGCACTTGGCTTTGTTTAACCTCATACTATTGTACTCAGACCCTTGATCCAGCCTGCCCAGATCCTCTGCAGAAACTTTCTACCCTGCAACAGATCAACACTCCTGCCCAGCTTGGTGTGATCTGCAAACTGACTGAGAGTGCCCTTGATCCACTCATCCAGATCATTGATAAAGATATTAAACAGGTCTGTACCCTGTACTGAGCCCTGGGGAAACCCACTTGTCACTGGCTCCCTACTGGATTTAACTCCTTTTCCCACCACTCTCTGGGCTTGGCCATCCACCCAGTGAACAATTCACCCATCCAAGCCATGAGCTGCCAGGTTTTCCAGGAGAATGCTGTGGGAATCAATGGCAAAGGCTGCTTATATATATGTCACACAGAAGGCATTGGTGCCATACATTGCCTGGTTGTCCAGGTTGGGATCTGTCTGGCATGTACCATGTCTCCTCTGGCTTATACAACTTGCTTTCCTTTTCAAGGAAGAGATGACTCCAGGGAGCAGGATAAATGCCCAGGTCTCACTCTGATGAAGAACTAAAGACTCCCTTGGCCACTAAAAACATGATTTGTATTTCCCAACTCTCTCTGCCTCTTCTCCCAATACACACAGACACACCTAAGAGGGGTTTTCCTCCACGGTCTGCTGAGTTTGAAAGGCAGGATAAGGACTGTGACAGGCCTGCAAAGTTAACTGGAATCAAAACCGAGCATTTCTAATGGCTTTTCTCTGTGTCTGCCATCAGGCCTGATCCTCATAAGTGATTTCACTTGTCAGAGCTAAGTGGCTGTGAAAATATTTCTACTAAAATCCAGAGCTGGCACAAAGATCAGGGAAGCTGCTGAAGAGGCTGGAGGAGCTGAACACGGTGTTAGGCTGAGTCCTGCCTGGCAGGATGTTTCTGTACGGTCAAGCACAAAGTTATTGCAAAGACAAAGTGATATGAACAATTTTTAAAACAGGGCTTTGTGTTGCAAAGCACTGACCTGATGTGGGACAAGAAACTCAGCAGGAATTCCCAGGAATGGCATTCCCAGGTGTATGAACATTTAACTAGTGAGTTTAGAGAAAGGAGATGGTTTTTTCCTTGTCTCTCTGTATAACTACAGAATTATGTAACAGCACAGAGGGGAATATTTTCAGCATTCACAATTTTATAGGATTGTGGTGAAGCTGTATAAAAGGGGATCCTAAGGAAGCAGAAGACATAATCAAGACCTATTAAAAAAAGGTGTTTCTCAGAGAACCTTGTAGCACAGTCTGTTGTTTTTTAGAAATGAGGCTGAGAAGTGACTTGATTACAGAGTACGAGCCACTGCAAGGAGTGCAAGTAGTAGCTCTTCAATCTGTCAGGGAAAAGAGTGAAAAGAAGAGAGAGTAAGAAGTCAACATCAAAAAAAATAACAAAAATAAATTACAATTAACAAATAGTCTTGAGTTGCTTAACTGGGTAAACCAGCCGCCAAGGCCTTTTGGTGCTAGGTTTGACTCCACTAGTGAAACCAAGAGGTTGAGCAGGTGTCTGAAAGGCTTTTGAACTGCTTTTTTCTGAGTAGATATTCTCAGAACAGGAGGAAATGCTCCAACCCTGTGAAGATGGGAAGATGCTGGAGGTGAGCAGGTCCCCTCTCCTACCAAGAGGGATTCACACCTTTGAGCAGAGGTGTTTTCACTGAGCTGGTCATGCAAAAGTGCTCTTTAGTCAAACAAGACATACAGTTGTCTGTATTTGATGGAATTATTCCCATTTGGTTACTGTATCCAGGAAAATCCAGTCCTTCATTTTTTCACTCCCTTTTCTTTTTAATTTACAAAATTGATCCACCACTACATTGCCAAAAAAATATGTATTATTTACAGAGTGTTGGTTAGATAATATTTTTGATGATGACCTAGAAGCCTATCCCCCACCTCTTAATTTCTGATCACCCACCACATCACTAGTTATGGTTTCCGTAAATTTTCTCAAGTTAAAAGTGGGTGATGTAAAATGTCTCCTTATGTTTCTGCTAAGCCACAAATTTTCTGCAATGTCTCTTTGGATCTTCCTTTTAACAGTCACAAGGTCAATCATGGGAAGTTACAATTAAAGGATAGAACACAAGTTTCAGGGGGATGAAGGAGAGGCTGTGGGCAGAGAGCACCTGGAAAAGAGGGATAAAAATTGTATCAGGGCCAGAAAGGTATATCCTGGAGAACCCTGTCCCCTTTTGTTCTCAGACATCTTGGATTAAAAATAGAACATAATGGAATGCAACGTCCTGCAGGAACCGTGAATAATTAGATGGATGATGTACAAGAAGAAGTGGAGGTCACAGAGATAAACTATAATGCTTGAATTTATTGAGGGGAAAAAACGAGTTCGAAATGACTTTGTCTGGCTTCTTGTTTAAATGGTAGGAAAACAAGATATATAAATCCTGAAAAGCAAAAGTTCAATTCAAGACACCAGTGCAAATCAAGAGTAATTCCATTAAAGGTAATGGAATTACGTCAGTGTAGGACCGGAGGTAAGTTCAGACCCAATTACATCTCGGTCCTAAAATGAGATTTCAATACTGTTTGCTGGTGTTTGTAGTGCAGTGAGAGCCCAAATGAGAGCATCATTCTGCTGGACTGGGTGATGCTCCCAAGAACCTTCAATCCTAACAGACAAGCTACACCAAATAAGAGAAAAGAAGCAGAAATTAGTTCTGAGTATAACAGAAAGACAAAATGAAGCAGAGAAGAAGCCAAAATGTTAAGCCAGAAGTGACCTGGCTCATTAGTGTGTTTTTTACAACAGTAGTAGAAAAGGAAAAACAAATGCTGTGCTCTCTGCAGGACCAGTGTGCACCTGGGCAGTGCTGTCAGTGTGCAGGAAAGGTTGTCCTTGGAGTCAATTGTGAAATAGAAAACAAAACACAGAAAGAGTGCTTGAAAGGGGCATCTGATGTGAGAGAGTTGGATATTTGGCTGGAAGGGAGCAGGCCTTGGTGACCTCAGTTTTTTGATCTTTGCAAAAGAAAGAAACTGACAGAAAATGCAGGGTAGGAAAACATCTTATTTTTAAGGTTATTCCCTCAAGCTTTTTAAAAAATGCTTTTATTCCTTCAGTCAACATCTGAAGAAATACTTATATCAGCTAGTGCAGTTCACAGTGTTAGATTTCATCTTGTCATGCAGGTAAAGGAAATGTTATTTTTTTAACAAAAAAAAAAAAAAAAAAAAAGAGGTTGATTTTACAAAATAGGTGACATGGAAAGAGCCAGCATCTATGAAATAGGTTTTGCATGGTCAGTGCTTTCTCCTGAACCCACATTTTGTTACTTTTTTATTATTAATAACATCTGTGTGGCTTCAGAGGGACTCTAAGATGCTCCAAGTTTTTAGCAATTAAGTGAAATACCTTGAATTTCTCCCAACCATTCCATCTGCAAATGGATTTTCTCAAGAGACCACAAAAGCTGTTACTGAATTGTTGGGCTCTTCTAACAAAGGATGATGTCTAAACTCTGGTAAACTTTTTATAACCTCAAATTTACTGTCCTGGCCAGTACCAGGCTGGTTGGGAAATAGTAAAGGACTTGCTTTGACTTGAATGACTATCAGGGCTCTCAAGAGGACACAGGAAACATAAAGTAATAGTTCAGTCTGATATAATAATAAAATTTGGGACTTCCCTTAGCACTGCATCGGAGTTTTTCCATGGCTAATTCCCAAATACATGGCAGTTGCAGCTCTTTCAGCTTGGATTGAAGTCTAATGGTGAGGAATAGTAGGTGTAGCTGAACAGATGAAAATTTGGGCAAGTTTCAGCTTGCTGTGCCAAGTAATAGAGATGGAATCTTGAGCCAAGGGGAGCTGAAGACATGCTGCCACTGATGTTAACAGGAAAGTTGGTAAATTAATGGATTGTCCATTTTAAATATTGATTTTATTCTGCTCTGAGAGAAAGAGAAGGTGTTTTGATTGGGAGATTAATTGATCTTTTTCTTTTCAAGTGATTTCACTTGCTGTTTGTCATCCTCTGCATTTTGGGAGCTACAATACAACACTGAGGATGTTAAAAAGGCAGCTTTCCAGGGAGGGAGGCAGAAGGGAAGAGGGGTATTTCTGTAATATTTTTCTCTCCCTTCAGCAAAAAGCCCCTACTCCCCCATCAGGTTCCCTGCTACACATTCAGGCATTTGACAAGTTGATTTCATGCCTTTGTTCAAAAGCTGCTGCTGTCGATTGCTGGTTTTATTTTCTGTTCTTGTGGATACAGTCCCAAGGACCTTTCTTTGTAGTTACTTCTGACATATTCCAACCTCCAAAATAATGAAAATAAAGCACACTTACAAAGTGGCATTAAATTAATAGGTTAATGCAAGAGATTGATGTGGAGTAATCAAATGGACACAGCTGATTCAGCAAGTTCCTTTCAGGGAAGATTTTAGGGCAGATGAGATCCTGCACTGATAGAATTATTTTATCTGTAAGAGATAGCAAAGGTGTACTTTTCTATAAGTCTGCTTGGTAAGGAAAGTGTTGTAGAACTAAAATCAAGATCCTGCCACTGTGGCAGAGATGTTGTGTCAGAGAGGCACATCCAACCATCACACTGTGAGTGAGATGACACTGGTTGCATCAGCTCATCTGAGCTGCTGGCAAAGTGCCCTCTGCAAAGAAAAAGTGTCCTCATAGCTGGAGAGAAGAGGTAGAGGAGATCGAGCATCATCCTGCACCGTGTCTGCAGTTGGATGGGGTGCAGGTGACAAGGACCCATCTGGGTGGCGAGATTATGAGGCACCTCTACAGCAGAAAATTGAATCTCACCAAGGGTGTAAAATCTGCTGAAATCTTGCTGAGCTGAAGCTGAGATTGCCTGTGACAGCGAAGTCACAGGAACAGGCAGGGTTGTGAATGGCTGCAGTGGTTTTGGTTTTGGAACCACCTTTATCTCATGGCTGAGAGATGGGCAGAAAGACTTGAGCCATTTGAGCTACCAAAGTGCAATCCCATTGTCTGGTCAAGTTGCTTAGAGGAGCCTACAACTACAAAATACCCAGCTAAATGTTAGTTTTACAGGATGGAATATGTGGACAGGGTATTTCTGTTTGGCAATGCATCTAAAATTATCACCAGTTCTCTTAAATGTTCGACTTAGCCATGACTTCATTTTTGTCATTAACACAGGAAAGTAGATAATCAGGAAGCAGTGATTTATATATTTTTAATTTATATTTTTAATTTTCTTTAAATTGCATGATTGCTTCAGAGCTTTCCAAACATTTTGACAAACTTTGTGGGTTTTTTTACCAGAGATAGATTCCCTTGGAATGAAGTGGTTAGGAAAAGGGTGATAACTTCTGGGAAAAGCATCAGTCCAGTGATCTCAGGAGAGCTCAACATGTCACAAAATGGTGTTGGTTGGAATGGCTTTCTGGATGTCATCTGGTCCAAGCCCTTGCTCAAGATCAAGGCAGCTCTGAACAGGCTTCTGGGAGCCTCATGTGACAATAGATCTCAGGGAAAGTGGTGGAATTTATTAATGTCTTAGAGCTTATCCATGGTGACTTTCATACCTTCAGCTGGCTTATCTTCACATCTTCTCAACAGTTTTGGGATAAGGGGGAGCGACCCAAATGGATGCTTCAGCCAGAAGACACGCCACAGCTTGTGGGTTGGCAGTCAGCCTGGACAGCAAGAGAGCTTTGAGAGCAGGAAATCTGCCTGTCTCTTTGAGCAGGTATTTATGAACCCATAGAAGGAACAGACACTTAATTCCTACAGGCTTGTAAGTAAGTAGAGAGCCACACTGTATTTTGGTACCTATAGGGTGATGCAGTCCTGGATTATAGGTGATGGATTGATGGCTTGGATGTCACAAGCATTGGTAGTTATGAATCTGGATCTCATCCAGCATTTGGGTTTTATACAATTGGGAACAATCCTGAAAATAGGCCTAAAAACTGGTTTGGGATATCTGGCTGATTTGCTCTCAGTTAAAGAATGAACACTGGATACTAATAAATCCCATTTGGTACAACAACAAGACGACCTCAAATCCAGTATATCAGAGGTGCTCAGTCCCCAGAAGCCAAAGTGACTTAATGAATGTGTCAGTCCAGAATTAATGATAGCCAGTCCAAGATTAAAAGTGCAAGGATGGGAGATGTTTCTTTTCAGCATGAGAGAGTCTGCTTTCTAATCATAGAATTGTGGAATTACTTAGAATCATAGAATCATTAAGGTTGAAAAAGGCCTCTGTGATCATCAGGTCCAACCATTAACCCAGCACTGCCAAGTCCACCACTAAACCATATGCACAAAAGCCACATCTACATGTCTATCAAAATCCCTCCAGGGATGGTGAGTCCACCACTGCCCTGGGCATTCTGTTTCAATGCTTGTCAACCCTTTCCTGGTACAACTTGAGACCATTTCCATACACACACCAGCTGATAGATTTGAGTGAGCTGACAAACAAGTGGGAGGGGAAAATCTCTTTCTGCTCCATAACAGCTAAGCCTCCACCATTTACCCAAGTTCTCATGTGTCTGAAATTCTCCAGATTTTCATTGTACTCCAGAAGTTAATTTTCTGCTGAACAGACTCTTCTGTCCATCTGGGGAAGTAAAGGGGAAAAAATTATCTTTAGGATTACTCACCTTAGCTTCTTGCATTTCAACCGGACCCTGTTTTGATGTAAAATCCTTTTCTTTTAAAAGGAAAGGTCAGCAACATGCTTCAGTAACAGCTCTCCTGTGGTGCACTGGGCCTTTAATGGATATTGCTGCTGGATTCATTTAAGGAACCTGTCAGTTGGATCCATGTGCACAACTTTTTGGCAGCTATTACATAAGCTTAGCACACTTAACCATTTTGTATGAAAGCCTGTTTTTAAGCACTAAGTCTGCAAGGAAACATGTTTGGACTGCTCTGTGTGCTTTTATGGTGCACTGAGTGTGGCTTTCAATGTTTTCTTTTCTTTTTGGCCCTTGTGCAAATGCAATGTGATTTTCACATGATCCTAAATATGTAATTTCCTTGCTTAGCTACATTTACAATGGCTTAGCAAGGCGGGAGAGAATCAGTCCCTGGAATGTTTTATTCTGCACATGAACCTCGATTCCAGCAGAGGAGAAACATTATTGATCTTTCATCAGGTAATTTTCTTTCAAGTATCTGCATTGGACACTTAACAGTGGTTCTTAAGCTGAATCCATTTTCCTCCTAGAGAACAAATTTGCTATCAGCAGCCAAGGTTTCTGATAACAGAAAGGTTCAGAGTTTACACGTTTGAATGGATTGGAACATTTGGATATTTCCCTTGGCCCTCCCTGTAAACAGAGAGTTGTTCTGAGTTCATGATATACTTCATCCATTGCCTTCTGCCAGCAGAGTGTCTTGCCTTGCCTGAAACAAAGCTCAGAGGCTGTTGATTTATAATGGACTTCCTCAGGTCTTTTATTCTGTTTGTTTATCCTTTTATTATTATATATTTATACACCTTCTTATTAGGGCAGTATCTCTTTGATGTCTCATTTTTTGGATGACCGGTGGTGCATTTTAATTGTTGCTTTCCCTGGGGAGCTTCTATTTCTCTTGGCCACGACCTGAGATGTTTTGTCCTGGCCCACAGAGGGTGATTTGCACAATTCCTGTACCATCAGTGCCTTTTGGGTGCTGGGGCAAAATTTATTGCCCCACAAAATGGGGTCTTCATTCACACGGCCGCTCTCGTGGGTGTTTTATGGGCCAATAAAGTGCCTTGTGTTTTTGTAATCCAGCTGCTGGGCTGTTTTATGAGCTGGTGTCAGCTGGAGGGTGGTGGGGATGAGTGGCTCCTGGGACATTGGGAATTATGTATTATTGTCACCTGAGAGCCTGAAGGATCTTTAAATTAATGAAATGTTGGGCTGATGAGCAGAGAAGTCTCACCAGTAGCATTTTTTTTAAGATTCTGCCTCTGTTTTGAAAGCTTAATCATTCCTAAAAAGAGACAGATACATCTATCTGCCTGCTAAATTAAAGTGTTGCTAGAAAAGCAGTGCAAGGCAGAGCGAAATGTAAGGAGAGTGGAAAAGACAATGAAGGAGATAGAAAAGTATTTAGAGTTCAAGAACTCTGTATTTTCAGTGTGTTGCACTCTGTGCAGGATAAATATATTAATTTCCCTTGTACTTCACAGCTTGCCCTTATGTTCAGAAAGTTGCAGAGATGTCAGATTTAAAGAGGCATATGAAGTATATGGGGTAGAGCAATATGTGGTAAGTAGGCTGCTGAGATCCATTTCTCTTCCCAGCACAATTCCTTTTAGTCAGCTCCATGCTTTCTGAGAACAAAGTGCAATATGAAAACAAATAAAGCCACAACAAAAAATCCTGCTCCCAAGCAAACATATTTTAAAGCTGATTTCTTTATACTATTTTCACGTTTTTCTCCTCTCCTGTCTTTTGCTTATAAAAAAAATCAGAAAAAAATAGATCTTGGCACAAATGCCTCAACGGAGTGTGTTCAGAAAGTGCCAGCACTGTTACCCACTTCAACTTCTACGCTTCACTTTGTACTTTAAAAACTCTTTCCTCCAGCTGACTTCCTTATCTGCATACCACTATTCTCCAAAATCCCTTCGAGCTGGGGAAGAGGAGGAGGAGAGAGAGAAATCAAGTGATGTGGCACTTGGGGCTTGCTCTTTGCCATGGAGTTCATAGAGCTGGTCACAAATGCCAGCACAACCCAGTATGAGCAGAAATGCCACTGGTTAGAGCAGAGGTCCCAGGCCCATCATAGGTGGAGCAGTCAAATGTCATTCTCAGCAACAGAGGGAATGGTCACCTTTGGAAGGAACCACAAAGGTAATTTTTCCTGTCTGAAGCAGCAACAATTTGCAGTTTCCTAGTCTGGTCCCAGTATTATTGTACCAGAGAGGATGAGATCCACAGTTCTGGCTCAGAACATGGTGGTGGGTGTAAACGTGGGATGAATTTTAGGTGGGTGAGGAGGTGGTTTGGACATCCCATATCAGAGAAAATGTGGTCAGAGAACCAGAGTGAGAAATACTTATATCCTTGGTCTCAGCTGATGGAGTTGGACAGGGGAAGGGTGTGAGTGGCCATGCCTTGTATGTGCATGGACATGTAATGGGGCAGGGAATCATGTCCTACTTGGGGGTGTGACTGGGGTCATACTTTGGGGATGAGGAATCACAGAATGCGTCAGGTTGGAAGGGACCACAGTCAGAACTTGTGGATGGTGTTTGATTTTGGTGAGGTGTGTATTGCTGGGAGTGTGGAAATGGTAGGGAGGGAAAATTAATTTCTACTCTTTAGAACACATAAAGCCATGGTTGAGACCAGAGAGGTGAGATGTGGGACAGTGGGATGCATGTTATTGGGTCTGGTTTGGGAACATGAGCATGTGTTTTGAGCACATAAAAGAAGCATATTAAGACCACATTCTTTGTGGACAGAAAGGTGTGTGTGTGTGCTGTGAGGTTCAGAAGATGTTTATCTATTTAGAAGGATGTGGTCTCACTAGACATGGACTCTTATGAATCAGCCATGTTTGAAGTAGATTTGTCTGTGAATATGCTTTTAAATCTCAGGTGAATAAACCCAAAATCATTGTGTCCCATCTGAATGGAGTTCCCAGATGGGAAAGGAAGCGATGTCAAGAGAAACCGTATCTGTGGGATCCATACACATTCAGCTCTGAATCCAAAGGCTATTCTAATGCCTCTGCCAGTGATGGTACTGAAGCAAATCAAATAGATCAGGAGTTTGCTAAATGTTGGGTTCCTTTGCATGTTACTTCACTGTTAGAGGAGTTTGCACCATCTTCAACATCTGTGGTAAGTGCCAGTCCATTTGCATTGCCCAGACACTTCACTGTGGAGGTTTATAAAGACTTTTTTACGGTGCTTAATAGGTGGACTTCTAACAAACCCAGTGTCCCACTGGCTTTCAGTGCTGCTCTTTTGAAGTAGGAGCAAATTTCCTAAATTCCACTAAGGAGACCAGTATGTATCAAACCTTCCTCCAAGTTGATCTGCGGGATTTATGGTGACATTTCCTTCATTTGTCATCTGTGATGGAATGGGGGATCGGTGTAATTTCAACAAAAGTGTTTCCTTTGCTGACCTGCTCCCTTCTGAAACCCATAGCACCTGATTTCTGCCATGGTTGGACACAAAGCCACCGTGTCTGTGCAGTGCTCTGGTTTTTTGTCTGCTGATTCTTAAAGCTGAGTTTCTCAGAGATGATAAACCACCTGGTTTTGCTATTTAGACTGTAAAAGAATTGCTTGGTCATTGCCTTTCTTCTTAGACTTCTTGTTAGTCCAAGAGTGGATATTTTTCATTGCTGTATGAGACAGCCTGTTTGCTACACACTGACAATTGCAGTGGTGCAATTGCTGCTAATGCCTTTTCCTTCTCACTTAAATCCTGATCGAGGAACTGGGTTTAGGCACATTGCTTAATTTAAGCATCCACATAGGAGCATTTGTGCTTTAATGCCCCTAACTAGAAATACACAAATAACCCCAGCAAACTGAAAAGTGTCTCGAGCTGTTTGTTTGCCTTTGATTTCTTGCTCACTTCACAAAATAACAGAACACTTCACAGCCGTTTGAGTGAAATGGATTCATTTTTCAATTAAAATTGCCTGGGTTTAAGCAATGTTGGCTCTTTTTGCTTTCTTCTTTTTTTTTTTTCTTCTCGTTTTTAATGAAATGTGTATTTTCTGGGGTGGAAATGCCTACACCTTGGAAATTGGTGTGATTTGTTCCCTTTTTGCAGATGTTTGCACGCTCTTGCCACAAAAAAAAAAAATTGGTGGCAAGAAAACACACGAATGAGCAAACCTAACTTTTAAAACCAGAATAAAGCCTGAAAAAAACAAAATCTGCATCTCTTTTCACCAAAAATTTTCATCCTCCAAGAGCTGGCTCATTATTAATGTTGGTTTCATCATAGTTTCTCAAGGAGAGCTAAAGCAATCGATCATTCATTCCCATCAGTAAAGTGCCCTTCATTTTTGCTTTTCACAGTGCCATATCGAGTATTGAATGCATGTTAAATGCTAAAACCAAGAGAGTGAGTGTGGGAAGGATAATAGGCTAAATTAATCTGCAGTGCCATTTGTCTCCTGTCCATTTGTCCCTGTCTTTCCTACGTATGTGTGTGTGTGTGTGTGTGTGTGTGTGTGACACTTTATTACACATTTCTACACCCTCAAAGCAATGTTTCTGATTCTGCTCTGAAATATGTAAGCAAATCTCTGCAGGAGTATAAATTATGAGAAAACTTATTTAGACAGATATATCAGTCAGCATTTTTATCTGGATGAAGTTCCTGAGATTTCATGTTTTATTGCTTTTTGTGTCTGTTCCTTCCAGCCTATGTTCTGCAACAGGGAGGTTATAAGAGGAAGTTTGCATATATTGTAGTCCACACATAATTTTTCCAGATAGATTTGAGGGTAAAACCAAGGCAGCATCCATATCTCTGCAATTGCCAGGGAAGGGGGAGAGTTTCATCATAGAATCATGGAATGGTTTGGGTTGGACGGCACCTTAAAGACCACCAAGTTCCAACCCCTCTGCCATGGGCAAGGACACCTTCCACTAGTTTTCAACACTCTTTTAACAGTGTATATATATATATATTTTTTTCCTGTGTTTCTGGACTAGGTGCAGGACTCAGAGTGTGTAGTTCTCCCTGTTCTCCCTTCAAGTTGACTGGCTCTGTTAACTCCTGCTACAGAGTCCTAAAGCGACCCTGAGCTTTAGATGGGCTTAATCACTTAATCATAAAATCATAGAATGGCTTGTGTTGGAAGGAGACCTGAAGGTCATCTAGTTCCAACACTGAAAAACCTGGAAATACAGCCCCAAACGAAGGAGCCGCAGTCAATTTCTGGAAGAAAGGTGCGCTAACAACTCTGTGGAGGTTGAGTGTCCCTAACTCTCTTTCTATTATTGCTGCGGGAACCTCCAGCTGCGCCGCTGAGAATTGCTGCAGGAGAACAGCCCGGTAACCTTTCCCTGACAGATGTTAAGCCGCGGTCCTCCTGTTAATGCAGGAATATGAAAGGCACGACAGAATTAGAAAGAACAGGCAAAGCAATCAGAATAGTCACGGTTTGATGCCATTTATCTTCGGGCACTAAAAGGATTATCGGGGCAATACCAGAAACTCTGGTGAATATTAAGAGCTCATGGAGGGCAGCCGAGGTCCTGGGGATGGCAAGGGAGGGATCTGTTTGCTTTTTGCAGAAATCTAGTGCAGGAAGATGACTTAATTCTGCACAAGCAGAGTTGCAGAAATACTGAGAAAGAAATAAATAGTTTATCAGCACCTGAAGGGGGAAAAAAAATTCACTGTCATGATCAGTAGGCACCGGGGCTCATCATAATGAAATTATGGCAAATTAAATTAATTTCTGTCTCTCCTAAGCTAAGAGGCTTATTGGATAATGAGAGAGAGGGAGGTGTAATATAGCTTGGTTTACAAAGGATCCAAGGGGCTCTTTCATTAGGAAATAAAGTGGAACTTGTAAAATTAAAACTGGCTTGGGAATAGTATGGGTGGGAGGAGGAAAAATAACTTGAGAGGTGACTAATGGCAGTGAAGTTGTTAAGCTGGTTCCCAGGGGGTCCTTTTTGAACGCTGAGCTGGCAGCAATGACTTGACAGATGGAGTCTGAGGTTACACTGAACTAATCTGTGGGTGATGAGGAGTGAAGAGAGGGGTCTTATAGACTGTCCTGGAGATAATTTAGTTGAAAAACACAAACCTGAATTTCTGGTAGCAAGTTAATGAGTAACTAGCTGTCTGCAGCTGGTCAAATTCTGCAAGGGAGGAAGAATTCTCCTTGTCTCAGTAATAACTGCTCCTTTATTTATTATTATTTAATTTTAAGCAGCAATGATAAAAGCAGGTGCCTGACAGGTATTGAAAAAGTCATGAAAAATTTTGCTAAGGTTTGCATTTCTGTGATGAAATTTGTGAGGGCTGCTATCTGACAAAAAATCTGCTCTTTTAATGCAGAACCACTGAGGAACACAACTGCAAACCCACAGCCACGTTCCTCTCTAGAGATGGTATTTCACCCATGGCAGGTGGATTTGAAATACCTCCCCTTCTTTTCCCACACAACCACAGACCATCCCCTAAGCTCCTGTAAAAAAATAGCACCACCTCTCCTAATAGTTTCAAGTGACAGGCAAATTGGAAATCCATGATGCTTTTATTTTAGAATACTGTTGCCTTGAAACCTGGAAGTAGCAGTCTGTTTTTCTCCTGGCTTTTACTCTGCTAGATGATTTACACCTATGCAAAGGGGTTTGCTGACAGATCAGAATTAGAGCTCTGATTTTCCTCTGCTGTAAACTATTCCTCAACATGCACAATTGCATCTTAAAGAAGAAAGCAGGGAGGGGAGGCTCTGAGAGTCATTTTGGAGCCAGAACAAGTAGATTTAACCTTTCTTCCTTTGATGGCTATAACAACAGTAAATAGTGTTTTAAGGGTACCCCATGCCTTGACCACGATAATGAATGTACTTTAGGACTCAATGAAACTTAGTGAAACAACTGAGACCAGATTAGATGCGACCCTCAGGAATCTGATCTAGTGAGTGGCATCCCTGTCCATGGCAGGAGGTTGGAACTGGATGATCTTTAAGGTTCCTTTCAACCCAAACCATTCTGTGATGCTGTGATTCTGTGATTCCATAAAGTAGACCTTCCTGCTAGCTCACCCTTCTGCATTGTTTACATCTGCAATAAATACAGTCAAAAAATGCCCTCTGAATTCATCATGCAGAAGCAGAGCCAAGTAGTCCTCAAGAATGAGTTTTGGGGCTGTCTGTGGGCAATAAAGTATAGTGATCTAATGAAGCAAAAGTTTCCATCCTTTAGATAAGTGTTTGTTAATACAAGTGTGAAACACATCGGCCTGGATCATCCATTTCTGGAAACATCCTTAGCTCTGAGATAAGACCTCACAGCTGTCCACAGCTTCTTCACAAGGGGAAGTGGAGGGGCAGGCATTGATCTCTTCTCTGTGGTCATCCATGACAGAACCTGAGGGAATGGCCTGAAGCTGTTTCAGGATGGTTTATGTTGGGTATCAGGAAAAGATTCTTCACACAGAGGGTGGCTGGACACTGGAAGAGGCTCCACAGGGAAGTGATCATAGCCCCAAGCCTGAAGGAGCTTCAGAGGCATTTAGACTCTCAGGCACGTGGTGGGATTCTTGGGGGTGTCCTGTGCAGGGCCAGGAGTTGGATTTGGATGATCCTTGTGCATCCTTTCCAACTCAGGATATTCTATGATTCTCTGATTCTGCTGTAGGATCATCCTGGCTATGTAGGAGATGTCCAGAAATGGTGGATTACTACTGAATTATAGACTTTTCTGCATCATCTTTGTACATGCTCCTCTCTGCACATCACAAAGGACCTTCATGGGCTTTGCTCTGAAGTTAAACACCTTCATTAGGTGGAGAAAGGGATCCTCAAGGACTAAGTACTCATTGCTACTCCATGGCTGTCCCTGTGGCCAATGCATAGAGTTTTATTTACGTATATTTATAGTTTGCTGGGGCCTATCAATTCCCCCAGGCACCAGTCCTTCACAAAATCCATCTGTAAGACAGGAAAGAGATGTCTTGTGCTGTGAATAGCTTCCTTACAAATACAAGATACACCCTTATTGTATTTATGTCTCTAACAACAATGGAATATATGTAAAGGCAGATCACAACCTACATCTGCTTAACTGACAAATCTTGCTCTTCTACACATACTGTAATTTTCACCTCTTTTTGGATAATAAAACTGCAGTCAACCTTACAATAGCTGTGAAAAGGACAGGTTGAGTTATGCTGAGCTGCCTGGCTTAACTCTAGTCAAACCTACTTGACCACTCATGCAAGTTCCACTTGACCACTTAAATGCAAAAAACTACTCCATTGCTGTGCAGTTGCCCTGTGTCAGGCAGGATGCTGAATCTAATGATGTTTAAACTAGTACAGGAAAGGTATCTTTGATCTGTACTTGAAAAACTTATTATTGCTCTTCCATACAGGATCAGATGAAAGTAAAATAAGCTATATCTTATAAGTGGAAATGCCACTTCTTGCTGGAACTAGACAACAAAGCTCTCTGGGATTATTGTAAGCATCAACAGGCACGAGGAGGTAGAGAGAATTCTTTCCCTTGTTGGTGTTTGCTGTTGCATTTGGAGTCTGATTGGTTTTTGTTGACTTGGTTGTTCATCAAGTGTCTCAACAAACTGTAGTTAAGCTCCTTCCTTGTGTCCCTGTGGAGAAACCATCGCTGCATCTGCCTCTTTCCAGTGCTTCTCTTCAAACTGGCTAAATAAATTAGAGACATGATGGTTCAAAGAACAAAGTGGGAGCAGCTGGGGATCATGGATTCAGTGGACCGTGCTCCTCTGGTGCAGAAAGCAGCCACCATAGGCACCTCTTGGGCTGCAGTGTGGCTTCTCCTGCATTATTTAGTGCATTGTCTTTGCAATCTCTGTGCATGCAGAAATCCTCAGCAAGAGATGTTTCTCCTCCTAAGAGATGCCCTTTCAGTTTTTAGTCTTAGAGTGCTTTTTTTCAAACAGGTAAATCTTTTACAATATTTGTATTTTAGGTACTTGGTAACTCCACAGACTGAGTATTAACTTCCTGTTCTGTGGAGAACTCTTTTGAGAAGCAAATTTTATTCATCAGAAACACTCCCTTTAATTAACTTCCACACTTCCATGAGGAGAGGAATATAAAGACAGATAATAATACTAATAATAACAATAATAACAACATATCTTGTTACCATTACAAATTAAAATACCCTGCTACCATTCCAAATTGAAATAAAATGCTGCAGGGAGTGGAGTTTCAAGGTTGGGTTTGTTCTTTGGGTTTGTTTGTTTGTTTGTTTGTAATGAAGATTTCAATAGCATTCAATGTAAATTAAATATATTCATTGTCTGATTCCTGAGCTTATCTCTGAGGCTGAAGATTAACAAGTTAATTGTGCTGACAACATAGTGGGATGTGCCAAAATCAAGCACCAGCTTGTTGGTTAAAGTGCCTTTTGAATTAAGAGGTGGAAGGCAGAACCTTTATTATTTTGCAGCTGAGTAAAGTTCGTGCATGGCGTGGATTTGTTACGTAAGAGATCTAACACATAATTTGCATTAGAATGCAAATGAAAGAGAGTTTATTTTACTTTAGAGATTGGGAAGGATCAGATGCATGAGCCTAACAAGCCATTTTACTTTGGGGATGGGGAGTTACAGGTATATAAATCCCTGATTTCTTCTTGGGAAGATAATTTAAGGAGGTCTGCAAAATGACTGGATGTCAGCTCCAGAATCTTGCCTTCCATTAGGAAGGATTAGGTATGGAAATCTCAGGTTTGAATCATCTACTAGTTATAGAATTTGGTGCACTTTGTGGCAAGATTTGCTTGATTAAAAGCTTGGGGATCAGGCTGTGTGCTCCTCAATGTAAACAGTGTGCCAGGATTCAATTCCCAGCTCCCTCTCTTGCAGTGACAGTGTGGAATACCTGTCTGTGGTAGATATGACCTCTTCCATCTCAAATTAAAAGTGATGTAATTGCTCAACTGGTGCAGTGAGTCCTGGGATCATAAATAAATGAAATGCATTTTGATGAATGAACACAGAAATGGTATCTCAATTTAACTAACCAGAGGCAATAACAAGTTTTTTGATCCAGTTTTGTCTTCATATGGGATTATTTCTCTTTCCTATGTGGTGTCAAAGGAGTCAATGCCTTATGTGTGTGTGTCCAACCCTTAGCATGCATCTGCAGCTAAAATATGTTAACTTCATGGTATACTGAGCTTTCACTTGTAGGTACGTTGCAGGATATTAAGTGTAATTTTATTTACTCAGAGCGTGGGGAGGCCCTGGCACAGGTTGCCCAGAGAAGCTGTGACTGCCTCATCCCTGGAAGTGTCCAGGGCCAGGTTGAATGGGGTTCTGAGCAACCTGGGATAGTGGAAGGTGTCCCTGCCCATGGAAGGTAGTTGGAATGAGATGGTCATTAAAGTTCCTTCCAACCCAGCCCATCCTATGATCCTATGATCCCAGACAGCTTTCTCAACTGAGCTGTTTGCACAAAACCACTGAAGTGTAAGGTCTCTGTACTGAGACCTTAAAAGAGATCTCAATTTATTTTCACTCAGGGTTGTTTTTGGTAAAGACTGTTTAGGGACTGGCCTTGCTCCTCAAAAGAGGTTCTGGAAGAGTTGACATAAGTCCTGAAAGAGATGGTGTCCATCAGTGCTGACAGAGAAGTAGAAAGGAGCTGAAAAGGCAGGACAGGCTATGGGTCTTGAGGGCAGAGGGGCTATAAATAGTCATTTTGACATTTTTTTAATCAAAGAACTTTCATTCACTCCAAATCCCACCAAACCTGGGGAAAAAAACCCAAACAAAACAAAATACTGACAAATGAGTCTTTTAAATAAAAACATGGCTCCTGTGTGTCCTCTAAGGGAGAAAAATGAGTATTTTCTCCAGGTCTTCTTCAAGTTTCTCAAGTTTTTGAATGAAACCTCATGGAAAGCCACCCCTTTCTGACTAAAAAGATGTATTTTGGAATAGCTCAGAGGTTAAAAATATTGTGTTGATCTTATACAGCTTTAGAACTACTGAACTGAGCAAATAAATACCCTTGGGAAGCATTTATGTCTCTTCTCCCTATTTTTTGTGGTTCCAAAGAGCAAGGCCAGCAATCCAGTAAATGGTACTGGAATTTAGGGTGTAAAGGAGAGGGACACCATGACTGGAAGAGGAATTGGGTTGGCTCCCTGCCTGCCTGTTTCAGTGCTGTAAAGCACCAGTGCCTCCTATTCTGCCAGTGCTTTCCTGCCATTATCACAGAGATGATCACTGTAAGTAGATTTGTCCTGCTCAGTTTCAAAATTCACCCCCTATTTTCACCTGTCACCCCCACTGACTCTGCAGGTCTCTGTGCTGACCACAGGAAGAATGTTTTGGGCAGCTCCTTCCCAGTATTTCCTTCTGTCTTCTATTGCTGGTCAAGACCCAGGGCTCATGTAGCCCTCCTGGGCCTCCGTGTGCTGTGTGTTGTGTTGTCTCAATTGCTCTGCAAGTTGATAAATTTCTCTAAGTGTCTCATTATGCAATTAATTTCAATTGCAATTCCCATCATCTCTTCTCTTCTGCAGGCATGCGACCCAGCAGGAGACTAATAAAACCATCACAACCAGCACCAAAGCCATCAAGCAGCTGTCTGAGATTGTTAGAGGCTCATCCAGGGTATGTGTCAGTCAAGGTGATGTTGGGGGAGAGTGATGGGTTGTATGAAAAGAGAAATGATTAAAAAAAAGAAGTGGTAGTGGGTGTTTTAAAGCTGTTAAGCTCCATGTCTTGTTAAAACTTCCTTTCTTGTTACACAATAAATGTAGTTTTCACTTGTAAGTGACCCAGAGGAAAATAACTGCAGAAACCAATACTCCCAAAACTGGATCATGTGGAACTGGAAATCAAGAACTCAGCAACAAAGCCTTGGCCAGTTAACATTTATCTCAGGGTCTCACTCACTTTAGGTGGAAATACTCCAGAAACCATCTGGCTCCACATACGTTTGGCATTGGCTGAAGACTCAATCGCGCAGTGCATGCAGTGGGTGCAGGTCGGTTTGGAATTGTGTTAAAGTGTCTGGAAAGGCAAAGACATGGAATACATCTGGATATGACATTCATTCGGTCCTGTATGCTAACAAAAAGGCAGCTTTGGGGGTAGGTAAATACAGACTGTAGCCAGATCAGAGCAGGACTTTGAATTACAATTTACCTCACAAAACCCTTCTGTTAAAGGGACAGACTGGGCTGCCATCTGGAGGTTCAACTCCTACAAACTGCATTGTCACAGGGTATGAATGATCCCCATGCCCTGGTCTCCAGTGCAAAGATTGGACAAACAGAAGGTTTCAGACCTTTCTACAAAAACCTTTACACTCCATATATTCCTGCTGAATTTGACTGTGGTGGGAATCGTGGGGAAGAACAGAAGTACTCTGGGACCAAACTCCAACTGGTGTGAGAGCTGAGGAGTTTCACGCACATAACATGTGATTCAGCAACTGAAATGAAAAAATGAAAATAAGGACAATTCTATTTGATCCTACCTAGTCATCATCATGGCTAGGCTTCGCGAACGAAGATTTGAGAAGGGCTCTACCCACGTTTGCTGCAAGCGCGCTGGTGGCTAAAAAGGCCAATGCGCGATAGGCAAGTCCGGTCGCAAGAGGCACAGTGGAAAGTCTCCACAGGCTGTATTGGCGAGGCACGGTTCTTTCTGTGCTGTCTTTTTTCTTCCAGACTGA
>VXBX01003853.1:117431-133657 GCA_013400415.1 Scytalopus superciliaris | reverse complement strand
TTTTTGGACTGGAAGTCAGCTTGAAGAAGACGGAAGTTCTCTATCAACCTGCACCTCAGGAAGTCTTTCACCATCCCCACATCACCATAGGTGAATCAGAGCTTAAGTCAGTCCAGCAGTTCACCTATCTGGGAAGCATCATTTCCCCAGATGGTAAGATTGACAAAGAGATAGATAACAGGTTAGCAAAGGCATACAGAGCTTTTGGAAAACTCCATAGAAGAGTCTGGCGCAATAAACACCTGAAGAAAAGTACAAAGATCAAGGTCTACAAAGCCATTGTACTGTCCACTCTTCTTTATGGCTCTGAATCCTGGGTTATCTATCGTCACCACCTGCAACTCCTCGAGCGCTTCCATCAGCGCTGCCTCCGGACAATACTAAACATCCACTGGACAGACTACGTGACTAATGTGTCCTACCTAGTAGTTTTCTGTTATATTCTTGCTTCCAGCATCCATATGGTTTCCAAGCCAAGAACTTTCCTGAATTGATGTTTTATCCTCACTCACTTCCTGCCATTTCCCAAAGTCCTGTATTACTCCAGCTCTGTACTCACTGCCCTCCCACCCAGAAATAACACTGCTCCAAACACACAATTCAGCTCTGTCCAAGTGGGTTTTACAGCCTGGGTTTGTGGCACTTGCCAACAGGCGGATGAGGTAAGAATTTAAGAGCTGAATCACCCCAGGCTACGTTTGTAACATGTGAAGGACCTGGTGCAATCCAGCCCACCTCCAAAAATGAATGGGAGATGGGCTGCTCCAGAGGATGAGGAGAGAAACCTTGGAAGGCTGTTTCCATACACAGACATCAAACTTATGCAGGCATCAACCTTAATACCAGGATAGTTTTCAACACATTACTTTGATTAGTGATGAACTACAAAGACTGTTTTTTTTTTTCCATTTTCTTGCATAGTTACATCTGAGCTTGATGAAACAGAAGATGCTGTCTTGGAAATATGGGGATCTGGGGTGTTTTTTTTGTCCTGATCTTCTGGATCCATTTTGTGACATAAATGCGGTCCAAAAGGGAATCAGGCAAGCTCACATTAAACCAAATTATAGTGCCACACAAGAATGTCATTACTTGCCCTTGAAGCCCAAACATTGTCCACTGGGGAATCTCAGGAGAATAGTTTTTACTGTCTTGGGGAGAAAAATTGCTAAATTAGAGGAAGAATATTTAAGAGCTGAAGGAAATAGATACACAAACAATTCCAGTAATATAAGAAATAAACTTGCTGCTCTCTATTGCATCACATAATATTTTCTTTTTGCTCCCTAGTCAATTAATTTAACAGATTTTAATTTTTTTAACTCTTCTTTTCTAACACTGTGCAGTTTAAGTAATTAAACCTACAAATTTTGATATAAAGCCTGTGGCCCTCGTCCCTTATATAGAATAAATAGTTCTGGTGGATATTGGCTGCCGGTCAGTAAGTCCCTCTTGGGAATCTGGGTAGCATTGCAAACTTTCCTCCCATAAAATTACTCACAGCATGAAAAGCCTTCCATTACATTAGAGCTTTATTAGTCCTCACCAATCCATTTTTCTGTGGATTGCTTTGCATGCACACACAGACAAAAAATATAGTTTTTCCCTTTCTTCCTTATTTTCCTGCAGTCATGCACTGCCAATGAAGTGCACTGTGGGAGTTTCTCTGACTTCCCATGAAGCTCCAAGTGCTGCTGGAGCTACTGGAGTCAGGATGCCCAACTGAGCAAATTGATAGTGTTTCAGGAGCAAAGATGCTGCTGTAAATGGATCAGTATGATATAAGGCAGGAGACTGATGTAAAATAGCACATGGCTATTTTAGGATTTCATTCCAAAATAACCTCCAAGGATGTAAATAGACAGGCATATCTGGAATTCCATTTTTTTTTTTTTTTTGGTAGGATGGATGCTGGAGCATGAGAATAGCTCACTAGGGTGGCAATTTTATCTTACTTTGCATGTGTAACAAACATAAGGTTTGTGGATATTTATCTATGGAATGGAAATAGTGACACTTGCCCCGCATTTAAAAATGGTTTTAAATCTTTAGATGAAAAACTGTGAGACTGGGATATTCTTCTGTGTGTGGAAATACTGCCATTAAAAATCAAAGATGTTTATCCCATCCTTTATAAAATCTGCTTTTGTATTTTTAAGCAGTTTCCTGAAACAGATGAAATGGCTGTAAACTGAACATTTCTGCTCAGTAGCTTCAGTGTAGGTTGGGCTTTGTTTGCCACTTGTATTTTAAGGTGACACCCCAGTTCTTTGCAGTCCCTTCCCCTCTGTAAAACCTGGATATGGGAGCTCCTGCACATGTGATCCAGGGGGTAGAATAGCTCCAGGAGGTTTTCCATTGCTTGACACTGAGATTGGTCATTCCATCTGAGAGCAGAGATTTTGACTCACGTTGGATAGTTATGTCAGGCTGCCTGGGGTCTTTCTTCCAAGGATACTTTAAACCATACATTGGAATCTTGCTGGAACAAGTTCCATACAAAAGGGTGGTGATATTTGGGGTTTTGGAAAACATGAGGACAAGTTGGTTTCTGACAATCAGGTGCTTGGCCAGGCAGAAGGAATGTTTTTGTGGCTGATGGACCTCTCAATTCAAGTAAGTCTCCCACTACCACCAAATGAGGTGATGAACTCTACCATGGATTATCATCCAAATAAAGGATTTTTATAGGAAAATTCCTGGAGTTATTTTCTGCAGTGGAGAATCTCCTTCTTAAAATAAAACCCTATTGCATCCTGCAGCCCCAGTGAAACTGAATGTTTTAGGACACTTTGTACCCACCTTGTTCATTTGGTATGTTCCACCAAGACAACTTCCCATGATTGCAGACTCTACTACTTGATTTATCTCTCCAGACCTGCTAACCAGCCTTCTCTTTTCCCAATACAGCAAGAGAGGCTCCAGCTGGACAGGCTGAAAAACCAGCTGTCGGATGCCATCCAGAGATATGGAGCTGTGCAGAAGGTGAGGGTTTCTCTTGCTTCCACTCTACCATCTGTGAGTTTGGGAATGTGTTAAGAGTGAGTCAGTATGACTCCTGGGAGGCTGGAGCACCTCCACAGGGCTGGTTATGTGTATTTTCCACCCTTTTCTTACTTTGTCAGTCAAGAAATCACAGAATCATAGAAACATTAAGGTTGGAGAATACTTTTAAGGACATCAAGTCCAACTATCAACCCAGCACGAACTAAGTCATGCCCTGAAGGACCATATCCACACATTTATCAAACACTTCCAGGGATGGTGTCTCAACTGCTTCCCTGGGAAACCTGTTCCAAAGTTTTACAACCCTTTCACAGAGGAAATGTTTTCTAATCTTCAATGTAAACCTCCCCTGGCACAACTTGAGGCCATTTCCTCTCATGCTGTAACTTGTTACATGGGGAAAGAGACCAATCCCCACCTGACTACACCTTCCTTTCATGGAGTTGTAGAAAGCAATAAGGTCCTCCCTGAGCCTCCTTTTCTCCAGACTAAACACCCCCTTGGCTCCCTCAGCTTCTCCTCAGACTTGTGCTCCAGACCCTTCCCAAGCTCCCTTGTTCTTCTCTGGACAGGCTCCAGCACCTCAATGCCCTTTTTGTCTTGAGGGGCCCAAAACTGAGCCCAGGAATTGAGGTGTGGCCTCACCAGTGTCGGGTACAGGGGGATGTATCACTGCATTGGATTATTCAAACACTTGGGACTGCAGAACAATTCAGCAGCAATGGAAAAGAAGAAAAAGTGTGGGTTTTACCTGCTATGTGTCTGGTAGGACCTTCAGTGATTCATCTGGCTTTGCCATGATGCTATTTTGGTGTGGAGTGATTCCACAGTGCCCTTTTCACCTTTTCTGCTCACAAGAAAGTGTGCAGGCAGCTTTGATAATTTAAATGTTGCCCCACCTTCTGGCTCTGCTGTGCTCTGTGCCTTTGCCAGAAAGTTTCCGAGTGCGTCTTGTGGTTTGGATCTGTCACCAAGATCAAGCTGTTTAATAAAACAAACAAAGCCTGAACTCCAGCTCCTTCATTTGCTTCTTGCTCGCCCGCTTTCCCTTGGGGAGGCTCGACTGATGAGCAGATTTGCTTTGCTTTTAAACACTGTAGTAATGACTTAAATTTAGCATCCTCAAACTGCTTCTCTCCCCGGCAGCAGCAAGTTTGAAGATATATCAGGATTAATCAAAAAACAACCTGGACAAACTCTGGTTGCTTTCTTATGTCACTTAGTGAGTTTGACCCATGCCTGCAACACATGGGAAGGATATATTGCAATTGTACAGGTGTAATGAAATTTGGCTGGCAACATGCATTTAATACTGTATCTCTATTAAAAACATTCTGTACTGATGGATTTCCCAAAACTTGCTGCCTATGCCTTAAAAATAAATAAATAGATGCACATAAAGTTGCACTTCAACAGCACGTGTATTATATAATAACATTGCACTATTTCTAGTGTTGTCTCATATTTTAAATTATTTCTCTGTCTTGTTCAAAGAATAGAGCTCTTTAAATGAAATTATTTCATCTGTTAAATGAAAAGTTGGAATGATTTGAGTAAAGAGCTCCACCCCCATATCCACACACATCTTTTTAACGCCTCTTTTTTCTAATGTTCATGAGTACAATCCATCAGAACTGTACATATAGGTTTGATTTCTTTTATTTTAAAACCTGTCATCAATTCAGAGGTGCCAAAATTAACCAGTGCAGTTTGTGAATGCCCGGTTGCGTCAGGAAACCAATCTGAGTGGGAAATTGCTACTTATCCACATCCTGGCTGTCATTTCTTAAATGCCTAATTCAGTTTTGATAACCTTGTCATTCTGGAAGCTTTGAAGACTTTTAATGCCTGTAAGCCCAAACTTTTCAATGCTCCCTTTCTTTTTCTAAATAGTAAGAGCTTTTTCTATGTCCTTTTCTTTCAAAAGCAGAAGAAATAGCTTTATATGACTCCTTCCCTAAATATTTGGACTGTTTTCACAGTAATTTTCTTTTTTTTTTTTTCTTTTCATTTTAACAGAAAATAGCAGAGAAATCCAAATCTTTGCTTCCTACTGGGCAGAGAAGCACCAAACAGGTAAGTTCATGTGCCTTTGTGTCTGTACAGTGCTAAAAAAAGGCTATTTTCTAACCCCACTAGTGATACTGAAGAGCTTGATGCTTCTCCACTGCCTACACTGAAGCCAGTGAGGTGTTTTTCCAATGGGTTTGTGTGACGTCTTTGGAGGTGGGGGATACAGGACTCAGGAAGAAAGACTTATATAAGACCTGATTAATTATTCTCTGTTTTTCTGTTCTCATGGGGCCGTTTTTCCACTCTTGATGCAAGTTTTTTCTACTCTGATTTTTATCAAAAAGCAGTCCTGTACCCTCTTTCACTGGAAGATGGGCTTGTAGGCTATGTGAAATCACATTCCAAAGACAATTTCATAGCAGGAATTGAGAGGAGTTTTTATCAAACCTGTCCCCAGTTTTAAGAGAGATCATGTGTTCTGTTTTCTTTGGCTGCATTGTGCTGTGGTTAAGTATTATATACATATGCAAATAGAGCCCTTTTATTCTCTTTTTACCCATATTAGGAACTTCTCCAATGAATAAATACTATATGTAATCAGAATATATACCTATATGTTCTAATTTTTATATCTATATACATACATGATTTGATTACTCCATATATGGTACATACACTTATTTTCATGTGTATATATATATATATATATATATATATACACACGTATATGTATATATAAAAATATAATTAAAGGCATGTGTGCCTGTGAACATATGCAGATTAGTAAGAGTGTAAAGATATGTATATGTAAATATATATGTAAATATATGCACATGTGCATAGTCTTTCACAAATAGTAATGCAAAATGCTATATATGTAATATGTGTGTGTATAAGAAATCTCCACAGATTTCCAAGAGAGGTTTGATGTCAGGAGATCAGTTGGTTGCAATAAAAATCCAACAGGGTTGGTCTCTTGACTCCTACACGTTGAGAACTCGTAGGTATTTATAACTGATCTTGTGCCACTGAAAGCAGAATTCTGTGCCTAATTTCAGTGATTATTTCTGATATTCTTAAGACTCTTTTCTTTTATGGCACAGTTAGCAAATTTCTGCTTTCTTAATGAATTTTCCTTCCCTACCTTTTCATTCCCTACCTGGTTTTCTGTATCTTTCTTAATGTATATAAGAAATAGTTGTACTTTTATTAACATTGGTGCTTCTCTGTAAAGAAGGGTGTAATGATGCCACGGAAGATCCCACCATTAGGGCAAGTCAATGGACCAAAACTTTAATAATAACTAGATTTCAAGCAATTACAGTTCTGCCTTGGAGCTTAGTTGGTTTTAGGTGTCAGTGAGATGAAACTAAGGCACCAAAGGATGGATGAATTCCTTTATCCTTATCGGGGGTTCCCACCACTACCTTTGGAGAGACTTTCCACAGATGTTACTTTTCAGCTGTGAGCTTATAAAAATTATACAGCTTATTTTTGTCCACCAGCTCCTGATCTCTGATGAACCTGGTCACAAATATATCCTTTAGCTGTGGTCACATCCAAAGTATATTAAATATTTATTGGATTTGATGGTTGAGCTCAGAGAGAAGGGGGATTACTTTGTGCAAATTAGCCGTGATTTGTTTTCATGCTGTATTTCATCACTTCTTGGACTTTTAACCAACTTTGTCAGACTACTGTTGGTGGAGTGGATTGCAGAGGAGGAAGTGGCTCTGGTCTTGCCTGGACTACCATGTAGTTTCATGGCCATGGCTATTCCATAGGATTTGGGACACTGCTGGCCATTAGCCAACGTAAATGGGATGAAAACTGTTAATTAGTACATTGCTGTTGACACCTGGAGCAAGCCTAGATGAAATCAACATTTTTGGGGATATTGAAAATGGTTGATGACTCCAAAACAAACCTTCTTTAGAAGTGAACAGAGTTTTAATAGGGGGAAAAAAAAATCTGAAATCTTGAGGCAAGTAATGGTGGGGCTTGGAAGAAAAGGGAGGCTGGAGTAAGGACAGGTCAGATAAATCCCTTTACACAAACCCAGGTACGAATCCAACCTTTAGGAGACTCTAGCAGTAACAATCTGGTGAGGGAGAGGCAGCAGGAGCAGAGATTGAGTTAAACTATCAGCTGCAGATTGCTTCTCCTTGTAGCTGTCACTTGCTGGGGGTTTTGGTGGATTATGAAAAGGAAGTTGTAGTATGTCCTTGGTGTGATGGTTTTAACTCAGGAATAGGCTTGATAACACCCAAGAGCACACACTTTTCATGCAGTGACACTCTCTTGGGCTGGGGACACAAGAGTCTTCCTTCCAACTGCTTGAAAAGGATGAAAATTGATTCACATCTGCTTCAGCTTCCCTGTATGTTTGCAGCTTCACATCTTCCCTTCTTTGTCCTTCAAGCACAAAAAAGAGAGAAATTAAAGGTACCAAACCTGCTAAAGTCATTGCAGTGGTGTGGTTGGTTTTTACTTATTATTTTTCCAGCTTCAGAATGGTCAGAACATGGGAAATTATAGTTCCCACAGGAACTATCCTGACCACTATTGGGGCAGTAATGCAAAATTCTACATATGTTCAGGGGACCTGATTTATGGGTCCTGTGAAACCACATAGCGACTTGGTGCAGAGCCAGTCTTGATTCAAACACTGCTTGCCTGAAGGGCTTTGTTCTATTTTATTTATACTTTAATTTATTGCAGCAAATTGTAAAAGGTCTGAAGAATGCTGGTTTTTCTAGATGCATGTCCCTGTAGTTTCTCTTTTCCATTGGTGAGTGGAAAAGATAGGATGTTTGGTAACACAAACCCTAATAATTTCCATTTAGAGAGTAATTGATTCCCTAGACCCACGTAACAGGTAAAAATTGCCAAGTGAAGCTTTGGGAAAATTAGTTTCCTGCCCATTGTGGTTTGGTGTAAGTACTCTTTAATTGAGTTTATTTGTTTATAAAAGCAAAATAAGAGCATTGATCCGAAATTCCTTGAAGCCTGAAGTTATATAAATTCTTAATCAAATATGTGTTTGTAGGAATGTGTTTGTGTATAGACAAATCAATGAAGTTCTGTACGTGCATATATTGAAAGACAACTTTTTACTACAATAAATGATCATTGTTGAACGTGCCTTGTGGCAACTATTAAAAATTAAAAAAAAAGTTCTTTCCCTTCAATCTGTGAAAATAATTTTAAATATTCACCCACTGACCAAAATGAGATCTCAGAAGGCTCATCAAGGGAGTGCACAGGGGAATCCTGGAAAGTAGTTTTCAGTTTAGGGGAATTGCTGGTGCAGCAAACAGAAGACACATGAATGTGTTTGGTGATGTGGCCACCTCTGGTTGTGTGTGGAGCAGATGAGCTTCAAGGGCCACTTTTCCCCCTGAACACACCATGGTGCAAAACACTTGTTCCTCCTTCCAGGCAGAGTGCACTGTAGGAGAGGGAATATTTCAGGTGTCCCCTGGAGCCTGGAATGGTGTGGTCAGGGGTAGGAGGGCCTGGACAGCTGAGCAGACATGTCCCCTTGGGTGAAATCCACCCCACAGTGCAACAATTAGATGTAATATGATAATGCTCTAATAGTGCGGAATAGATAATCCATAATATTAAACTAGTAAATGATAGCCTGTGGAAAATCCATGACATAACCAATAATCTCCCTGAGAAGAGGAGATGAAAGGAATCCTTCTTTTGAATTCTTACATTAATTATTATTACTGTACATCCAACATCATCTGCTTCCAATAGCAAGAACCTGTTATTGCGCCCATGGTTGAATATCCAGTGATGTTAAACCTGGGAACAGACAAGGCTGACAAGCTCGGGCCTCCTAAGGATTTGTCCCTGGCAATTCCTCTCAAGAATGACCAAGTTTCTTTCTTCATCCTTAAGGCATCTGTGACGTGTCTTTGGGCCACCTCCCCCTTTCCTGGATCCTCAGTGACCACACTAAGCCATCTGAGCAACCTGGTCTAGTGGAAGGTGTCTCTGCCCATGGCAAGGCCTTGGAACCAAATGATTTTTCAGGTCCCTTCCAACTCACACCATTCTGTAATTCCATAAAATTCTATCTATCATATAGATTTTGTGGATGGTTCCCCCAAAGGAGTGGGAGAAGAGGAAGTACAGCTCTGTTTTAGCTGAGAAATGAGTTTTAAAATAAAAACCACATCAAAAATCTGAACAGACCTTTTTTTTTTTTTTTTTTTTTTTTTTTTTTTTTTTAACAAAACTTTCCTAGCAATATTTAGAAATTAAAATTATAGTAATTGTCATGGTGTGATGGCATCCCTCTTCATTTCCTGTTGCTCATGGGGAGAGGGAAGGATAATTATTGCTCTGGAACATGACAGTTGCCAAAAAGATGCCTTTGTTTCTTATTCCGTAAGCCTACTTGACCTGTCTCTCAAAGGTCAGTAAATTATGTTTCTTAGGAGCACAAAGATGGGTAATAAATCTCTATTTGCATATACAAGCTTTTTTTTCTCCTGACTGCATCAATTTATTCTTGTTTTAAATGGACTTCCTTCTCACAGGAAGCATCATTTCTTTCTTTCTTCCTGTGTTTATGAAGTTGTTCTTTTTTGTGTGATTAGAGTAAAACTCTCATTTTGGGGGCAGCAAGATCCAATCCTTGCCTTTATGGGAGAATAATTTTTTGGCAATAATATCTGCATAAACTGCATATATGTATGTGTGTGTGGAACGACTTTAGTTATTTGGGCTTCTATTTTTACCAGGTCCTTATGATGGTAGAAGCTGTATAAGCACAGCTACTAGATTGTGCCACCCTGAGGCTCTCACAGGCTCAGCAAACACCAACAGGCTATTTTGAACACTAATTAACGATGAGTTTGTAATGCAGTAGGTGCTCCTCATGCTGGAAGTCCAAAGATATTTGAAGCTGGCTTCAAAATTTGCGAGAGGTTGTGCTGTGTATTTTCCTGAAGGGCAAAATTTAATTTCTCACAATCAAAATACAGCTTTTGCCCCGACAAATGGAGCTTTTTATTTACACATTTATCTTATTGACTCTAACATCTTATCTTAGAGCTCATCCCAGTTCCTAATGTTCCAGACTGGCTGCTGTATCTTAGGAAATCAAGCCTTAGCTTTGGTGATAATTTATCTTGCATGTGTGGTAGTAATTGCTGTGTCTTTTCAAGGTCGTTTGGGATGCAGCTACTCCTGTAAAAAGTGTTATTTCAATAATGTCAACTTTGTTTTAAATGACTGTGCATCCATTAAAAGCCATATTGTAATCAACCCACTCCCCTGTTCCCAGGGCTGTCAATACTGAGCATTTAAATCACACGGTTATTTTTTCTTGACTTTACTTAAGTGTGGGCTTTTGTTTGGTTTTTGATTTATTTTTTCTAAGGCAGTCATTAAAGCAATTTTCTTAAGAAAATTTAAATATTTTCTTTTTTTCTCTGCCTGTTTGGTGGAAGAGAAATAGATTCTAATAAAGGGATTTCATAAGTGGATGGAAATAGACTCACACCTAATTTTTTCATTTGTTCCATATATTCTCAAGGGACATGAGATCTATTCTGAATGTCCCAAAGTTCTGTTCTTGCGCTGCTTCCAGTGTGTCTGGGAAGGGAAGGTCTTTTCTTCTCAGCATGCCCACGATCTTGAAAAAAAAAAAAAAGATTCCAGTGGGCTTTATAGGCAGAGAACTTCACTAACTAACCATTAAACTCCGTTTTTGCCAGGGATGCAATATTTTGTAACTGTAAAAGATAAAATGAAGAATCCTCCATCCTTGAGGGCAAAAAACCCTGCACCACAGAGCTTGGGAAAATACCAGTATTCCTGGTGCTGCTGGTGAGGAGGTAATCCCACTATGTCTTTAAAGCAGATAATTAGTGAAGACAAGCAGTGTAAGCTTCCAAAACATTCCAAACTCCTTATTCTACACAAGAAGAAAAGCCCAAATCTATACAGAGATGAAATATATATAACCAGGTTTGGGGGGAGTTCCTAAAGTGCTCAAACAACTTGAGCATTGTGGATTTTCCTTAGCAATCCCCTTTGAAGTGCCTGGCATGGGATCAGCCCACTTTGCTTGCCCCTGTGTGCTGATGAATCTGGAAACTGCAGCTACCTTTTGCCAGCGCTCCAGCAAAGGACTTGCTGTTCATTTGCTGGGATTTTGGTTAGTTAAGTTTTTTTTTTTCTTTTCAGTTTGTTTGTTTCACTTCGGGTTTTTCCTTAATTTTGTATGGATTTTTCCTTTTGTTTGAGTGAGAAAGGACGGAGAATTTTGTGTGGGCAGAGGATGAAGGCGAGGGAAGGGTTTCTTTTGTCTGGAGCCTCCTCCACAGCAGCTCTGATGCCTTTCTCCTCTACCCCAGCTCTGAGTCACTGCTGGAGCCCTGCACAATCCAAAGGGTTGTTTTGTCTGGATTGAGCCGGTCTCACCAGCCCGCCCTGCCACCACTTGCTTTTATACTCCCAAATTCCGGGAGACACTTCCTCTCACTGCACTGGGAAGGCTGTGCATGGGAAATGGTGACACCGGGGTCTTGTGGAGGCATTTGCGGTCACGGGACCAAGTGCTGTCATGAGGGTACCTTGCTAATGGGAGAGAGCACTTTCCCAGAGAGCAAATCTATATTGAGCCCAGAGGCTTGGACAGATAGCTCAGCTGGTGCCAACATTGTTATTTGTCCAGAACTGGAGACAGAAAATACTTTTCCCCAGTGCCTGTGGTGTTTGCCTCAGTCCTTCCTGTGCTTCTGTCTCATGGAATCACGGGATGGTTTGGGTGGGAAAGGACATTAAAGGTTATCTGTTTCCAACCCCCTGCCATGGGCAGGAACACCTTCCACCAGACCAGGTTGCTCAGAGCCTCATCCAGCCACATCTTGAACACTTCCAGGGATGGGGCAGCTACAGCTTCTCTGGGCAACCTGTACCAGGGCCTCTCCACCCTCACATGGAAGAATTTCTTCCAAATATCTAACCTTTATCTACCCTCTTTCAGCTTAAAGCCATTCCCCCTTGTCCTATCACTGCTTGCCTTTGCAAAAAATTCCTTTCCAGCCTTCCTGTAGGGCCCCTTTAGGTATTGCCACCTGCTAAATTTAAATGATATTGCAAGTGCTCATTTCTTCTTGCCAAATCAGGGTCATTCTTGGAGAGGGTTTCTGGGCCTGTAAGGATGGGAAAAGCATTTTTCACCTGTTGCACAAGATCCAGACATGGTTTCCGTGAGTTCTGAATCCTGTTTTCTCCTGAGTACTGCTTTTTACACAGGCAGTGTGGACAGCTCATGGTTCCAGTCAGCACTGCTGGCACGGATTTGTATATCCATAAATATATAACTGTAGATATCTGCATCTCCATTAACAGAAATAAATAAAAATAAAATTAAATATAAATAATAGTGACAGTTGTGGCCAGTTGGATGGACACTCACCTTCCTGGGAGAGCTTTGTCCTTGTATGCAGCTCTTGTGAACAGGGAGGGTCACCTCTGGCAGCACCATCAGAACTGTGCTGACAGCAGTGTAAGAGGAGAACAAACACAGGCCAACATCCCAGAGCTGATAAAATGTAGGCTGGGTCTGCAGGATGTGTATGGCTGAGATGGCAGTACTATAATTATAACAAAATTAATAAAAAGCCTGATTTTTGTTCTTTCTATGGTCTTCTCTCCACTGTGTATTCCCTCCCTCCCCCTTTTTTCCCCCTTTTGTTTTCAGAAGCATGATGATATAGGGACTGTTTCTGCCCACTGCAAGTGCAAGTGGTTTGTGCTGGTGCGAGGGGGATGCTCATATGACCCCTCCCACTTCCCCTCCTTCAACCCCACCTTCCAGAAGCTGCATTGCAAGAGTCTAAAGTGACTTTTGTCCTGGCAGAGGCCACACAGCAACTGGAGCAACAAATGTGAAACCTTACTGAGTGTGTCACCTTGCTCCAAAGTGAATGCAGTGTTATTTAATACATTTAAACCCCCCACACACCCCATGGAGATGGTCTATTGAAAGGAAGGAAATTCTATTCTTCGAAACCCACTTTGATGGCTGCATTTATCACATGATTAAATGGGGACAGCAGTGGTATTTTCCCATGAAAAAAAATATGTTTGGAAATATGTTAACTCTTGCTTCACCAGAGTGAAGACAGAAGTAATATTTAGTGACCTCTCTGAGACCCATTTTATTTGTTTTCAGGCTTTAAATAACCAATGTTATATCCACCATAAAATTTAAAGACATATCCCTTTCACTCCCACGTAGAGGGGAGTGCTGTTACCTCCCCTGCCCCTTATATCACCTGTGAAATCATAGAAGCATAGAATCATGGAACAGTTTGAGTTGGAAAGAACCTTCAAGATCCACAAGTCTCACCCCCTGCCACAGGCAGGGACACCTTCCACTATCCCAGGTTGCTTCAAGCCCAGTCCAACCTGGCCTTAAACACTTCCAAGGATGGGGCAGCCCCAGCTTCTGGGCAACATGTTCCAGTGCCTCTCCACTCTCAAAGTAATTTTTTCCTCCCTAATATCCAATCTAAACCTACCGTCTTTCAATTTGAAGACATTTCCCTCTTGTCCTGTCATTCCATGTTCTTTCAAATTGTCCCTCTCAATCTTTCCTGTCAGGTTCCTTCAGGTACTGAGAAGCTGCACTCAGATCACCCCACAGCCTCTTTTCCAGGCTGAACAATCTCCATTCTTTCAGCCTTTCCTCATAGCAGAGGTGCTTCATCCCTCTAACCAACCAGGTGCCTCCTCTGGACTTGCTCCAATGTCAAGAGAAGCTCCAGCTTTTGCACATACCAGCTCCAAATCGACCTGGCATAGTAAAGCAGACTTGCTGCCTCAGACTCTTTCAATGGGTCCCAATTATTCCTGATTTAATGAAAACACAAGGAAACACATCATCACGTTTACAATTTTGCGCCTTTATTCTGCTACTTAGTTCTGGAGCCCAGCTGAAAACTGTAATTGAAGTTTGTGTTATTTTTGCCAAATTAAACTTCCGCTGATTTTTCAGTTTGTTATAGTTTCATCTTCACTTTTAATGATAACCCAGGATCCTGAATTACGTTTGGAGTCAAATCATAAAGCTGGACGTATATCAGAGGGGTAATTTATATATATTTTCTTCATGAAGTACAGCAGGATCTGTAAGATAAAGCATGTGCTGCAGATAATGTTTCAAGTAGTTATTTTTGAGCTGATAGCAACAGTCTATGTGATAAATAAAATAAATGTGTTCACCTCAACACAGGCAGAGGTTCTCCATTGTAACTCTCACAAACTTGTCAGTTTGAGAAGGTGCCTGTGTAGAAAGTAATTCCCTTAAGAGACTTTTTCATCTGATTGTCCCAAATCTGAAATGAGAGGGGGGTTCACAGCCTACACTGTGGGCAAACCCTGATGAAAATTCCTGGGATGCGTGTCCATAGATAAGGATGGAATGGCGTTGGATTTGCTGATCCTTATGGCTCCTCTCTAACTTGAGTTATTCTATGATTTCTATGAATGAAAAGGCTGAGCCATGAGTGTTGCTCATCACTGCTACTGTCAGGAGCAAATCAATGTTGTGTGCCTGGTACCTGCTCAGCATCCCCCTTGTCCCTGTTCATCCCTGCAAAGTGCTAATGAATCCTGGGGGAAGTGATGCAGCCAAGCCTCCACAGATATTCTCCTCCTGTGGGTGTTCACATGGGCAATTTGTCATTTCATGACAGGATTGCATCTGACTGATTCCCCTGCAGTAAAACACAGCAAAGCTTTGCATTGTTCCCTTCATTAGTCCCTTTAATTAGAGCTGTGTTTCCATGTGACACCCTGGGATGACCATTAGGCAGTTGGTCACTCCAGTGAGACTTGCATCAAATGGGTTGGGTGCAAGAGGACTTTGTTCCTGCTCCCTAAATCAGTTAAGGCCTCAATCTCATCTTTCTCTCTCTGCTCAACTTCAGTATTGTTTTCTCCAGGTGCTGGAAGGGGAGCTGGGAATGCTAGAGCAAGGTAGTTTTTACCTCATGGGAAACAAAAGTTGATCTTCTGCCCCTGTTTGTGCAACTTCCCAAAACCAAACCCACACCACAGACTGGAGGTTCCCAATGTCCTCCGTGGCATAGAGATCATGTCACGGAAAAACCTGTCAATGGCATATGAAGAAACTGAATGAAAGTGGTACAGAAATGTTTATTTCCATGAACCCAGTTATCCATGGGGCAAAGCTGAAGATTGTACATCCAATCTGTGCGAGCCCTGTGTTCATTGTGAGCTGCGCTTTGCACACCTCACTAGCATGAAACGAAAAGCTTCAGTATTTTACTTTCTGCCTTCACTCAGCCTGTGAAGCTTCTGAATGGTGATAAAATTACAGAGATGGTTCCTAGAATTTTAACTCAATATTGCACTTGTCACAATTGAGTCTCTTCAACTGCAGTGTTTCCTGCTTTAAGGATTTTCACTCCTTCCCTTTCTCCTTCCAATTCTTTTTCCCCTTTCTGTATGGGGTTACATTTGCATGAAGAGCTCAGCAATGACATGCTGAGAAACACAGATGATTGCTCTAAAAAAACCCAACAACCCAGCAAACAAATATAAAAATCAAAGCATCTGCTTGCAATCAGAACTGATTTCTGGGGAGAGTGGAAGGTGTTTTCTCCCTTTCTGTGCCCAGCAGTTTGTAATTGGTTAGATGATTTAAGGAAAGAGAATGGGAATGTGTCTTTTATGTGCAGCAGGATATAGTGACCTCTTCTGGAATCTGAGCCCCAGGAAGTTTGATGGCCATATGGTGGGAGCTACTTCATTGACCCCTGTATTTAAACATGATTCAAAGCACCACTGAAGAGCCAGGCATAGAAGAAAAACCACCTTTTACAGCAGTTGGGGGTGGGGTGAGGGAAGCTGTGGATGCTGCACACTTTGGAGTGCCATCTGCTGGCACAGGACTCGGTTGGATACAGGAGCCTTGTTTTATAGTGCTCAGATGAAAACTGTGTCAGAGAAGCCCTGACGGATCACTGAGATGAGGAGAAACTCTGTAAAGAGCCAGGGTGGAATAGGATGTTTTATTCTGTTGAAGAGAGTCCCCTATTCAATTGTGGGAACCTGCCCCATGTCCCCTCTTTGTACGAGGTAGAACATACATATTTAATAGAGTTTAAATAAGTAAATGTTATTAAATAAGTAACGATTTGTATATA
>VXBX01003853.1:90981-117133 GCA_013400415.1 Scytalopus superciliaris | reverse complement strand
AATTTGATCTTTAGGTCACATCTGCTGGGAAGCATCAGGGAGTTTGTTAGTTTTTAGTCTCACTCTCCTATTTATGAGTTTAAAAGGTTCAAAATTATTGAAATTAACAGGAAACCTCAGCCCATCTGTGTGAGAAGAGGTAATGGTGATATCAAATTCATCTGTTGGGCACCTGCTGCTGCTCAGAGCTGCCAGGCAGTCTCAGACTGGGAAAAATGGGGCATGAAGAAGTGTTTGGCAAAAAAGTAAAAAGGAGAGAGGACTTTTTATTTACAGCTAACCATATTTTGTGCTTGAAAAACTTTGAGGTCTGATTTTTTTCTTTTGTTTTAATATGTTTTGTCCCTCATACCTCTCCTTTTACAAAAATACATTTGCGTGTGGGACATTGTTTGTATTCTTTTCCTATGCCAATCCTTCTTATTTTGAGATGTATTTTATTTTGAGCTTGATAATATCCAACATTATATAAGCTTTTTCTCCTCCTAGTACTGCTTGTTGCTTCCAAGCCTTCAGGCATTGACCCTTTGTAGACACTTGAGTTCACACAAAATCCCTTTAATCACCCTTTTGCCTCCTTGACTCTCCCTTTCTGCCCTCTTGGATCTCACAGCTCACCAGTGGTGACTTTTCCCCTTCTAAGGTGTGAACAGCCAGAAAACATTGCAGAATATAAACTGGACACCAAAACAAAATGACAGGTTTGAAAAAGTGTGGTTTGGAGGTTTGTGGGCTATTTTTGGAACTGCTATATTAGATTTCTTTGTTTATGAGCTGGTGATCATATGGAAGACTTGATATGAAATAGGAAATGAGTTTGGGAAACTTTCCAATGCTGAATTTAAGTAGATGTCCCTGCAGATCACAAATATTTTGCAAACTGAGATATATCAGCTCTATAGAGGGAAGAACCCCTCCCTGTTTGTGGTGGGGTCACCCTGGTTGCCAGCAGGTACCCACCAAAGCTGCTCTGTCTCTCCCCTCAGCTGAACAGAGAAAATGTAATGAAAGGCTTGTTGGTCAAGACAAGGACAGGGAGTGATCACTCAGCAATTACTGTCACAGGCAAAACAGACTCCACTTGGGGAAATTACTTTAATTTATTACTAATCAAATCAGAGTAGAATAATAAGAAATAAACCAAATCTTAAAACATTTTTCTCCCACATTCTGTTCTTCTTATGCTCAACTTCACTCCTGAATTCTCTCCCTCCCCACCCCCAACATTGCAGGGGGATGAGAAATGGGGCCTGCAGCCAATTCATCACACGTTGTCTCTGATGCTCCTTCCTCCTCACACTGGTCCCCTGCTCCAGCCTGGGTCTCTCCTATGGGATACCTTCCTTCGGGAACAGAGTGTTCTGGAATGGGTGCCCTGCAGGGTCATAAATCCTGCCAGCAAATCTGCTCCTTCCCACAGGGTCACAGCCTCCTTTGGGACCCCTCTTCTGCAATGTGGGGTCCTTCCGGGGCTGCAGGGGGATCCCTGCTCCCCCATGGATCTCATCATTAGCTGCACCACGGGCTGCAGGGACATCTCTGCACCTGGAGCACCTCCTGCCCCTCCTTCTCCACTGACCTGGGTGTCTGCAGAGTTGTTTCCCTCACATGTTCTCACTCTTTTCCAGTGGCTGCTGTTGTGCAGTATGCTTCTCTTTCTTAGGGATGTTATCCCAGAGGTGCTCCCACTGATGGGCTCAGCCTTGGCAGCAACGGATCCATCTTGGAGCCACTGGCATTGACTCAGACATAGGGGAAACTTCTGGAAGCTTCTCACAGCAGACACCCCCGCAGCCCCCCCAGCTACCAAAACTGTGCCATACAAACCCAATGCACCGTTTTACAGAAAGGGCAGAGGTGGGATGGAGATTGTAGGTCATGCAGCAAGTTATACTGAGCTCAGCAGGTTTGCCTTTGCCACTGTTCTAAAGAAAAAGTATTTGTTCCCAGAGGAACCCATGTCATGGGTTATCTGCTTTGTTATATTCTTTGGGGTTTTGTTTTATTTTTCATCATTCTCAGAAGAAAATGGAGATTGGTGGGTCATGGTGTGTTTATAAAGTGGAATAGATTGAGTAGCTGCTGAACGAAAGGACTTTTTACATGGAAAGAGTCTGCAGCATTTTTGTGTTTCATGATTTTGTTTATCCACTGTTTAACATGGAATATTAGGTATGGGATTCAGAGTAGATCTGGCAAGTGAGGTCAGATACTTTTGGGTAGCCCCTCAGTGAGGCTGAAATGTCCTCTCTGTGAGAGCAGAGGACCCAGGCCATGGTGTCTTCATGGTGTAGGGCTTTACAAGACTATCCTGTTCCTTTCAGCAGGGTTGGTTTGTCTCTGGCCCTTCTTTCAGACCAGGAAAGATGGAAGGGAGAATGGAAGGGTTTCAATGAGATTCATTGATATGACTTCCTCTTCATGAAAGTCAGGCAGTCATTGCAGACTGACAGGAACTCATTTTGCAAAAGGAGTGATGTGCTGGATTTCTCTCTTCATTTCCCTGAGTTTCTGCTGAAAAGCCAAGGAACGAGTGAGGTATTTCATATTTATCCACATCATTGCATTTAACACCTCAGAGCTTTCCTTTTGATATCCTCTGTTAATTCCCAGCATCACAGCAGGAAACAAATCAATCTTCTCATTCCCTGCCGCAAATATTTGGGGATAAGGTTACTGATAAGCTCTAAATTAGCTTTCATAGTTTCAGAATGCAAAGTTATAGATGAACTTCCTTACATACCATGGCAACTGGTTCCTCTTGGCAGGTTGCTCCGCTACGTATGATAAAGATGACTTTGGCTTCATTTCAGGACAAGTGATGTGAGAAGACCGCTTGTCTGCAAAATCTTTTCCATCAAGAAAATTCCTTGCACTATGATTCACTCATGCCATATGTGGAGGAATTAAATTCTGGGTGAGATGCATGAAGGAAACCCCACAGGAGGAGAAATGATTTGACAGCTGATCCACAGAGCTCTTTCAGCCACCTCTAAAGAAAATGCTGTGATGTCAGTATCAGTTTCATTACACATCTGGGCTTGACTCATCTGCTACATTAAAAGAAGAAAGAAACCCAAAGAAATAATTAAAGTTCATTATTGCATGTATATGAAATAGCATTATTAAAGTATCTACCTCACATTTATTTATAACCCTTCTTCCTGACAGAGCCTGACATGTTTCGCAAACACCACTGAATGATTATATATTCTTTGCCCAAAATCCGAGGATGTTGCTCTGCATTCTATTCATCACTTGTTCAGTCAAAATTTATGTTCCTGCACAATCTGTACATTTTCTGAGATCTCTTTGTGTAGGTACATTACTCATGAGACCTACCAGGCATATTTTAAATATGTTGGGGTGGCAGGCCTCAAATTTCTTTCTGAGAAAGTCAAATTCTACGAAGAGTGGGGGCTCTGTCACTGCATGACAAGGTGAGGCTGGAGGAGAGTACCCTCATCCTCACTACAATCCAATAGACATGATTTGTTTAAGAGGGTGGAATTATGAATTATGACACTTATCCAGGACAACTGAGCTAGTTTAACTCTCTCAGAAGAATTCCTGGGACTTCAGGATGTATGCAATTCTCAGAACCTTTTGTAAAACTCAGCCAAGTGTAGTTTCCTTTTATTTTTTGACCAGAAAAGTGACTGTTCTTCTGTACTCAGCCCTGGTGAGGACACACCTCGAGGTCTGTGTCCAGTTCTGGGCCGTTCACTGCCAGAAAGACATTGAGGTGCTGGAGCTTGTCCAGAGAAGGGCAATGGAGCTGGGGAAGGGTCTGGAGCACAAGTCTGATGAAGAGCAGCTGAGGGAGCTGGAGGGGCTCAGCCTGGAGAAAAGGAGGCTCAGGGGAGACCTTCTCACTTTCTACAACTCCCTGGAAGGAGGTTGTAGCCAGGTGGAGGTCAGTCATTTCTCCGGGCAACTAGTGATAGGACAAGAGGACTTGACCTCAAGCTGCACTAGGGGAAGTTCAGGTTGGACATCAGGAAGAATCTCCTCATGGAAAGAGTGGTTAAGCATTGGAATGAACTGCCCAGGGAGGTGATGGAGTCACCATCCCTGAAGGCGTTCAAGAAGCGACTGGACATGGCACTGAGTGCTCTGGTCTGGTTGACAAGGTGGATTTTGGTCAAAGGTTTGACTCAATGGTCTTAGAGGTCTTTTCCAACTGAAATGATTCTGTGATTCTGACAAAACTAAAGCCCATGTCAGTGTCCTTGGGAGATTGGCTCAGGACATACTTCAGGGGCTTGTCTCTCAGTTCTGATCACACTGGTCTCACCCCCTTCAGTTTGCCAAATGAGATCTGAAAATAGACGGGAGAAGTGTGGATTAGATGTGTGGCTTTGGTCTATTAGCACAGCTGTGTTTGAGCTGAGCAGCAGTGGGGGGAACAGCAAGGGCAATGGAAGCAAAGAGGACTCCAGCAGAAAGGTAATGCAAACTTGCAAACTCATCAGGGACTTTAAAATGCTGAGCCAGATTGATGCTCCTTTACTGATGGAAAGTGTCACCTCCCTCAGCAGGCGGTGCCAGTGGTTCATGGAGAGGTTCCCATGGAGAAAGTTGGTGTGCAGCCTAATGATTATGATAAAATATGCAGTGCTGTTGTGGACTCAGTCACCTTCCACAGCTTGGTATGGAAAATACATGTCCAACACTAACTGTGCCAACGATTTCTTCACTCAGTCTAATCTCAGATAAGTACAGAGTTTAGTATTTATCGGGGGAAAAAAAAAGCTTTTTCTAGTGCTTTTTCTTTACCCATTTTTATCTCTGTTATTAGCAGGAAAGTTTCTTTTCCAGAATGTGGGCAGAATGTTGGTTTATCTTCACAAATTAGTGGCAAATACTTCTCCAAGAGAAGAGGGATATTTTTGTCTATAAATGGGATCTCCAACCCAGTAGTTGGTTTGTGTATGGTAAGGAAGGAGCAACAACAGCAATGTTTAGGCATCCGTAATGGATGGTTTTGGAAAGATTCTCTGCCTTCCTCCTCCCATCCTTCCTTCCGAAATATATCAGCACTACTGAGGGTTTCAGTCCATGTGAGGAAGATCTTCAGAGGATCCTATCCCAGACTTTGTCATACCCGAGTGGGAAATCTGTACAATCTGAGATTTTAGAAGCAACTTGAATCTGCCTTTGGCTTCCTTTCAATTAATTTCCTTTCTTCTTTTAGTCTTTGTCCCACTCTCCCCTTTCCAGAACATCTTTTGTGTTCCTCATTCACTCCTGCTTGTCCCTGCTCTCATTTGCTTAGTTGTCCATCTTCCTCTGTCACTGTCTCTCATTTACCCCCATATTTTCTTCATGACATTCTCCTCTGTTGAATTTTTGACAAAGATTTTGAGAGCAAATAGCACTGAAGCCATTTCCTTGTGACGTGTCCCCCTTTTATAGTCTGTGATATGATCAGTTACATTTCCGCCCATAGTCATAGGATTAATATTTAAATTGTGCTTATTGACATAATGATACCTATTGCGAGACTAACAAGACAAATATGCCTGAGGAGCAGCTAGAAAAACAAGATAAGAGTGTCTCAATGCCCAGGGGACATACACAAGGTGGAGAGTAATAGGGAACATTATGTGTTTTGCTCATCAGCAATTTTTCAATGAAAGAGGATTTCAAATATGCAGCAGTTTTCAGCGTATTAAGTGTGTGGTGCTGAGGCAAATGGGGATTAGCTTGTGTAGTTACCCTATATTGTAGCAAACTACCTATAACTCAAGCTTAGTTTGTGAAGTTCCTTACCTCGGTGGAGCCTATGGAAGTGCAAATTGTTCTCAGAAAATATTGCTCTCTTTGTACTTGAAAATTTGAATAGATGAAAATTTGAAAGTCTGGGGGTTTGAATGGTGAAAAAGAGTCTGTTTCTGCCTGGTTTCCACACTGTCCTTTAGGAGAACAGGGCAACCTCCTTGGAGAGAAGTGTAGCATCCCTCATAGCTCAAAAGTACAGTGTCATGCTGGAAAGTAACCAGCTGAAATGAGACAAAGAGGTTCAGCACAGGAGTCACTGAATAATTAATATCATCCAGCTAAATAAAGGCGAAAATAACTTTTGGAGAGTCATCATGGGGAAGATAAAGGATCAAAAATGACCCATTAATATCCATGAAAATTTTACCATAACCTTCACTAGGATCAAAAGTCAACCATCACCAACTAAATCCCAGGAACTATAAGTTTCCTGCCGATATTCTATTTCTTGATCAGGGTCCCTCCTTGTAACATGAAAGGTCAGACTGGAGCTTAGGAGAGAGGAAGGTGGGATTTGTGAGGAAGACAGGTTTTACACAGTGGCTTCAGCACTGCAATACATCCTTCTTGGTCCATGTTAGGCCTCCCTTGACTGATTTAAATTGACCTTCAGGATTCTTCTTGCTTCTTCCAAACCCTGGAGAAGCAAAGACCTCTCTTGTCTGACCCTAGCACATTTCATGGCTAATCTCTGTGTCTGTAACATCTTCAAAAGACACAGCACTGAGCATCTGCTTTCTACTCTCTCCCCACCACTGGTTTGTTTCTAATGAAATATTTATTAAGTGAATGATATTTGCAGTCAGAGAAGGAGATAATTCATGCAAGCAATCAGCTCTGGGTTAACTGGAGAATGAAAATGTCTTGGACCGTAGCAAAAACTCATAATCAAAGGGCTCCCCAGCTATCCATCAAACAATCAATTACTGTATCCATTAGTCCCCTTTCACCACACATTAGAACAATTTACTAGACGTGCTAATGCTCGGGTCATTGCTCCTTAAGGATGAGCAAACATCAGAGGCATCTATCAAAGTTTTGATGCAGTGTGATCTCATGCAGTGGGAATATATAGATTAGATCACTTCATATTCTCGTGGTGTTATTAAGTCTATTAAAGACCTGGTGTGTGAGGGAGATGCTGGTTGCCTCCAGATCTCACCAACTGGAGGAAACTTGTCAAAAGAAATTCAGCCTTTCACATGCTTCTGCCTTCTGTGTGATGAGAAAGAAGGTCATCCTGTGTGAAACATGAATAAACAAACTGCATGTCAGTAAAAAAGAGGTGATTTTCTCACTTCCTTGTTACCCTGACCAGATAATTGCAAACATGTTTTCAAGCCTTACATGTGCCATGTGTGGGGAAACAGGATTTCTTGTGAAGAGGGAATCCAGGACTCAGGTTCTGGGGCAACACCCCAGATCTGTCTTGCCTCACTGGCCTCATCCAGAGCCTAATAAATCCAGTGGGAACTCAAACCATGCATGGTTTGAACAGTGAATCTCTCCTAATTATTCCACATGTGGATTGCTATGTCTGAAGGCAACAAGACTCTTTGTACAGGTAGTTGAGAGAAATAAACACAACATAGTGTAACCAGCTGAGCTAAGTAGGATAAATGTTCTCTGGGGAAAAAATAATAGTCTTTGGGGTTTGGTGGGGGTTTTTTGTATTTTTTTTGTCAATTTGTACCTTTTTTTCCCATAGTCTTCCTTGGTCACACCTGGGCATGTGTAGTGCAGGTCTCTACTTCTAAGCCTGACATTCAAGACTCCCTTTATAGTCTCAGACACAATCACATGTTAAGTAGCTGTCAATCTTTTTAATCTGGAAAATAGGGCTCTTATCTCCATTGGCTTTATTGACCATGTCTCCATTGATTATAATGGGAGCCTTAATAAGGAGCTTGGAGGTCAGTGCTTCCACTGTGGGTATGTAAAGCTCGGAGAGGTGGATTTGTTGGCAGTTCAACTTGGCCGATCAATTCAAACGAAAATATCTACAGTGTAAACATCTCAAATTGGTGTTAGGATAGATCCCACTTACGTGTCGATACCACCAGTCCTAAGCCACTGTCTGTCTAATTTATCCCTCTTTCTCTGAATGACACTTGATATCTGCTGGCACAAACTGGCAGATAACTTGGCTTTATAGACAGTTTAGAGCTCCTTAGAAATGCAGTGGAGAAAAGGCAAAAAAAAAATTAAAAAAATGAAGGGCATAACTTTACTGGGTTGAATTACCTGCTGGAGAAGCTCTCCTTGCTGTCTTAATTAGACAGGGAGAAGGAGGAGATAAATTCCCTGCAATCTCCCCTCTTGTGGTTTGCTGTGGTCCCTTTCTCCCCCCAAAATTCATGACTCCTTGAGCAGACAGAGGGGGCAGTGCTGTGGGTGTGTGCCTGCACCCTTCTGCACATCCAGGCATGTTAGTGAGGGTCTTCTTCTGCAGGGAAAAGTATTGCTTTATGTGGTAAAAGACTCATTTCCACACACACAAAGGAGCACCAAGGAACAAAATGTTATATACTAGAAAATACTGTGCACTGCTGCATGCACAGCTTGAGGTGCAAACTATTCTTCAATGGAATAACAGAAAATTGTCATCTTTCCAAAGAGAGAATCCTCTTCCAGTGTGGGTTTGGAGGCAGAGGTCTATTTGAGGGAGTAAAATATGATTTTAATTCAGTGAGTGTGTCCGAGCCTTTCAGAATCAGTTCATTACTTCTTTATTACTGGAGAAGTGGAAAATTACCATATTTGAGTCCTTTGAGACTCAGTCAAATAATAAAATTTTCAAGATGCAACAAGTCAACCAACCAATCAAAGCCCCACACAGCAGTTTTCAGAGTAGACTCTAACAAGTGACAGAATTTCTCCTGTCTTTGGGTGAAAGTTTCCAACAAGAATACATTTTTATAGCACAAGCAATGAAGACTTGGAGTTTATGGCTTGGGAAGGGTATTGGTATATACAGAGAGAATAAAAAAGAACACGAACAGGGCAAGTAAAATAACATGAGGTATATAGTCTATAAACATCAGATGAGAAAATGAGGAAGCTAAATTAAATAGTCTTGAAGAAAGTATCAATAGAGACATGATTACAGTCTATAAATACTTTCAAAGTGAAAATACAAATGAGGACCAGGTGAATTATTCACAGAGTTAAATGATAGAAGCCAGAATGGCCTGATGGTAGGAAAGAAACATGTAGGTTAAGTGCTAAAACTAATAAAGAACAGTTGTGTGGATGGTTAATGCCCTATCAGTTTGGAAAGTCAATAGCACAGTTAAAACAGAAGTAAAATAAATAAAAATAATAGTGTAATAAAAATCTGTGGTAGAAATTATCTGAATGTTTATCTGTGGCCTCTCCTGCCTCTGACACAGTTAAGACATTGTCCTGATATTAACTGGGAAAATGCACAGATTATGGACAATTTTGTTACATGTCACGTTCCGGAGGCGCTGAGCTGAAAACCTTTCAGTGTTATTTTATCTTAATCCTTTCCTTGAATGTTTTACTTTGGAAACATTTTAGGGAGCTTTTTGATCTTTGTGAAAGCCTTCACAGAGCCTGTATGCTAATGGGGTGGTGTGGGACTGAATTCCTGAGCCAAGGAAAGGTGAACATCTCTGTGAACGTACATCACACAGACAGCACAGAGCACATGAGGATAATAAAGCTGCTCTGCACTGCCTTGCTTCCTGGCACTTCCTACTTCTTGTCACCCTTTGGAATGTTAGATTCACTTCATCTCACCCTATAAAGAACTCATGCAGGATAAATTAGCAAACTGCCAAATTCTTCCTATTTCATTCTCCCTGGACAAACTAAGCCAGGAGCAAGATTTTATTCCCCGTAGCAATGCTTACACTTTCTATTTTCATTATTTCACTTTGCAGGTAGTTTGGTACCAAATACACATCTGGGTCTAAATTTCCCTAATATCTTTAGTTTCTCTTCCTTGAGACATTGCCTAGATCTGTAATAACTGTATCGCTATTCTTGAGGAAGAACATAATTTTCTTTCTGCTGTTGTGTTTTTCTCTAAACCAGTAAATATCCTGACTTGATTTGACTTGAAATTCAAGTTGTCACTCTTCATTTTTCTTGAGATTGAAGCTCACATCCTCCAAATAAAGTTGACTAGTTGTTAAATATTTCCAGTAAAACAATGTCCTCTGATCCATGTCAGTCCTTGCTGTCACAGCACACAGAAATCAGGGCAAGTATTTAATTCCCTTCAGTTGAACTTATACTTAAGGTTGTTTACAGGCTGGGAGATTGGACTGAGTTAGATGGGGATTGTCAGTGGTCAGGAATAAGAACCACATCCCCCTCCCACATGGAGGAGTTGAGGACAGGTAGGAGGAATTGCCACTGGGAAATTCCACATTGATGTTTTGGGACTTTAGTGGGAACATTTAGAGGGAGAGAAACTATTTCACCAATTTAGTGAAAAATGGATCCCTGTTTCACTAAATGTACCTCTTTAGGAACAAATGCTACAAACCTTTTGATTGTGCAAGTTCCTGTCTAGGCTCTGCAGTGCAGTGTTCTGCCATAATTATACACTTAGGAATAGAACACTACAATCAAATTCTCATTTCCAAGTATCTTTCTTTCATCCTAGCATTGCCAATTGGATGATTGAGTCCCATGAGGTATAACATCTGAAGTTTGGAGGAAAAGGAAAAAAACCCTCAAAGTCTGGTTGGAAGCAAGGGGAGGTAATAACAGGAAATCAGTTCTGTGGCCCCTCAATGTAAGAAGGACTTGGACCTGTTGGAGTGAGTCTACAGGAGACCATGAAGATGCTCAGGAAGCTGGAGCAGGTCTGCTATGGAGACAGGCTAAGGGAGTTTGGATTGTTCAGCCTGGAGAAAAGAAGGCTCCAAGGAGACATTAGAGTTCCTCCCAGTGTCTAGAGTAGCTCCAAGAGAGCTGGAGAGGAACTTTGCACAAAGGTCTGGAGTGACAGTACAAGGGAGAATGGCTTTAAACTGAAAAAGGGCACTGTTAGATTGGATGTCTTCACTGTGAAGGTGATGAAGCACTGACACAGGTTGCCCAGAGAAACTGTGGGTGCTCTATCACTGGAAGTGTTCAAGGCCAGGCTGGATGGGGCTTGGAGCAACATGGTCTAGTGGAAGGTGTCCCTGCCCATGGCAGGAGGTTGGAATTTGATGATCTTTAAGGCTTCTTCCACCCCAAACCATTCAGTGACATGACTGATGTTATAAATTTCTGGGTTTTAGGTTATGCACTGTCAGCACACTCCTTCTTCTTACCTCCAGCAGATATGTCACTTAAGGGAAACCACGGAACTTGCTTCCTAAGCAATTATTGATCACAGCACATAGAAACAGTAGCTAACATTGAAAGGAAGCTTCTTGGTCTCGTTCAGGGGCTATTTTGTTGTCTAAGTGTAAGGAAAAGCCCATAAAGACTGCTCCCCTGACCTCGGTTATTTTCTTGACCGAAAAGCAACAGCAGAACCTCCACAATAAGCACAGACAGATGTGTTTGTTTAGATCCAGCTGAGTTGGCTGAAAACACAACCCACTCAAGCTGTGTTGGGATTGTCTTCATGGCTTTCCTAACAGGACAGGGCTTGTGACTGCTCCCGAGGCCATCTTTGGATAAAAGAGGAGAGAAATATCCATGCACCTGATTTTAAGGTCACCAGGATGTATAACTGATGAGGGATAAGGGGATTTCACAAAAACTACATGTCAGGTTCACTTGCCTGGGTTTGTCCTTAAATAATCAAAAAAGGGACTCTAAAAATGGAGCAAATCTTAAATATTGCCTGACCATTATATGGTCTCCATTAACAATTACTTCTTCCATCATCTTCACAGTGGCTTTGCTTTCCTAAAGCTCATTTTATTTGAGATGCTCATGACAGCTTGAGCTGGACAAGCTCTTTAAATGCTTCTGGTCCTTGTGAATGGGTTCACCTGAGTTTGACCACAGACCTTGTCCCTGATCCATGACAGTACTGATAGGTAGCCCAAAATAAGATCTTTTATATTTTCATTTTGATTCAGTTGATGTCTCCTGTTTCACTGCAGGTGTCTGTCGTTTTGTATCCTTTTACCATTTTTATTTCCTATGTTTGTTTTTGTAATTAAAACCAAAAATGTCCTGTTGAAAAACAATGAAGGGTTTGTGTATAGTATTAGTGTAAAACCTAAGAAGCTGCTGCCTGCAGTCAGGGATGGATCAATAGGCTTTATTGTAGTGAACTCACAGGTAAATTAAAATAAATAAATAAATAAATAAATAAATAAATAAATAAATAAATAAAGAGAATTTACATGGCATTGAGGAAGCTGAACTTTTCATAGAATCATGGAATTACTAAGGTTGGAAAAGACCTCTGAGATCCTCAAGTTCACTCTTAACCCAGCACTGCCAAGTCCACCTCTGCTGCAGGAAATCAAGCTGAATTTGGCTCTTAACTCCACGTGAACCCAGAAAAAGGACATCTCTCTTTTTTCTTTTTCTTTCTTTCTTTCTTTCTAGATGTGTGTTAAGGAGCCAGCCAGTGACTCATTCTCTCCCTTGTTTGCCTTTCTAGCAGAAACCTGCTCACCAGCTGTGTGGCACATATGTTGGGAGGTAGAGACAACACGGGCCTTTCTAGACAGTCTTGATGTGTCTGTGAGCTCTTTCAAGCATGGTCCATTTACACAAACGCTGGTGCTTCATCTGTTTGACGAGGGAGCTGAGCAGGGGAGGTTTCTGCTTCTCATCAGGATCCAGGGACAATGCACAGCACAGCTCTCAGACAGCACCGCCAGCCAAAACGTGGTGCCAGAAGCAGAGCTGTGCAGAGACAGAGAAATCTGAGAATATGATACAGACAGCCAGGAAAGGGCAGGAGCAGCTTTAGGAATGTGATGTGATGCTGTAAAAATACCAGTGAATGCTCTCCCTCCTGACAGCCTCAAAGGAATGTTTATTCATTTGCTCTGCATGTATGGAGATGCCACCTGAAGGTGGTGATAGCCCAGGCTTTGGGAAGAATGGGTGTAGCTTGTGTAATCAGGCTGAAGTTATTCAATGAAATGGGTTTGAAAAGAAAAGGATGTCAGATTATAGAGAAGGGAAATTTATCCCTCTATTCAGTGATGCTTTTTTGTTTCACTCACATCACCACAGGATCATCTATTTACATGGGAGACAACCTTGCCAAATCAAGAGGAAAAAGAGAAGGAGTGGAAAAAGGAACAGGATAAACTGTGCCTTCCTACAGTGATGCAGGGTGAAAACACATGGCAAAACACAGCCCTTGGGATCAAGTGAAGTTTGACCTAGAAGTTGATGATCTCCATGAGCAAAATGAGTGTCAGCCCCAGCATCTAGGCCTGATAGGAAGGACATTCCTTCTAAATTTGGTCTTTACCATGGGGTGGAAATATGCTCTGCTTCTTAAAAGCACATCAGTTATCAGAGAACTAAACCTCAGGCCCCTGGCTTATTTTCTTTTTCTTCATCTAATACAGACAGGTCATTTAATTCTCTCTCCCTGAGTACAGTAAGATCGACTCTGAACTCAAGCAGCCCTAGGTGATGAGGTCAGGATTGCTCAGAATGAATTTGGCGAAGTAATAAAGTCTTGAAGGAAAATTAAAGAAGAAGAAGACAGCAGGAGGTATGAACTGGGTACTCTGTTACTGAGTCTCTTCCAGTTCCAGCAAACTGAATAGATTTTCTTAGTCCTCATGACTGCAGAGACCTGAAAGATTAAATTTAAAAATGCTGAAAAGTGAAGCAGCAAAATAGTTTCTGTCACCACATTTTCCCTGAAATTAGTAATTTCTTGCAGGTTCTGTAGTAGGAAACTGGTAGAAATGGTGATTTTCTTACTCAATTTAACGTTCGTATCGTTCAAAAATAAACACCTTGATGGAGAGCAAAGACAGAAACACATGAAGGATTCTAGTTAATTTAAATAAAAATGCACTTCAACCCCTCCCTTTATGCTAATTTCCCATCCTAGTTTTTCTCATGCTACATTGGAGCAGAGTAATCAAATTTGCATAAGTTGAAGAAAATGCTGAATGCATTTCTGTATTTGCCCATGTCAGTGATGCAAGAATGATTCAATATACCCCACTTAAGAGTTGTCCTTCTCATGGTAGTTTTAAATGTAGCCATTTCTGAGTGAAAAGGAAGAGAAGGCAATGGCTAATTTGTGATTCCTTGTGATACATTTCTTTCCCAGTCATTGTGGGAAGCTCCGCTCCTAAAATAACAGAGCTCAGATTACCAATCACTGCTGTGATCTTCTGTGTGAAAGATAATGCAAAGTTGTAATATCACTATTTCACTACTCTAAAAGATTTAGAAGTCCCAGGCTGCTTGTTCTGTGCCTGCCTGAGGCCTTTCTACCTGTAATTGCTTTGGGCTTTTGCTTGGCAAGATACAGCTCTAAATCTCATTGAGTCTGCAAGGTTAGTTGTTTTGGAAGGATGATTTGGGAAAGATCATCTAATCCGATTTATCTGTAGGCTTAACCTGGCTGTATATTGTGGGTAGTCAAGCCAAACTGGCTGCTCTGTGCCAGCTTTGTCCCAGACAGCTTGGAGTGCCAACGTGAGATTAGAAATACATCAGTTAGCCTAACTCCAGCAGTGCTCTGCATCCTGGTCCTCCATGTACAGTATTTTATTCATCTTTAATGCAGTCACTCCAGCCTCATTATTCTACATGCAATAAAATGTGTATCTCTAAGCCTGGATGCTGATGAGAATAGGATATCCCCATAAAGTGTTGCCTGGCTGTTTATATGTCTATCTGTACTATAAAGCAAGAGATAAACATCTCTGTATTTGCATTCTGTTTGAAAGCCAGAGCCAAAATGTTACCCAAGGAGATGTGATAGATTGCAGGAGCTGTGGGAGGTGTGTTGATTGTTGCTGGAGCTGGCCATATCCCTGCTAGAGGTGCAGAAGGGTTCTGGGGATTGGAGACTGGAGAAGATAGAGCAACCTTCCCGTCTTTATTCCCTGAGTCATAGGAGAGCTTTAAAATACTCTGGTTTTGTGATTGCAGATTTCCTTGGAACAACCTGTAGTCTGTAGTGCAAAATTAGTTTTGATGAGTGAGACTACGTTTACCTGTGGTCTTATAAACTCAGAGGTAACAAGGAGTTTGTGAGCTGTCTCCAGGCAGTCTCCAGGGTGTTGCAGCCAATTGATGCTCCAACTGCTTGAAATGACCATATGAATGGAGTAGTAGGGAGGAAAAAAGGAGCTTGTGTTCCTTCTTATTCCCCAGAATTAGTTTTTCAGTACAGTTAGGAGACTGCTGACTTAAATTCTACTTGCTATCAACCATGACCCTGAGATCCTTTTCCTCAGAGCTCCTCTCCAACTTCTCACTCTCCTTCCCCACTTTGACAATGACAAGAGTTCTGTCACATCCCTCCTGAGACACTGTGTTAGTGTCCTCTTCCCCTGTTTTCACACACAGTCAGGAGTGAAACCCTCCTCTCCAGGACACAAATCCTGGTTGAATTTGGAGTGGAAGGAGATGGTGTAGAAATGGGTTCATGTTCTCTAACTTCAGGCTTAATCAAGTCCCCTTGTCTACTGCCTTAATGCCGAGGTTGAAAGTAGAAGTCTATGAATGTTTTCCTCAGCCCTTCATTCTCCTCTCCCTGTGGTGTGCCATTCATCCGGTGAACAGAATCTGTAAATCCAGCTTCAATAAATCTTCATTATTTCCATCAACTCTTACAGTTCTTTTTGGAAACACTGTGAGAGGCCCATCTTATTTCTCACCTTTTTTATCTGTCTTGTACTAACCTGAGCTGGAGGGAGTGTGTTTGCCTCTCTATTTCTGTTGTGTAATTTTTCTCTATAGCTTCAGGGTTTTGATGAGGATTGGAAAAGAAATTTCCCTTTGAAATCACTAAACATTTCACTGTCTCTAAGAGCCATTTCTCATCCATCTGCAGTCAACATTTCATGCCCTGAATTTCTGATAAGGGAGCAATCTTGTAACAGGCAATCAGAAATGACATCATTAAAGTTAGAGATGTAAATGGGAGCTACAGGGCTGAGAGGGTACTAGGACACTCCTCCTGCAACAAGGAATCCTGTAGCTCTCTGAAGATGAGCTGTGAAGGCTGGTTGGTGTTGTATTAATGGAGTTCCCACTGGATTTCTGCTTCTGGGTGGAACAAAGACCATATGGGAACTAGAAGAGAGGTCATTTTAGTCCTTTACTTGGTGACTTTATGTGGCAAGGGTTGTAAAACTTGTGATATTCTGTCCCTCCCAATATATAAATGGGGAGAGAGAGGCAGAAGGGTGGGAGGGCATTGTTTTTGGAGGGTCTCAGATACGCAAGTTCTGATGCAAAGATTTTACTGCTGGTAAAGTACAGACTCTGGCAGAAGTTGTCACCATCCAGATAAAATCTTTATTCCTTTCTTTTTTTTTGTTTTTTTTTCTTTTTCTCCCTATCAGCAGCTGCCTACAGCATCTCCCCATTGGTAGAATAAATCTGATAAAAAAATGTAGTTGTAAGCAGCAATGATTTTATCCTAGTGGAAAGATTTTATCCAGCAGGAAAAATGTTGTGCCTGGGCATAATTTTTCAGATATGATGAACAACAGCATAGTATGACCCTCAGTCCTAAGGATTTAATTTTAAAAGAACTACTGAGCATATCACATATACTCAACTTTTTTCTCCCCTATCATTTTTTTCACAGGCAGGGCTCAGTTTATAGATACATCTTGACAAAGATCTGCCACAGGCAAATTTCAACAAAAGAACAACTTCAAACACATCCAATTAACAATTTATGAAAGGAAATCCAACAGAAAATTACACAGAGATTCACAGGGCATAAAATTTGGCACTAAATCAAATTTAATGTGGAAATGCCTATGTAGGGAGTTATGGCCCTTTCCAGTACACTGTCAAAGGGAACTTTATCTGTGGACGCTCAATGAGTGCCCTCCATCAGATCTTTTCTTGCTATAAATAAAATGTTTTGTCAGACATGGCAATGAACATAACTCAAAAGGGAATGAAGACCACTGATAAGCCAAGCTATATGCAGCTTTCAATCACAAGTATTAGAAGTGATTAGATTTCTTCACACTTTCGGATCTAGGATTTGTTCCCTTTATCACAGAAATGAGGGGCTCTGTACCATGGACAACACAAAATCGCTTTTAATTCATTAGCACAGCACACAGACCCTGAAAGCAGGTCATGGTGACTGTATTTAATATTATTATGGAGCCATTTTTATGTCTGGAAGGAAATATCAGCCCCCCCTTTCATCCTGTTGTTTACTGATTTACTTATTCAGCAGCCGTGGTCGGATATTTTCAGAAGATGTTAAGGATACAAACTCATGTAACTGCCTTCAGCAGCTCTGAAATTATCTTAGATCACTACTTTGTTAGGAGAAAAAGATCTGTCTCTAGACTATTACCTATTTAAACACATAAATAGGTGGCTTTTGTAAGAGATCGCTGAGCAGTATCTCTGAATAATGTGGAGAGAGCTCATGTTATTTCCAGATACCAGGACCAACTAATAGAGTTGACACAGGCCAAGATCAAGCATATTTGTGATAAAACTGTTATTCAATGGACTAATATAATTTGAAGAGTTGTTTGCTGTACTTCTGGCTCTCCTGTTATTCCTGGTCTCCCACATCAGCACAGGAAACATTCAAACACTTGTAGACCTGTTATTTTCTACTGAAATTCATTTTGCTTAGCAAAGCATGGTTTAAAACGTCCATTCATGTGCATTCAGGTACGTGGTGTTGTGTCCTTGCTGTAACCATAGTTGGCAAATTTCATTAGAGCACTTTTCCTGCTTCTTCAGAGGGCAGACACTTGGGCTCTTCCAGCCTCCTTGGTGATATGCTGTAGAGCTGCCTCTGCCTGTCTCAGCCCACTGGTGAAGATGAGAGGACACCTCTGTCACTATAAATAAAGCATTAGAAACCTCCAAGGTTTTTTTTCCTTGAGTCCATTAATACATGCTGTTGGCACTGAAATGCTCTACCAGAGAAGTTAGTGTCCAAGGCACGTAATAATTAGGGAATAAAACACCCCCAGAGTATCTTAATCCTATTAAAATATGTCTTTTAAAGTGTAAATTAATTTTAACCTAATTTTAAATGGTGATTTTCATCCTGTAGCACACCCTTTCTCAGTAGATAAGAGATCCCTGGGAAGCAGAAGGTGAAACAGATTAAGACAATAATGTGAAAGATTTTCATATGTTCATATTTTGAATGATACTTGTCTGTTTGCTGCTGAGTTTTCTGTTTCCCTTTACTTCTTCCACCACCCCACTGCCTTCATCCTGTTGTGTTATTCTCCTTGTCTCCAACTAGGTATGACAATAATAATAATAATAATCAATTAATTTCATAGGACAAAGACGTAAGTTTAGGCAAATAAAACAATCCTTTGGTTTCTAAATACAGAAATTAAACACTCTTTAAAGAACTGAAGAAGAGTTAGAGAGTTAAAGAAGAATTTGCAGATACCTGATATTCTTGAAAGCCAGATACATTGTCGAAATGTGTTAAATATTACCCATTTCTCAGCGCCTCCTCCACAGCTCCTGCAAGGCAGATCTCTAACCAAAAAAGCCAGAAGTAACCCCCCCCCCCCCTCATTTCTCTGCTTCCCTCACACAGGCTTGATTAGATTTGTCATTCTTGTCATGATGATTTGGCATTGTTTCCACTGCAATTTCCACTTGTGTCCTCCCAGTCCTTCCAGTTCTACTGTCCTGGGTCCTTCCAGCAAGATGCCCAATGGCTTCAATTTCTGTTCACTCTGTGGGAATTCAGGGCAGTTAATATTTTTTTTATCTACAGCAAGACATCCAAGACCTTTATTTTTCAGACACAACTCATTGAAAAGCCCCAGTGTTTGTGCTTCAGACAGAACTGAAGAGGCCCCTGAGTACCTGGGCTTGTTTTCTCCTATGTCTTTCAGAGGCTTTGGGGACACTCAGGTCAAGAATGTGGTGTGGCCACTGCCATTTCTTCTTTCAAATTCTGAGCATCAGAAGCACTTTTGGTGAGATGTCAAAGCTCAGCTCAAGAGCCAGTCAGAGGATCATGAGCACTGTTTGAAGTGGAATATTCATGCAGTTGCAAGGTTGGAGCTTCAACAGTGCCTCTTAGTTTAGAGCTTGAGCTCAGCCTCCAAACCTGCCTTGTGTCAGTTCATTCCCTGAGTCTAATCTAGGCTGAAACTAGCATAGGCACAGAAGCTAAAGACTGGGAGGAGAAGACCTTATTAAACCTCTGCCCCTACCTGCAGTGCAGATGCAGCTGGAGCTTGAGCAACTGTTTAAAGTCTGTATCTGAATATAAGTGCAACTTCCAAAAGTAATATGAACGTCTGTCTAACTGGAAAATGGTATCTGAGGACTTAAAAATAAATTAGGGGCTTTTAAAAGAGAGAGTGACCTGACATGGTGGGTAGTGATGGGTCATGGAAGAGAAGGGGGGGAATGATTTTAAAATAAAATAGAAGATATTTAAATTGGATATTAGGACGAATTTCTTTACTCAGAGGGTGGTGAGACCCTGGCACAGGTTGCCCAGAGAAGTTATGGGTGTACCATCCCTGGGAGTGTTCTGGGTCAGGTTGGACAGGGCTCAGAGCAACCTGGGATAGTGGAAGGTGTCCCTGCCCATGGCAAGGGGTTGGAACTGGCTGAGCTTTAAGGTCCCTTCCAGAGCAAACCATTCTGTGATTCTGTGACTCTGATCTGATGTGTCAGCAAAATCAGGTCATTTTTTATAGAGTGAACACCACGAACCCATGAGTTGCTCCAGCTGATGCCTCTGCAGCCACATCACTGTAATGATTTCCCCTTTTATGAGCTGTTTGTTTGGTTTTTTTATCTCATAAATGGACAAGATTGGATCCTTTATTATTTTGAACATTGAAAGTGAGATCATAAAGTCTTCCAGGCAAGTGTATAGACTTTCTGTGTGCCTGAGAAAGTGTCTAATTCCAGAAGAATTTGCAGGAAAATTAAGCAAGGTGAATGTGTCATTTTTTTCAGATGCATGTAAATGCTTTGTTCTGTCAGAAGTGCTGGGAAATTGTTGGGTTGGTTGGTGGGGCTCAAAAGTAGCTCAGGATATCTGGCTTCAGGTACTAACATTTCTTTTGAGACTTGAAATGCTTCCTCTCATGTTACTTACTCTTCTCCTCTTCACCTTTCTGCCATTTATTGTATTAATATTTTCCTTTCCCACACTAAGACAGGGTAAAACTGGATGACATTTACAATTCCTTTGCTTTCTTTCCATTCTCCCACCTCAGCAGAGCCCCAAGGCCCCCTTCTCTGACCTACCTGATGATGAGAAGATCTTCAATGGAGGGGATGGCACGTGGCAGAACCAGAGCCAGGACCAAGCCCTGCTCTTGGAAATCACAGAAGAGGATCTGGAGGCCATTCGGCAGCGGGAAGAGGCCATTCAGCAGATAGAGGTCAGTGACCTTCTCCCACCACAGTCTTCCAGATTCCTGGTGTTTTGCATCACTCACATGGTGAAGGAAATGCTGATTTACCTTGCTGCCAGTGCAGCATCACTAAAGATGGGAGAGATTATCAAGTGCTTCTAAAAATGGAAATCAGTGACAGAAGGAGGAGTTAGAAATCCGTCTGACTAGTAGTGGAAATTACAGGAATTAATTGATGCTCATGGGCTAATGGTTGGGTTCTTTTCAGTATGTCTTCCCTTGCAGAGTCTATAGGGAGGGAGTTCAAGCTGAATTCTGCAGCAAAACAACTTTTCTTGGTGCGCACGAACTTGAAAATGGTATTTGTCACAGACAGGAAATATTCAGCTTTAACATTAGGGAGAATAATAGGTAGACAAAAGGAAATAACTTGTTAACCTTTTCAAATTATTCAATATTTTGCTGTATCAAAGTATTTGGACATTCTTGATGTAGTTAAAAGAAGACGTACTATTTTTATTCCTTTTATTTTTTATTTCCTAAGTGCTATATAAATGTGAAATAAAAGGAACAAAAAAAGGCCTGAATAAGTTAAACATCCCACATTTTGCCTTTCATATTTCTCTTTTTATGCTTTTGGGAAACTCTTTTACTTACATTTAAGTGATAAAAGGGTAAAACAAGAATGTGTTAAATCTTTCTAATTTGTATGCTTTTACAGGCCTAAACTCAAGATGAACCAAAAAAACCCAGGGCTTCAGAATAATCAGAACATTTAATTAAGGACTATACTTTGTCCTTTAATTGGATTGTGCTAATTTTATCAGAATAGATTTTGGTTGCGGTACAGCAGGAATCGTGATTGAGTTAACAGAGCAAAAAAGGGACAAACATTCCTGCTGTAGAGAGGAGCTGTGAGGCTGCGACCTCTGTTTGCAAACACTGATGGAGACACACGATTCAACTCTCTTAAGTAAGAAATTCTGACAGTTTTACAGGAGGGGGTCAAGGTTAGTGTGTGTCTAATTTCTGTTATGGTTCTCTGAACAGAGATGAATGAGCTTTGTGAACTTGTGTCCGTTACCAGGCAGGAAATTGTTAAGGAATATTCTCACACTGAGTATATTTGGCTGTGAATTGTCTTTTCATACTTGAGGGATCTCATTCCATCCACCAAGACAGACTGTAGGGAAATTTGTTGCAAAATAAAAAAAACATGTTTTGTGCTGTTCCAGCACTTCAAGAGGGATAGTAGGAAATGTGTTTCTGAAATGATGTTCCAGAACAGTCTGGACACAGTCTGTGCCATGTGTTCTGGGACAACCGTGCTTGAGCAGGGAGGTTGGACCAGATAAGCCACTGTGGTCCCTTCCAATCTTACCCATTCTGTGATACTGTGGTTTTTGTGACTCTTTTGTTTGAAATACAGTCAGTGCCTTTTTCTTTCTGTCTCTAAATTACCACTGTTCGCCCCAGAAAACAAAATAACACATTTAGTGTTTGCTCATTAGCACTGGGGAATGCCCAACCCCAAGCACACCAGCTTTGGAAAACCAGGAGGTGCATCGTGTCTCCTTAGAGAGATCTTTGTTTTGCCACTTAAATCCCATTTCTGTGCCACGGTCTGATATCTCTGCAAGAAGCTGCACTGGACCACATGGCCACAGTGGGGTGACTGAGGGGAGTTAAATGAACGCAGTCACATCCCTAAAGACCTTTAAAAAAAATACCGTTGTGCAGATGTGCTCATGTATTATGCAGATTTTGCATCTATTGATTGGATTCTGGATGTCTTTCTGCCTAATATGAATTTACCTCTGAATAACTTAATATATTCAATTAATGACTTAGTCAACTTAAGCAGTTAATGCTGTTTAGGCTCTTGTTTCCCAAGAATGTGTGCACTTTCCTTTTACCTTGTTTTTTCCCAATCAGCTGTATGCATTTTGCTTTGCTTTCCAAGATCCATGTTCATCCTGTAGGGAGGGCTGCATTCCACAAGCATAATTTCAAATGTAGCTTAAACATTTCTCTTCAGGAGGAAGACATTTAGGACCAATGGTATTTTATTTAACAATTCTTTTGAAAGAAATGTAATGAAAATGAAGATTTTTGGACTGCATTGTACCTCTCCCCAGCTGCATTTGAATAAGCAGATGGTGCTTTTTAAATAAGTTTTACTGTGTTATGTTTTTCTGTTTGTTGACCCACATGAACATATTTCTTGTGAAGGGATTCATCTTGCACATTAAAACTTCCCTGTTTTCAGCAGAAGTTGTGGGTACACAGAGAAGGGATTCACTGAACTCACAGTCACCATAACAACTTTTTTGCCAATGTTTTCAAAACCAGCAAATAATCAAGAAGGTTAAAATGAAACATTATTCTTAACTGTCAAACACAACTAATAAACGAAATTTATTGCCAAATTGATGTATAGCACTTGTTCTCCTTTGTTCTTTGGGGACCAGAATGAAGAATAGAGCTGGGCAAAACTTGTCTTATGCAAGTAGATTGGTCTCACTGGGATTTTTATGTTGCTGTGTATCCAGCATGCAGATCTTGAGCAGAACAGAAGAGATCGCAGAGCTGTGATGGAACATCATAAATTCTGGGCCACACTGATTACACACAACTTTGGAAGAGCTCATGGTGCTGGTCTTAGGGCTTTTTTTTTTTTTTTTTTTTTTTTTTTTTTTTTTTTTTTTTTTTTTTTTTTTTTTTTTTTTTTTTTTGAAGAGACATTGAATTTACCCTTTTTGCAAGAACAGGTATAAAACCTTTTTCATTGCTAAAGAAGTGAGGGAATAAATTCTCTTCCCATCCTGTGTCCTGAAAAACAGATATAAAGTCATGCCTATAATAGACATTTTCTTAATGTTCCAATTACTTTTCCCACTTGTGTGTTTTCCACATCTCCAAAGTCTCTTCAGAGGTTCAGGTTAATGGAATATTGTTCTTTGTCATGGACATCCCTGGAGGCACTTTGCAGCTTTCAGCTTCCACCTAGACAGATAACAGCCGTGTCAAAAGTTCAGCTGGCTCTTCATTTTATTTAAATGTGCTACTTTTGCTATTGCTTGTGGATTAAAACCAGAGAAGTCTGCAAGGGAGATGTCTCGCCAAAACCTTGCATTTTGGATAAAGATCTTTATTGCTTGGAAATGTCAAAATCTGGTAGGACACAGCAGCCCTGACACAAGTGTTATTTCTTAAAATATTGCTTTGAACTGTTATATAAAACCTATTTTAACTTGAACTGTATTGGCAGTGAATAATAGATGCCATAACAACTTTATATATAGCACTGTAAAATGTGCCATCAGAAATACATGAGCTGAACTGTAATGTGCATTGTCAGTGCTCAGGGCTGGCACAAGCTCTGTCACAGCAAAGATATATAATTTAGCATCCCATGCCTTTCATTTGCACCTGTGGTCATGTGAGAAAAGGGAGGTGATAAAAGTTTGAGAAGAAATGGATAGCCACTGAATGGAGAACTTCACAGAATTTCGTCTGGTGACTGGAAAGACCTGTAAGAAAGATGCTAAATGCTATTTTGATTCAGAAAGCCTCCAGTATCCTCCCAGTGCAGACAGCTTCTCCAGATCTGATGAGAAAGGAAGATGAGAAAAAACCCCTTCCAGACCACACCATCATTTGCTTCAAGTCACCACCAGATCATCCATCTCCTCCACAACCCTCTGTGCTTTCTCATCCCACCCACCCTGTGCTCACACAGCAGAGAGAATTCTCCTACCATGAAGAGTAGGGAAGCCATCTGATCTAGTGAGGGGTGTCCCTGCCCATGCCAGGAGGTTTGGAATTGCGTTATCTTTAAGGTCCCTTCCAACCCAAAGCATTCTACAATTCCATGACATCCTGAAGAAAGCAAAATACATCATCAGAGCTGATCCTTCTCTTGGCAAAAGAGGAGACATGGATAGGTTGTGGCAACAGGTGAGAGGAAAATGCTTTTATTTTTAGGAGAGGTTGTTCCCTCTGGGTCGTTGTTGAGCAATGTTGATGTTTGTTCCCTCTCTGTTTTGAAGAGCAGTGATAGATGCCAGCCTCCACGCCTGTCACTCAAGCATTTGTAGGCAGACAGAAAATGAAATACAATAAAAATAAAACAAAAAAAAAAGAAGCCCCACAGAGTCTGCCAGAGCATGTTTGTTAGTTCAGACATGTTCCTTGTTCACTCACTACTACATATCATTTCTTGCTGAGGGGTATTTTTGGTAAAATCTTGCAGTTTGGAAGGTTTAGTGCAAGATATTTTATACCTTTCATCAGCTTCAATAATCCAAGGCTTTGACTTATGAGTCTCTGCCTGCCTCTTCACAGAGACTTTTTGACTCTGAGTAATGTATAAATAACACAATATCATGACAAGCACTGTCAGTGAATGATCTGGCGCTGCTTGAGTGTCAAAAGCAGCATCTTCTCATGACAGCGTGTTGGAGCCTAATTATCATGAGCAGCGGAGCTGCCTGAGAGGTTGACATGGCCATCCCTGGGACTTGGTATTGAGTTGTTTCCTAAAGAATCCGCTCCACTATCCTGCCCACTCTAATTTAAAATGACCCGAGCTGTAGGACTACCACCATTTGTTTCGGGAGACTATTTCAAGGTCCAGCAGGCTGCAGTGTTGATGAAATGCTTCCCTCTGTTCCTGCTAAAGATTCCTTTCTTATTCTCAGCTCTCTACACCTAGTGAAACTCTATTGGACCCTGCAAAAAATTCTTCTCCCCTTTTAGCTTTTAAGCTCCTCAAATGCTAACAGTTATCCTCCTCTTCACAAGTCAGTCCCCCTTGCTTTTCAGTCATTTCAGTGCTCTCTTCTCAATTATTTCCCATTTGTTAGTTCCTTGCTCCTCCAGCAAAAGACACGCTATAGGATTTTGGTGTTGTACCAAAGCTGAACAGAAGAAATGTGTAAAAAGCCCCATGGATCCAACTCAGAGCTTACAAATGCTGATGGAATATTTCTAGATAATTTTTGCACTAGTAACTTACACATACCAAGGGCACTAGAATCAGCTCATTACACTTCTAAATTGTTAGAGCACATCCTGGCACACTTTTGACCCAGATTAGCCAGTGCTTTCCCAGTTATTGACACAGTCTGAGAATTAACATGTTTTCTCAAAACAGTTTTGATGCAGTCACCCTTTTTGGAGAGTAAGGGGACTTAATGATGTGGGTGCAATGAAGTGCATGCCTGCAGTTTCAGTGCCTGAGAACAGGCATCTTCCATACCCTTGTACAGCTGCAGCCCTATTGATTTATGGTTTGATCACAAAAGTATCCTTTAGTCATCACTGACATTTAGAGAAGAGGAGGAGCAAGGTGAATTAAGGGTAAATTTTGTGGGGAAACTGTGCAAGCCTGAGGGCAAAATAAGGTATATGTGGAAATAACACCTGGGCTCTTTGAAAATGCAGAGAAGCCTTAGCAAGTCTTGAGAACAAAAAGCAGCCTGTCCCAGCAGACTCAGGCAGGGGCCCTTTTCATTGCATATTGATTTGGCTGTGCCTCCCTCTCTGTCCCCCTGTGACCTCCAACGTTGCTATAAACCACAATTTCTTGCCTTCACCTCAAAGTCACTCATGGTCAATCTCCATGTCTTTAACATGTTGCTCTCAAACTGCCAGTGTTGCTTCAGCCAGCACAAAAAAGTTTTGTTAGTTGAAGTTTCAGAGGCTCTGGGACAATCATAGAATATCTGTCGGAAGAGACCAACAAGAACCACCAAGTCCAACTCCTGGCCCTTCACAGGTGATGCTGAGAATCCGTGCCCCAAAAGGCATAGAAAACTGCACAAAGACAAATTTGTGTCTTTATACAGCGAGGTATTTATTAAGGCAAC
>VXBX01003853.1:35150-90729 GCA_013400415.1 Scytalopus superciliaris | reverse complement strand
GGGATCTTAGGTTTTGCTCTGCTTCACAGGACAACCCCAAAATCACACCATGTGCCTGAGAATGTTGTCCAAATAATCCTTGAACTCTGGCAGGATTGGTGCCTTGACCCCTTCCATGAAGACCCTATTCCAGGACCCAACCATCCTCAGAATGAAGAACCTTTTCTTAGTGTCCAACCTAGACCTGCCCTGACAAAACTTCATCCCCTTCCCTCAGCTTCTATCACTAGAACAGCAAACATAAAAATCACATGCACCCACAGAGAATGCTTGCTGTATTTCCTTCTCTTTCCATTTCCACTGTTTATTAAATGCTGCTGTAATAAATATATTGATACATATCCATCTATCCCATAATCCCAATACAGCCAGGCAGAGAGGCAAGAGATGAAATACTACTCAGTAATAATAAATTGTGAAAGTTCTTTCATCATCTCCTTTCTGCTCACACATCACTTTTTCTTCAGCTACTTGCAAAAGTCCAAACTTTTTCCTATTGGCTGGTTAAACCCATATTTATTCCTGTCCTCATGGAAATAATTGGAGTTTGTATATTTTTTGCAATCAGTATTTCATCCAGGGTATGTATACAACCTCAGATATCACTTTGCAAGACAAAGAGGTTTCAGGAATATAACAAATCTTTTTAGCCCTGGGCATTTCTTATGTCTCAGGTGTAACCTTGTGACAATACTGTGTGTAGTGAAGTGTTTTTAACCAAACTGGAGAGATTTCCATTGTGTGCTAGAGATAATTTTTCTGTTCTCACTTACACTCCCAGTGCCTTATCCAAAGACTGTTGGTGTCAGAGAGTCTTGCCCTAAACCCTTTTCTCCATGCACTATTCCTTCAGTGAGCTTGCATGAAGAAGGTAGTAATGAAAGCCTGGATTCAGCAAATCCCTTATGTTTCTCTTAGCAGCTTTACTGAATAGGGATGGACTTTAGAACCTACTAAAAATGAAGTATTTCCTCTGCAGAAGGAGAAAATAGTGCTGAGACAGACATAATTTGCTAATAATCTGAATTTTAGGGAGACACATCTGCATATTTATATCCACAGAAATCACACTGAGTTAAAGTCTCCTATATGGTCTGTCAATGATAAGGTGGAGAGCTGGAAAGAGAGACATCTCTAGAGCTCTGTTCAGCTTCTACAAATCCTCTGGCCTAAGTGCTAATATTTCTTTTGTTAAAAGGATTTGTTACTTTCCTCCTACATTTACTGCACTTTTGCCTGTGTTTTTGTTGCCAGATGATGGCTGTCTCAACAAAGGTATTATCTTATCCCTGTTTCTCTTAGCACAGACAGTACAAACATCATATGCCTCATCAATACAGCTAATTTTGGGCATGCAATTTGCTGCCCCAAATGGGAACTGCCACTCTCACCTATTACCTGGGTTAGAGCAGTTCACTCTCGAGTTCTCTGATGCTAATTAATATCAATGTAGATCAATAGCCTATCAACCAGCTGAGATCTCCTAGCAGTGCTCTACAGAGCTGTTTCTGCAGATTTGACTTCTTGCCTTCCTGGACTGAGTGCTGTGCTTTCTCTTTTAAATTTTTTGGATAAGGAAATCAACATTTTCCCCAATCCAGATAGGGGGAATAACAGCAGGTGAGTCTTATGTCACAAACAGATAAAAGATCCTGTTGGCAAAGCCCTGGAGCATCTCCAGGCTCTTCTGGTTGGAGAGGGAGTTTTCCATCTATCCCTAAGCAGCTCAGGAGAGAGAGAAAAGTGAACCAAGTGTACTGAAAAGAGTCTACAGAGGTAACAAGGGAAGAGATAACAGAGAAGGAAGATTGAAATCCACATTCCCTCCTATTTACCAAAAGGTTCCCGGTCCTTTATAAATTATCCCTGACAGCAGTATTCTCCCACATCCTCACAGAAATTAGACTGAAAATCACACTCTTAATAGTATTAACAATGAATGTCAAATTTTAGAGGCTGATGACACAGACAGTATTATTTTATGTCCTCTACATTTTGCAAGCTCATTTTATTCAGGTATCCTTTAGTACTTTTAATTGCTTCTTTATAAAAGAGAATGTTTCAGATCTGCCTTTCCCCACCATCCCGTTCACCAGCGTGTCTCCTCTGGTTGTCATTTCCTTCTCTGCATTGAAGACATCTGTTCCCTTTGGTATTGAGGCCACCAGACAGCTCACTTGAGGCAGAAAGACAGTTAATAGGGGTTATGGAGAAATGCAAATTTTAATGTTAATATTTTAATGTCTTTTATTCAATGCAAATCTTTATCCAGACCCCTGAGAAACCTGGTCTGACCTCATAGTTGGTCCTTCTGTGAGTGAGAGGCTGGACTAGAACTCTCCTGTGGCTCCTTCAAACCTGAATTATCCTGTGATCCTGTGATCCCATTACTTCTCCATCTCTTCTGACTGCACCACTGAGGGCTACCAGAAGTTCATGTGTTAATCTTGCTTCAATCTAAAGCCAGGATTTTTTTTTTCCCTGCCTCCCAAGTCGTTCTCATTCTTGCTCCTGTTCCATGTATTGCCACTGCAGGCAGGAGTTCATGCTTTCCTGTCCCATTCACAATTGTCACTTATTCAAGGAAATAGTTAGGATATTAGGATGTCAGCATCCTTTTCTCCATCAGGAAGCAAAGGCTGATGTGCAGGATGGTGTCCATGTCTATGTCTGCATCTCCCTGGAAGAGAAGTCTCTGAGGTAACCCTATGCCCAGTGGGTCCATGTCCCATCAGTGAGGTTGCCGAGAGAAGCTGTGGGTGCCCCATCCCTGAAAGTGTTGAAGGCTGGGTTGGATGGAGCTCTGAGCAACCTGGTCTAGTGGAAGATGTCTCTGTCCTCAGTAGGGAATTTGGAACAAGATAATCTTTAGGGTCCCTTCCAACCCAGGCCATTCTGTGATTTTGATGAAGAGTTTAAGCACTTACAACCAGAGTCACATTTTCAAAAGAATTCAGATCTGCCTTGTCCAGCAGCAAGTGGGATGCAGATGTTGTGGGGACGACTTTGCTTATGTAGGCATAAAAACCTGTATTTTTTGAATATGTGTACTTCTGCTGATATAAAGAACAAAGTCAGATTGTCTTCTAATTTAAGGCTCAGGTGTTGCTGTTGAAGGATTGGTGATGGAAGGATTTTAGGTCAAAAATCAAGCTGCTTTTGTAATTTTACTCTTAGCATCTTCTACTGAGATGTCAAGGACTAAAATGACTTTTCTGGATCACTATAATCATTCTTGTATATGTCTAAGACTTCCTTATTTCCATGGGTTTTTAAAAAATTGTTCCATGGTTTTAAACTGAAAGAGGGCAGGTTTAGATTAGATGTTAGGAAGAAATTCTTTACTGTGAGGGTTCTGAGGCCCTGGCACAGGTTGCCCAGAGAAGCTGTGGTTGCCCCATCCCTGGAAGTGTCCAAGGCCAGGTTGGATGAGGCTTGGAGCAACCTGGGATAGTGGAAGGTGTCCTTGCCCATGGCAGGGGGTGGAACCAGATGAGCTTTAAGGTCCTTTACAACCCAAACCATTCTATGATTCTCTGATTCTATGTGCCCGTAACAGCACCAAACATCTGCTTATTTTTAACTCTGGCTTTGGTACTGGTGATTTTTGGAACAAAAGTTCCTGAGTCCAATCTCTTCTTGTCAGTTCTCACACAAGGGATAAAAGCTGCCACAGATTTCTTACCGTGCTCCTATTCCCATTTCACAGCTGGAGAAGCTGAGGCATTATGGATTGTTTCTCTGCCATAGAAATGTAAATTCCCTGCCTAAGACCTGGGAAAGAGTCAGTACTGGTGCCAGGTTTAAAATGCTGCTTGTTCTGTACTTCTGCACTGAGTTCTCTTCAGACTGTGCTGCGACAAGGGTTCCAAATACAAGATTTGGCTTATTTAGCTTGTAATTTTTCTCCCCTTATTTGAATTTCTAGGCAGGTGGAACGTGCTCCTGTTCAGAAAGCACACTGCCATCTATTCAGCTTGGATGAAGTTCCAGGAAAATACTGATCCTCATTTGTAACTGAAAGCAGATCTTCCCTACAGGGGGAGCTTGCTGTGATCCAAAGTTTGACCCATGATATCACGACTTTATCAAGAGATGCTAAATAGCAGCCTGTCTCTCTGAAAGCACAGAGCAGATTTCTCTGTCAGAGAGAGATAACTTCTTGCCCTCTGAAAAATCTTCAGATATGAAGATGAGGCTACAGGAGGGAGAGCAGGGGGGGAAAGGGCTGTTCTGTACCTGTGCATACAAAACACACCAGGGGGAACCTTACGGGTGAACAGCAGTTGTGTCAGACAACGTGCTGTTGAGGTATTAAGAGATGAGCAGTCTCCTGGGTGCAATGGAATTGAGACAGATTCCCCAAGGAACTCAGGTAGAGTGCCCAGAGCTGAGTGCTGGAGACTGGGATTAGCATATGCTGACTTTATGAATGATGTTTTACTGCTGGCTGCAAAAGGAATCTGTGCTCGAAGCCCTTGTACATACAAGGGCATTTTGCTCCTCTCAAGCTTCTTGGCGGAGCCTTTTCCCTCCTGGAAATGATGAGAGCCCAGGTATTTGTTGACGATGAGTGGGAATGACTTTAAATTTCTTGTAACACTGAGAGCGCTTGAAGTGTCTTTAAAAAGAAGGCTGAGATTTCCTCATGTGAGGTAAAACGCAACGTAATGTGCAAGATCAGTGTTTGCGGGAAACAGTTACTGCTTCTTTGCCTGACTGGTTTTAGGAATTGGCCATAAATCCAGGGAATGTGAAGAACTATGGAGTTACAGAATTGTTTAGGTTGGAAAAGACCTTTAAGATCATCAAGTTGAACCATTGACTTAACACTGCCAAACCCACCACTTAACCATGTCCCCAAGTGCCACATGTACTCATCTTTTAAATCCCTCTAGGGATGATGATGATGATTTCCCTGGGCAGTCTGTGCCAGGGCTTGATAACCCTTTAGGGGAAAAAAAAATTGCTAATATCCAACCTAAACCACTCCTGCTGTGACCTGAGGCCATTTCCTGTTGTCCTATTGTTGCTTGTGTGAAGAGATCAAGCTCTACCTCACTGCAACCTCCTGGAAGGATAGAGAACTATGTTTGTGCTCCTGATTCCTTAATAAGTCAACCCAAACCCCTGAAGACTCTTGATTGTCTTAGGACTTCTTATTGCAACTTCATTGCTACCTACCACGAAAAAAAATCAGTAATGGTCAGTAATCTGAGGGTTCTGGAAGGGTGGGAAGTTTTCTCTTCATGTCTTTGACCCAGAGCCCAGGGAGCAGCAGCCTGCCCTAAGAAGAGGGTCTGGTCTGCATGATGAGCCTTTTTCTCCCTTCAGAACAGAGTCTTTTCAGCTTCTCTGTCATCTGTCCAAGTAGGTTTTTGGTGAACCAAAGTGCCTTCAGAAAACTTCAGTTTACCAGGGTTTAAATTAATTTGGTGGTTCAGACTCAGCCAAGAAATTGGCTGTACCTGATCATCCCAGCAAAAGGGGTTTTGCACCAACTAACCCATGTGCTCTCCCCAATGCCTAAAACATACACAGCAACTACTCCTGGGGAGTCTCCCTCCCTGAGGTTTTCAGGGATTTGCGTCTTTCTCAACAGAATTCAGATGAGAGAGAAGTGTCTCTTTGCTTTCAGTATTTGTAGCACGGGATGGGGGCAGTGGGGAGTGATATTGAAAGTGGAGTGGGAGACCAGTAAAGAGGCACAGTGAAGGATGTCTGGATCTGCAATGATTCAGCAGAATGGCCTATTTAGTCTCATTTTGACAGTCCCTATAAAACATACTGCTGGAAATTTCAGCCCTTCAGCCTGATCAGATTAGCAGCCCAAAAGTCACTCTGTGAGCATCAGCCCCTGTATTTTCCATTATCCATTAAAATAGCCCTCAAAGATGGACTTTCTGGAGCATTTCAATTGTCACACAAGGCATTTCTCTTTCTCTGTGTTAAGTACATCTGAAAAATAGAAAGGGGAAAAATTCAGACCAAACTCCATGACTTCTCTGCCTATCTGATTTCAGTTCCTGCTTAAAAAATATGAGTCTCAGCATTGGGCTGCAAGGACTTTTGGGATTAGGTCTTTCTACCCTGAGTGCATCTAGAGAAAATAAAAGGAAACCCTGCACCTTTGCACATTGGTGCTTTTTACTTAAGAGGGAGTCACCTCCAGCTGAAGTCTGACAGGGATAAGCTGTGTTTTTTCAGTTGCTTCCCCTGGTGTTCTTTCTAATTTATATCACTGGGAAGGGTTAAGGAAGGTGACTTCAGGTGTTGCCATTAGAAAGTCAAATTGCAAAAAATAAAGCATTAAAAATAAATGCTGCAGCAGAATTGCTGAGCCAGGGAATAAAGAGCTTTAAATGCAAACAGGGAACTGGCTGTGCATTCCTCTACCAGTCACCTGTCTCCCTGTCTGAGGATTAAGGACTCTGTGTCTTTTAGGCTTGTGCCTTCACATTCAACTCCAGGTGCTGCTGAATGTCACAACTTTTTACAGCTTGCCTGTTAAGATTTAGAGGAATTTCCTTCCTTTTATTTGGACAGCAGTAGGAAGATTATTACTTCTTCTGAGTCACCTCATAGGAGAGACCCAGGGAGAGTCTTTCATAAAACAGTGGATTTTAAATATATGTAGTCTTCTCCCAAAAAAACCTTCAGGAATTCGGTGAGTGAGCTAATTTGCTCTTAGGGTAGATCCCCATCTATTGGAAATTGGTATAGATCCACTGACTTCAATGCTGTCAATGAACTGGTGTCTCATTTTGAATGACTTTCAAACTCCTCCAAAGAAAAGCATGAACAGCATTTCTGTCATGCACAGCTCTCCTCTCCCCTGGGTGTTTCTGCAGAAGCACAAGGTATTTTACAGCCACACTTAAACAGGTCATCTTTCAACATTTTTCCTGTCCTTGTCCCTCCCTCAAGGTACTGTGTCATCTCTTATACCTCAGGGTTCAGTGGTCCTTCCCTGTTGTCCCAGTGCTGTGTCTGTGACACGGGCACTTTACCCTGGACCTTTGTTGGAATGTGGGTAACAATCAAATGGAACATTTTGCTGCTTTCTTCCTGCTGGGTGTTGCTGGGGCTGGGAAGAACTCACAGGATCACAATCCTTGCTGTGGGCAGAGGACAGCCCAGAAGGATCTGGGGGCTGGAAGATGTGCAACACAGAGGAGGTGTGGGCCAGGCTGAGGGGCAAGATGAGTATCTCCAATATCACAGTAGCATCACCACCTCCTAGCTGGGGACAGTGACATATCATGCATTTTTGCAGCTCTGATGTTCCCAGGGCACCAGTACATCCCCACAGGATGTGTGTAGTTATTATACCACAGTGAACAGTCTTAGCTTCAAATCTAGTTCAATCTGAGCTTTCTTTTCTTCTCTCTATCCCTCTACTCCCCCTGAAACTGGTGTTGATTAATTTTCTGGCACTCTGTGTGGGAGTGGCGAGGTTTGGGTTGAAAACTATTATATAAATACCTCTTGCTATTGTTTTTCTCCAAATGCCTATGGAGTTAGAGCAACTATTGTTGTCTGCCATCAAGAAGACTGCCACAATAGCTTTGGAAGAGCTGTGAGAAGCCAGTCCTTTGTTTCCCAGGTGGATTTTCTCCGTAGGCGTCCGGATGGCACCACGTCATGGTGGGTTGAGTCAAGTGGGTGGCTGAGCAGATGTCTTTGTTCTGCAGGCTCTCTGATGCTTGGTGACCTTCAAACAAGGTGAGGCAGGAGCTTGTCCTCTGAGATCTGAGGTCAGGAGGCCCACTGAAGTGCCACCTGCCTCCCCCACATTGTTCCTGTCTGTGACAAAGGCGCTGGCACTCGCTGTCCACATTGCATTAGCACAGAGATAAATTGATCCTTCCTTTCTAAGTGAGGCTGGAGCTGGCGAGTGGTGCCAGACTGGCAACCCTGTGTTATTTATTGCCTGTTCTGTTGTGCTCCCTGATACCTTGTTTGCTGTTTTGGAAGGCATCAGTGCATTAAGCAGAGGTTTTCCTCGGGCTGCTCAAGTCTCTCTGCTGAACTCATGTGCCAAATGCAGAGCCACGTGAGCTGCAGGAGCCATTTTCATTTCCAGCTCTTACACTTGCACTCATGGGCGTTGAACATCATTCACTGTCATATTATTGAAAGTGCTGAGGTCTTTCTGATGTTCACAAGAGCCTTTTCTTGTTTTGGCAAGCCTGGCTACAGAAATACTGTCTAGTTCTGCCCCGTGAATTGATCCCAGTGCTTGACTTCTACACTTTTTGTGTACCGAGTCTGCGTTACTCATTATTCCATCCGTTCCAGACAACTGTACTCTCACTGCCCTACGTCCTGGGCATTGCACTCTGGGTACAATCTGCCTTTACACTCCAGTTTGTGTATCCCACAAAGTCCATGCTGAGCTGCCCAAATTCTGTCTTCTTGAACCTGGCCGCATTTTGGGGTATTTTAAGACCTGCTTATGATTATTCATGTCCTCCCTAGGGTTTGGATAAACCCTGCTTCTCACTAGACAGCCAGTTACTGACTCAGCTCCATATTCCATCTTTCCTGGCAGGTTTTTCCCATCCTCCAGTCTCAAGGCTTGCCTGAAGATTTTGGCTCAGGGTAGTCACCTGTAACCCATGGATAGCTGTGCTTACCCCACCTATGTACCTCCAGAGGAGACTGCTCAGGTGGTCCTGGGTTTGTTGACAGTTCCATATCAGATTTATCCCCCAAGAGTGCTGACCAAGGGTTCCAGTTTTCTGCACCTGAATAGAGCTTTCATGTTAAAACAGAATTTGCAGGATTACCATGATGACAGATTGAGATTTTTTTGGCCTTATTATTTTGGACTTATTTTTCAGGATTTTTTTTTCCTCTTTCACCACTGATTTGCCTTCCTGGATCACTTATATTTAACAATGTGGCATCCAGCAAAATGCCTGGAGGAAGCTGGCTGTTAACCTTTCATCACGAGGAAAACTGACCTACTTTTAGTTTTGGGTTGTTTTTTTTTTCTTTCTTTCTTTCTTTCTTTCTTCTTTCTCCTGACCTGCTTTTGCATTTGACATTGCTTTGTACCTCACTCCACGGTAGTTACCTTCTGTAGTCACCTGAGGAGTGACAACATCACAGACCTTTATAAGCTGAAAAAGAATTAAAGCAACTGGTTTGCAGTTTCTTTTTCATTTCCACTGAGTTATTGACTTGTTTAAAGAATTGCCAGGGCTAAGTGAGCTGTGATTTTCCTTACAAGGACCAGGCTATCACAGCCTTGCATGCGCTTTGTTCTTTTGTTCTGTTTTAGCCATTTTACCATGATGTGTAACATTTTATTGCTCTATTCATCATTCAAAGAGCCAGCACTTTTTGTAAAGCTCAGTTATTTGCAACTGGCAATCTGAGGTTGCTCTTAAACAGAGTTTAGATGTTCCTGTGAGCAAGTCAGCTGGGGGATACTGCAGGTCATAAGGACTTCTTGTCACCTGGAGTAAGGTACCTCTTCCATAGCCATAGTTTTCCAGGATGCAGATGGCCCTGTCCAACTTTAAGGCCTCAAAGTAATCTATGAAAACACACTTACAGAACAACGTTCATCCAATATGATTTTAGACATCTCTTCTGTCATGAGCTGACCCATGATCAGCTTCTTTCTTCTCTTGATTTGCTATATAACAGCTCCTGTTTGTCTCAAAAGCTCAAATATATATATCCATAATCACTGATACCTGTGGTTTGCCTTTTCACCAGACTGTTTGGGCAAAATACTACTTCTGTGTTTTGTTTTTTTCTTTTTCTTTGAGTGGCAATGCTGTATCCCTGCTCCTGTCATCCCCATCTATTAGAGCACTTCTTCACTTCATGTCTAAGTTGAGAAGATTTTTGCCACCTGAACCTTTTGCAATTTGAACTTGCATCCATAGAATCATAAAAATTATAGAATCATAGAAAGATTTGGGTTGGAAGGGATCTTAAAAGTCATTTAGTTGTCACCCACTAGACCAGGTTACTCAGAGCCCCATCCAACATGGCCTTGAAAAATTCCAGGGATGGGGCTTTACTCTTAAAAGTGTGGCATAAGGAGATGGCTTTAGGGTCACTTCCAAACCAAACCATTCTGTGATTCTATGATTTTATTCTCTTGGTAATAATAGAATGATGATCACACAAGTAAATGCATGTATAAACCATCAATCTGGATAATGAAATTAAAGAAAAACAATGTCCTGATTTTGATGCACACTTTTAATTGAACAAATGAAAAGCCTTCCATTTAGGCATGCCAGGGTTATCTAAGTAGTATCCTGGCATGTTGCCCTTTCACCAACGTGACTGTACATTCCAGCAACAAAATAGGGAAAAAATCAATCCTATAGAGGAAAAAAAAATCCCACAATCTACAATAATTGAATTTCATGTTAATTGCAGATCAGAAGAAGAAAATTCTTTTTACAGTTTGAGAGAACTAAGTGAAAATGTGAGTAACAGAATGATTGGCCCACATCAGGATGAAATTCTTATCTTGTTCTTTGTTGGAGGATGATGCAACACATCCTTTGATATGACCTTGCAAACCAGTGACAGTATCTGGAATCAAGCCAGGATTTCTGGTTTGGGTTGGATCTCAGGAAAAGATTCTTTCCCCAGAGGGGGTCAGGCACTGGAACAGGCTCTCCAGGGCAGTGGGCACAGCATCAAACCTGACAGGACTCAAGGCTCATATGGACAACACTCTCAGGGGCAGGGTGGGATTCCTGGGGCTGTCCCATGCACGGCCAGGAGTTGCACTTTGATAATCCTTGTGGGTCCCTTCCAGCTCTGGATATTTTATGATTCTATGATTTTCCTGCTATGTCTGAAAGACTTGTAACTTAAAGGATTTGCAGGGTTCACTTCAGCAAATACAAGATCAATGTGTCCACTTGCCTATCTGAAAAATGGCTGTATATCCAAATTCTGGGAGATGTACAGGAGAGACCTGCATATTTTTCCATGTAGAGTGTAAAGGAGGGAAACTTCAGATGTATGTTCTGGTCCCACCTTTCCAGTGGACTGAGTTTTAATAACCTTTAAGTCTTACAAAGGCTCCTGGTGGTAAAACTGTTTTGCTACTTGCTGGGACACTGAGCAAAGTAGGAATTACCTCTAAGGAAGGAGCAAACTCAGTCTGAGACAGAAATGAAAAATTTCTTGGATAGTCATGGTTAAACCAACGTGGAGATTGGTCTCTTCTGCCAGGTAAGGAGCAGACAAGAGGAAATGGCCTCAAGCTGTGTCAGGGAAGGTTCAGACTGGATATTAGGAAAAAGGCCTTCACAGAAAGGGTTGTCAAACACTGGAACAGGCTGTCCAGGGAAGTGGCTCAGTCACCATCCCTGGAGGGATTTAAAAGGTGTGTAGATGTGGCACTCGAGGACATGGTTTGGTGGTGGCCTTGGCAGTGCTGGGTTAATGGTTGGACTCAATGCTCTTAGAAGTCTTTTCCATCCTAAATGATCTTATGGTTTTATCAAATACAAGTATTGTGGCAAGAAGGGGACTGTCTCAAGGTGGTCTAATGCGTGTTCCTTGGGCAAAATTTTTATTCTCCTGTGGTTTGAGCTGGAATGTAGCTTATTCTGGTTTGATTTAGGTGGTTCTGGATGGCAGGAGGATCACAGCAAACAAGAATGCAAAGTACTTTCCCTGGGAAACGAACATCAAATTTCTGCACAGCAAGAGAACAGGGAAATTTAAACCCAGTATCATTAATGGAAAATTTGTCAGAAAAAAAAAAGCCTGATAGTCAACTGAAATGCAGCTACACTTCCCTGAAGTTTAACTCTTCTTCACTAAAGCAACTTCACAGTATGGATTATAATATCTCTCTGTTAAAGGAAAGGGGAAACCCATGTTGGTTGCACTCCTCTAACTCCCCTTTCTTCTGCAAATAAAGGAGAAGGTGATGGTGACAGATGAGGGTGAAGAAAAGGAAAATAAAGAAATTAAGATTGGAAAGAAGCCTTGAAATTGGCAGCTGTCAGAAGCCCTCAGGACAAGTGATAAAATGCTGCATTAAAGTAGCTTCAGTGTGAAATGCCATTGACAGAATAACGAGGATGGGAAATCACTTTATAAATGTGCTTACCAGGATAAACAGATGTGACTGAGGGCAACTCCACTCTGTCACTAAACACTTGAAAGGGCAAAATTTATGGCACTCTATTTCCTGTTAAAAAAAATAAAATAATAATACAATGAAAAGAAACAAAACTAAACCCAGAGAGGCTTCAGACAGAGGTGAGGGTTCAGTGCACAAGGAAGGGTGGAAATCAGGGCAGAAAGAGTGTCCTGTAATAAACCATTTTGAGAGAGCAATAAATTGAACTGTGGGCATGTGTGACGATGCTCAGGAAGGGGGGGGCTGGTTCCTCATGGTGCACACTTGGCAAAAGCAGGAGCCACTTTACAGGCACAGGGTGGGGGATTTCACAGGCAAAAAGTGCAAAGGGACATGAGTTTAGTTTTCTGCTGAGCTGAGGCTGGCTGGGCAGCAGCTGCTTGCAAAGGCAGCCCGAGGCTCTGATGAAGAGATGAAGATGCCATGGGGAATATGCACCCACTAATAAAAGATTTCTGAGCTCTTTCATGGCCTCTGGCACTTGGGAAGGATGAGGTCATAGAATCACAGAATTGTTTAGGCTGGAATAGACCTCTAAAGACCATAAAATCCAATGGCCATATCAGTGCCATCATCATGTTTACCACTAAACCATATCTTCAAGTGCTATATCCACATGGCTTTTGAACACTTCCAGGGATGGTGACTCCACCACTTCCCTGGACAGCCTGTCCCAATGCTTTACAACCCTTTCCATGATGTTTTTGCCCCCTAATATCTAATCTAAATCTTCCCTGATGCAACTGGAGGCCATTTCCTCTCATCCTGAATTTAATGACCAAGGTGTCTCCACCACTTTCTCATCATTGTGTCACAGGGCAGAGCTGATATGGGAGCAGGCGAGTACAGACTCAGGAGGGAAACTTGTCAGGGCTGGAGGACAAAAGAAGTGAAGCAAAACTTCAGTATCTTCAGAGGTCAGCTCAGATGTGGAAAGCTGGAGAAGCACAACTCTGGTGTGTGGGACAGCAAGCAGGATTTGTTCACTGAGCTTCAGTGGGAGCCAAGGGCATATTCAGCCTCCTGGTGGAAAGCAACAATGTGCCAGTGTGTCTTGAGGAAGGGTTGGGCTGTGTCTTGCAGGACAAAGCTTTCTGTAGGAGATTTCAGCAGATAAGTGAGTCTGCTCACTCTAGAACTGTCCAGCCAAAAGCAAACAAATGAAATTTGTATATATATATATATATATATATATTTTTATGGAAACTGAACATTTATTCTTTTTCTGTTCTAAATTTCCTCCTTATATTGTCAACTAAAGAAATGCTGCAGTTGTGAGGGACTGGCAGTAATATCCCACCAGTCCTGATGGCAGGAGGTGACCAGTGGTTGACAAGGACTGGACAGAGCTCAATCCATCAATTTATGCCAGGGGGTCATCAAACGGAGAGAACTTCTTGTCACCAGAAAAAAAAAAAATCACAACAAACAAACAAAACAAACAACAAAAAACCCAACATCAAAACAAACAAACAAACAAACAGAAAAACCCCAAACAAACCTCCTCCCTCCCCCGTTTGAAGTGTTTGAACTAATCCAGTGATATTTCAATGATGTTCATGACAGTCCGATAAAAATATGTTGATATTATTGAGTATTAATAAAAAGTCAAGTATATATGTGGCCTCAAGTTGCACCAGGGAAGGTCCAGGTTGGCTATCAAGAAACCTTCTTCAATAAAAAAGTGGCCAGCACTGGGACAAGCTCCCCAGGGAAGTTGGAAGTTGGAGTCACCATCCCTGGAAGTGTTCAAAAAATGAGTAGATGTGGCACTTTGTGATATGGTTTAGTGGCCGTGGTGGTGTTTGATCAAAGTTGGACTTACTGGTCTTGGAAACCTTTTCCAACCATAATGATTTTATGATTCTATATCATACTCTATGACAAATCATAATCTGAGGTTTGATGCCTGAAGTACCTAAAGTCCTCTGTGCTGGAAAGCTGTTTATTTCCCCAGTCTGCCTTGAAGGAAAAAAGAAGTACATTAGCTGCAATCTCAACGGGAGCCTTTTGAGGGTATATTTAGTCTGAAAGCAACCCCCCAGTTCCTCCCCTTCTCACCCCACACCCTTAACTCCATCCAGCTTTCCCAGTGCTTCGCCCCTTGATCCAGAGACACCTGCGTGTTGCAGGGAATGAGCTGAGCCACCTCCCATTCCAGTCTAGACTCTCACCTGCCTCATTTGCAAATTAAACCAAAATTAAAATAGTCCATTGAAAGCTGATCTGAACTCGGGGAGCACAAGCTGAGCATGATTGAATATAAATGCTCAGAACTTTCTAATAAACTGGGGAGATGAATCCAAATTCTTCTAAATTAGCATTCTTTGGGGAGGGGGCGATGCAGGTGGGAGTGAAGGCAGGATAACACTTCTGTGCTGAGTGACTGGTGGGTTTGTAAGCACAGGAGTGTCTGCTCTGCCACTGTAGATGAGCGTGATGGTTTCTAAATGCTGCTTTTGGGACAGGGGCTGCCTGTGGTTTGCTGTTACACACAGCTGATAGGTGGCACACTGTTGTCAGGATTCCCTGCTGCAGATGCTGCTCTCTGATTGTTATCTGTTACTATTTAATGACAGCAAGTGTCTTTGTTGCTATTGATAAGTTGGTTAAAGCTTATTGAGTTTCGCCCTGTATTTTTGTGGGTAGGGATGTTTAGCAGGGCAGAGATTTGCTGAGTTTGTCTTAACACGTGAAGGCTGAGGGACAGGTGCATGATTTAATCAGTTTAGTGACTCCAGTTGATGGGGAGTTTGTGGCTGCAGTCTGAAATAGTCTCTCTCTCTCTGATTTCGAGAGTTTACATTGATTGCATTGAATATTAGACAAGCAGAGTTAAGAGCAATCTTTAAACATCATCAAATCCTTCTCTCAGCTCTGAGACGGGACCAACAACCCAAATCATTAACTTCTTATATAGATGTCTTCTGTTGCAGTTTCAGTCCATAAATTTCTGTCAGGATGGTGAATATAGAGAATGGGTTATTCCTTTCCTATTTGCAACAGTTTCACTTGTTAGAAAAGCACTATCCTGTATGTTGTGACCTCCCCACGCTTTTTCTGCGTTAAAAACCACACTGAATTCTGTTTTTTCCTATCAGGCTCTGTTTCTGACACCTTTGATCTTTCCCATGGCTTTTCTCTGAACTGTCTCCGGGTGGTCCACCTGAGATTTATCGCTCAAAATTGGACTCAATACTTCATCTCACAAGTGCTAGCTTTGTCCCCAGCATCCGCCAACACCTTTGCTTGGTTGGTTGTTTGCCTTTTGAGGATTTCTGCCCAGGAAGTTGCCTTCTATTCTTTATGTCTAAGTGTCTAAGAACTTCGTATTTTCCTTATTTGACTTCACCCTTTTTTCTTACAGCATTTCCCCAATTTAACAAGATCACTTAGAATTCTAATCATATCCTCTGACAGGTTCAAAATATTGCTGAGCTTCACTGCACCTTCATATTTATTAATTGTCCTTTCTAATCCATCACCTAAACCAAAAGGTGTTGGTTAGCCCTGGATCCAGGAAAAACACAACTCAGGGAATCATAAAATCATGGGTTGGAAGGAATCTTCAAGGACCATCTTGTTCAAATGCCCATGACATTTGCAGGGACACCTTCCACTATACCAGGTTGTTCAGAATCCCATCCAGCCTGACCTTGAACACCTCCAGGGATGGGGCATCCACAACTTCTCTGGGCAACCTGTGCCAGTGTCTCACTTTCGACAAATGCTTACTTTGTGCTGCTCATTCTCCTGCTGTGTTTTGTGCAAGAGCAAATCATACATTTGGTTGTTTGTCCTATCATGTTCCCCATGAATTTACAGTTTACAGTTTACAGCTCTGAGGTTGTCTCACCTATTTCTCTAAAAATATCAAGTTAGTCTTTATGAGTCCCAGACAGTTTGAAAATACCTAACCCTTAATCTAAAGTTCCCAAACCCAGTATTGGTTCTCCATTGGCTCTGAAGGGAGCCCAGGGCAAATTGCTGAGCAGTAAATGTAGGCGTAGCATCAACATATAATTCACCAACTCTGCACTATAAATAACACCTCTTTCCTTTAGGGATTAAAATGACCCAGACTTTGTTCTGTGGGAGCATCTTCCCCATCTGACAATGACACATAAGCAAAATTGGTAAAATAAAACACATTATTAATTCCTTGAATGATATCTCCTTTCATCAGAGAATGAGCTGCTTGCTGTTCACTAGTGGTGAGGGAGCCAGCTAGGGAAGCTGTGCCATTGGACCTCTTGGGTAGTTTTAACCAGAAATTGTGAATTTTCAACTGGATAGTAAGTGCAGACAGCTGGGAAATAAAGGGAGCTGTCATACGGCCTTTAGTGTCTCCCTTAGATATTGGCACCTTCTATATGATAGAAAGGTGTGTGTGAGAAATGAGGGCATTTTGGCCCACTTTTTCTATTAGAAATTTGGAGGTGATCCAGAAGGGAATAAATGAGGAAGAAGTATTAAGTATAATTTATGAAGAGAGATTACAGGAATTTACCAATTGCAGGCTCAGAAAGTGCAGCGGTGATTAGTTGAGCCATGATGACTGTGTAGAAATACTTGATGTGTAATAGCATTGAAAAAGGGGAGAATAATTTAAGATATTAAGGTTGAAGGTAGTAACAAATTGCAAAGTAGAAACTGAGGACAGATAGAAATAAATTAAACATTAAGAAAAAAAATCCTTGAACAATGAGATTAATCATTTTGGATATAATGGATATTTTTGAAATAGGTGTCTTGTGTACAGGATGGGGAACAAAACCATGTGAGAGTGTTTTGGAGAGTCAACTTGCAGGAAGGAGGTGATAACCATCAACCTTTCCTTTATAAGCCTTTTAGCTGCTGTTGTAATTAATTGGCCCTCAGATACCTTTACTCAGCAATTGTGCCATTCAGTAACCTGCATTATTGACTACATTGTGTGTAAGAACAATGTCAACAGCATATTCTGCTTTCCACAGAGCCAAAATCTGGAAGAGTCTACAAAAACCATAGCACTTAATTTTGAAATGAATAGGGAGATATGGGGCAGAGAGGTTCTTGGACTTGTATGGAGCATGTATCTTCTCTTTGCCCAGTTTGTACCCTTGGGGAGACCATGAACCTTGGGTAGACCTTGGATATGTAGTTACTCATGGAGCTGGTGCTGTTTGGAGCCCCTGATGACAGGGACAGTCATATCCCATGTTTTGGCTGTGCCACGTCAGTTTCCTGAAAAAAGAGGGCAAGATCTCTGCATTTTTGAGGTCCCACCTGGAATGCTGAATCCAGCTCTGGGACCCCCAACACAAGAGAGACCTTGATGTGTTGAAACAAGTCCAGAGGAGGCCTCTGCGTTGATCACAAGGCTGGAGCACCTCTGCTATGGAGACAGGCTGGGAGACTTGGGACTATCCAGCCCAGAGAAGACAAGGCTTCAAGGACATCTTAAAGCTCCTTCCAGTACCTAAAGGGTCTCCAAGAGAGTTGGAGAGACTTTTCACAAGGGCATGAAGTGGCAGAAAAAGAGAAAATGGCCTTAAGCTGAAGGAGGGTAGGTTTACTTTAGATATTAGAAGGGAATTCCTCACTATAAGGGTGGTGAGGACCTGGAATGGGTTGTTCAGAGAAGCTGGGGATGTTCCACCCCTGGAAGTGTTCAAGAGAAGACTGGATTGGGCTCTGATTAACCTGATCTAGTCGAAGGTGTTCCTGCCCATGGCAGGAGGTTGGAACTAGATGGTCCTTTAAGGTCCCTTCCAACCCAAACCCTTTTATGATTTTATGATTCCAAGCTTCAGTGACCTAAGAGATTGCAACTCCCTCTTTTCACCAAAGCCATGGGCTCCACCTGTAGTAGTGACTGACCTGACCCCAAACTCTGCACAGGACACTGTAATTTCAGCTATTTCCAAACAGAGAATTGGCAGCATAGCAGTGAATTGTTAAAAGATGCTGCATATTTCCCTTGTCCCTTTGTCTTTCTCCTTTCATTTAGAGTTAGATGTTCCTTTTTAATTTGTCAAGAATAAATAGTGCACCTAAATGAATTACTCAGCTGATAGCTGCAGATCAGACTCTGCAATCAGTATTTTATTTAAGTAAAATAATTGAGTGGCAATGGATAATACATGACAGCTTAAGATTGCTCTAATTGCTTGGTTTCCCAGAACACTCCTAAAAAAGAAAATTAATTCCTCCATTGTATTTTTTTCTGGCTACATGACCCTCATGGAAATAAATCTAGAGTGAAGAATTAATAGTGCTGCAAACAAAGCGTGGAAAGTGTTGAAGTTTTTGTCATAATCTTTGCCCAGTTTCTATTTTTGAAGATAACATACCACCTGCAATAAACTGCCTTTCCTGGGGCTGGTATCAGTCAGGGTGATAGATTACAACTACTTCCCTTACTTCTCCTATTAGTTTATACATTGCAGCCTGGGGCAGGAAGCAGGAGATGCTAAAGGAAAGTCAGTGTGTAAGATACTGAGTTTGGAGTTTGCTTATGGATTTCCATATCTTTGGTGACTTTGTACTCAAGTGATCTTTTTCTTCTGAGCAGCTATGATGAAAGTGTAGCTGTAAATATTTAATGCATTTTATTTTTAAAAAGACTGAGTGTTCCCAACAAGCATTTCTATTGCATAGAGAAAAATAATAACTTTTTTTTTCCCATAGGACTTATATATCTTAATTTCTGCTGCTGTAGAGTCCAATGGCTCATTGGAGCTGTTGGAGAGCAAGATAAATGTGCAATACAGACTCATAGTTCCTGTTGGACAGGTACCTACCACATGAAACACTCCATGACAATTGCATCTAATCAGTGTGTTTATTGCTCAGCTCTTGCAGAAAGAACCAAGTGACCTGCTGCTCATAAAAAAATTATCTTGGACAAGGCTCTGGGTTATTGTGGGTAGACAATTCTTCTCTGTTTGGTGTGGCTTTTACTTTTAGCTTTTTTGTTTTATTTAATTTTTCCTTTCAGGGTGTCAGGCCAGCAAGTTTCACATACTCTAAGCTGCAACCTGCATTCTAAATACAAATGGATATTCTCTATTGGGAGAATCTTCATCTTCACTGGGTATTTTTATTTCTGGTCTACAAAGGCCACAATGTCAGGCATTTAATTATCTCTATATTTATTCTCTTTGGGTTTTCCATGTAATTATTTTTGTACCATTTGGTTACCCTTTATATGTATGTGAATTAACTCAGAATGGACTCCTGGATTCGGTTCCAGGAAGCTGGGATAGGTGAGTTGGCAAAAAAATGACACAAAAATCTTTCAAGTATATCAGAAAACAGAAGCAACATTTCTGGTCTGCTAGTCTCTTTCATATCCAGCCCAAGGGTTTGTTGGAAACACAAGGATAATAATCTTTTTTTAGTGGTAAAGTAGAAACTCGGTTGTAGGAGAGCAAAAGGTTGGGTTTGTAGTGTGGGTGCAAATACTTTCTTTTGCAACCTTGAAAAAATAAATCATAGAATCATAGAACGGTCTGTGTTGGAAGGGACCTTAAAGATCACCTGGTTCCAAAATTCCTGCCATGGATCAGGTTGTTGCTCAGATTTATTGCTTCCAAATATACATTATAACATTCCAGAGACTTGCTCCAGCTGTGTTAACAAAGTACAGGAACATCAGACATTGACTAAGTAGAAATAAAATTGGGCCATATCCCTTTTTGAAGAGCAGAGCTGATGTTCACTCAGGGGACCAAGGAAGTCACTTCTCTCTTCATTTACTTAGATTGTGGATCTCCATCTTTTGCTCTTTGTGGACTTTATGAGTGTCCAGTGGAAGAGGAGAGTGGTGGGAATGAAGCAAGTGCAGTGCCACTGCAAAATACATGAATGCACATGCTCTCCTCCATCATGGATGGTTTTTGAAACATATCTCTGTTTCCTCTGCACCTCGAGTTTGTGGCATAATTCCTTTGTTCCTCACACCCCTCTGCCCCTCTTCTCCACTCTTGTGACACCTCACCTGAAGTGCTGCTTCCAGCACAGGAAGGACATCAGCCTGTTGGAGCAGACCCAGAGGAGGATCACAAAGATGAGCAGAGGAATGGAACACTTCTCCTGTGAGGAAATTGGGATTCTACAGCCTGGAGAATAGAAGGCTCTGGAATGACCTAATTGTGACCTCTCAGTACCTGAAGGAGGCTGCAAGAAAGATGGAGAGGGGTGTTTCACGTGGGCATGCAATGATAGAACACAGTGGAATGGCTTTAAACTGACAGAGAAGAGGTTTAGATTAGATATTGGGAAGAAACTCTTTACTCAGAGGGTGGGGGGGCCCTGGCACAGGTTTCCCAGAGAAGCTGTGGCTGCTCCATCTCTGGAAGTGTTCAAGGCTGGGTTGGATGGGGCTTGGAGTAACCTGGGATAGTGGAAGGTGTCCCTGCCTGCGGCAGGGGATTGGAATCAGATGATTTTGAGGGTCGCATTCAACCAAACCATTCCATGATTGTATGATAAAATTGTTGCCTTTCAGATTTCTGATGTGAGCAATTCCTACTCCTGCTCTTCCTGTTATCAAATTCTTGCTGCATTAACTTGATGGCAAAAAATGCAGCTTTTTTGTTGTTAAAGCTAATCAAGGCAAACAAATTTTTATTTCATTTTATTTTTTGTTTACTTGCCTGCTATCAGAACATATCAGTGTTCATGCTTATCTTACACCAGAGTGTTTAACCAGAAAAAAGAAGCCTGAGATTTAAGGTCTGTTTGCTGTGGACAGAAATAGGCTGTGTTTATATCTCTGCAATCTGCTAAGCCTCAAATGCTAATTTAACACCTGGTGTATGTTGGGGGCAAGTTAGATCTTAAAATTATTAATGTATGCATATATACAGTTGGTGTTTATACAGGTGGGTGTGTTTGTGATGCTCAAGAATACATGTATATATGTGCCTGTGTAAATACTCACATGTACATACATATATGAATTCACATACCTGTTTACAAACTGCTAAATTTAAATTAAATTTTTGGTGTTAATTAATTTGAAGATCAAAATCACAGTTAGTAGCAGGAATGTTTTAATTGATCTTTGATACCTAATTTCCCAAAGATAAAGTGAGGATATCTACTTAAACAGAACTATTGATGACCTTCTCCATTAACACGTCTCCTATTTCCAGATCCAAAGGGTTTTAAAAAAGGGCAAGCTACCTCTTCCTATCATTTCTATTATGATGTTTCCCTTAGACCACAACCCAATTCTGACCTTCAGCACAGGCTTGGAAGTGATAATGCTCCCCTGAAAGAAAATACCTGCCTTAAGTAGCTCTCAATCTCTATGAAATCAAACCCTGAGGGACATGGAGTTCATGGAGACATGATCAACAATGCCTGTTTGCAGACAGACTGATCCAGATGTGTGGATGTGAAGCTTCAGAGAATGTGTAGCTCAAAAGGTGGCTAAAAGACACTAACAGAGCTCACAGTAACCTGCTGCTGCCCCCACACACCTCACACACATATTAGACAGTGTCAGAGATAATGACACCTATCACTAAAATATGCTGTCAAGACATGATTTCAAATGAGCTTTGATGATTAAGAGGAGAAAGAGCTTTCCAAGGGAACTGCCTGTCAGACCCACTCCTGCTCAGATTGCTGCTGGTGGGAAGACACATGCTGAGGGAGGCAGAGAAGGGGAGTTGGAAGGTGGAAGACAAGGTGAATCTTGTGTCCAACTCATTCAAGTAAGATTAAAACAAAGAGTAACCACACGAGGTGGATTCCAGGAAGAGGCTGTGACCATGTGGAGAACCTGAGATGGAGCAGGTTCCTGGTGGAATCTATGGCTCTTTGGAGAGAGGAGCCCACATTGGAGCAGGTTTACTGCCAGGACTTGTGACCCTGCAGGAAACACACACTGGAGCAGTTCATGAAGAACTGCAGCCCATGGGGAGGACCCAGGTTAGAGAGGTTTGTGGAGGACTGTCTGCCATGAGACGGATCCCACAAGGGAGCTGGGGAGGAGTTTGAGGAGTTCTGCCCCTGAGGAGGAAGGAGAAGCAGACTCAACACATAATGAAGTGACTGTAACCTCCATTCCCTGTCCTCCTGCACCACTCTGGGGAGGGAACCTGGGAGTAAAGTCCTGGAAGAAGGGAGGGGTGTGTGAAAGATTTGGATCTATTTCTCATTACCCTACTCTTATTTGATTGGTAATAAATTAAGCTAGTTTCCCCAAGGCTAGAATGTTTTGCCCATGGTGGTAATTGGTGAGTGATCTCTGTCTGTCCTTATTTCGACCCTTAGTTATACTTTCTCTCCCCTGTCCATGTGGGGAGGCGAGTGACAGATCAACTCTGATGGGCATCTGCATCCTCCACAGGCAGAATGACTATTACTGTCTGGCTGGTTGCAGGATCTCCCTTTATCCATCCCACCCTCAGCAGTGGCCTCAGCTCTCTCTGATGAGCTTGAGGTATCTCATCTTCCACAGCCATTTGGCTTTTGGTGGACAGGAACACCCTTCAAGTCATGTTCTTGAGCTGGTGTCCCCAGGTAGATGCTGGACTGGCATTCCAGAGCTCGGCACAACTGTTTTTCTTATGCAGAGCAGATCTACATTCCCTGAGATGACACAGACCTCTAAGACAGCAGAACAGAGAGGAGGCTCACACAAGTGAGCAAGAGGGAGAGAGAAACTCCACACTCTGCCTACTGTTCAGTCCCAGGGGAGATCTAACTCAGTCTGTAATTGCTGTTCTGGATAGCTTCTGCCCTCAAAACAATTTTCTGCTGGTCTGTTGTTGCTTAGACTGAATCAGGTTGATTTATAGAATGTCATTTTTTCTCCCCAGCCATAGACAAGAGAAAAATATTTGTTGGAAGGCTGTTGCAGCAAGATTTAGTTTCTGCCCATCTCGCATCAGAAACTTGCTCACATTTTATAGTATTTTTTTCCCTTTTCCCTTCTTTCCCCTGTGTCTCAGAAAAGAATGAAGACAAACACCGTGCTTTGATTAGTCTTTCCGTGTCCACACATGGTGGACCACAGGGTAGGAGACACCCCAAGGGGGTTGCAGATGGGGACAACTCACAAGGAACATCTGAGCATCTCTTTGGTAAAACATGACAGACACTACAAAGGGTTGTTGGTTTGTTTTTCTTGTTTCTTTCTTTTTTTCCTCAAAAAATAACAAGCACTAGGGTTTTGTTCTGCTTTATTTTGTTTTGAACTGCTTCCTTATACAGAAATACACACATGGATGTTATATTACAACTTTCAAGATCTCCTTCAGGTTTACTTTACAGCTCTCCTGGCTTCTTGTTGCAGAACAGATGATGGGGCAGAATGAAACCTTGCTTGTAGAATTCAGCATCTTCTGAATATTGAGTCAGCAATTAATTTAAATGTTAATTTATAGTCCTGTAAAAAAAATGGATGGCTGGTTTGCGAGTAAACACAAAAGCACGTGCTAAATATGATAGACCACTTATACTTTTGATCCCATTTTTATAAAACCTAAGGCAAACATTCTTGAAAATAAATGTGACTCTTCCCTTGAGGACCTGAGCTGACACTGATAAAGGAGGCTGGGATGTGGCTACATGTGAGAGAGGAAGTATTGACAACACAGGCTTGTTCTGTGTCCTTTTTGAGGAGAGCCTATTCCCCTCTCTGATTTATTTAATACCATTCCCATGGCTGGAATACAGAATTGTCCTTAAGAAGTCATTAAGGTCAGGGTTATGTTAGAAGTTTTCAGTGTGGATAAATCTTCACCCCACAAAGCATGAGAATGGAAGAGAGAGGAGATTCACTTTTTTGCTGTCTTGGCAAATTCTTCAGTAGTGCTCCTTCCATGGGGAAATGGGCTGATGGGATTTATTATAAGGTTGTTCCCACACTGGTGACAATGCCTTGGTTTTATAACCTGACTCACTCATAGATTATTTTCAAAAATATTGAAACTGTGGTCTTGTTGAAGTAAAAACTGGGACATTGAAATTTCCAATTTGTTTGCAAAATCCTATTTCTAACCGTTTCGGTGCCAGAGCTGGAAATTCCGAATTTTTCCAAAATCTCTGTACTTTGCAGTGACATTATTCACTTACTGAATCAGGTTCAAAGACTCAAATAGTCCTGCAATTTTAATATAGTATTTTCTCTTAAGCAGTTTCCAAACTAACTTTCCCTAGTGAGAGTTAATCCTCCGGATCTTCAGGTCCCCAAACTCTTTCATTTCTCTGGTTTTCTCATGTGGCACTTCTCTGCTTTTTTTTTGATCATCTTTAGCTTCTGCCACTTCATTTTACTGTTGACTGGTTTAATTCTTTCTGTTCCAGCATGGATAACACTAAAACCTGTCTAATCTGAACAATGGATTTCTCCTTTTGGAAAAGAAAAAAAAAAAAGAGAAAAATGAAAAAAAGAAAAAAAGAAAAAAGGGAAAAAAGAGAGAAAACAACAACAAAAAACCAAAAACAAAATAGAAGATTTTGATGGAAGGGTTTAAATCTGTCTCCCTCTTGCTGCAGAGTGTAGTGAATGACTTGTTTCCAGACAGGAAAGGCTGGTGCTAATTAAAAACCAAGAAGCCCCAGCCTGGTGAGCTGGCAGGGAGACAACATTTTTGGGATAGTCCTGGCTGTTGTACTCCTGGTTTCTGTGGAGTCAAAGAGATTTATGAGGAGCCGTATTTCATTGTGAATTCTGCATAGTGTGTGCAAACGTAGGAAACCAAAGGCAATCTGATTTTGCTAAACAAACTCTGATGCCTGGCAAGTCCAGAGCTACTTGCTGATGGAACCAACCTGGCAAGAAGGAACAGGAGTGTAGCTCCAAGGTACATTCCATTATGGAAGGTCTTTATTTTTCTTTCTTCTATTTCTCCTTTTGTTTTGCTTACATATATCAGGGACTTTGAAACTTCACATTGCCAGGTTAAATTATTCAGCAGATTCCTAGCTTCAGGTCACATTGCTTTACTCTCTGTGCTTTATAACTCACTCCTGTTTTTCCTTAAGAACAGTAGTGGCAGTTTTTCCTTCTTAACAGCTCAGTGTCTGGCTCTAAGTAATGAATATTTGCTAAACAATAATTTTAAGTGTTGTTTCAATGTTATGAAAAGGATCTGTGCTCAGCAGCAGCAGATGGCTGGTTCATTCCAAGCACCTGAATATAAATGGCAAAGCTGAACCAGCACCGTTCACACACAGGATTGAATTTCCTTTCTCATTCTTCTCTTCTTCCCATCATTTCTGAGGACCAGGACACAAACAGCCCAACTCCTCATGGTTAAATTGTCTGAGAAGACAATATATAAGCATATATATCTATATATATATATATATAGATATAGATATATATATATATATAAAAGATAGATATAAATATAAAATTATATATATATATAAAAGATAGATATAAATATAAAATTATATATATATGAAATCAGTGTATCATCTGATCTTTCTTAGACTGAATTGCCCACTGGTTTTATTCCAATGAAAATACTTGTGCTGGGAGAGGGGTATGTATAATTCAATATATTGCAATAAACTAACCAAATGCATGTGCAAAAACATGTTCTGGAGTTTTAAGCCATGTTCTCTTAAAGTGCTGGGAAAAAAGCAAAACAAAACAGGCTGAAGTGTAGAAGGAGTTGTGTTTTTATTGCAAGAAACAGAAACCAAAAATGGATGTCAGTGGTAATTTAACTAAGAGAGACAAATGAGCATTCTGGGCTTTTTTAGTACTGTTATTTGTTTGTTTAGCTTTTCTTTAATCATCTCTTGCTAAGCAGTTAAATGGAAACAGAACAACATATTGAAGTTAATTCTCAATTCTTCACATTTTACTAAATTTCAGTTTTCTCCTTTGAAAGATTTTTACAAGAAGCTCAGGAAAACCTCTCTACCCCAAAAAAATCATAACTAATTTTTCCTCATTTCCTGGCAGTGATTTACTGCCACAGTGCTCAAGTGCAATCTCAAGTTACTTAAACTTTATGGTTTTGCACAATATTCTGCAGTATTTACAAGTTAGGAATAATACAATCCATAATTAAAGCTTCATTGCGCTTGACAAGTGAAGGAATGAAGTGCATTTTGTGGTGCATTACTCAGTCTTTGGTTGGGCGGTTGGTTTGTTTAGTTTTTTTCCTTTATTATTATTCTCACAGCTTTTTAAACCTTTTGTTTTTCCTACACCTTTGGTTATTCAAGAGTTTGGTATATTCTAGAATTCACAGTGGGGCTCCCAGGCTTCACTGCAAATTGATACAATTATGTGATTAAATGTTATTCTGATTTTATTCTCATAACAAACTTCAGTAGAAGGACATGGATTCACTTTGCACCATTTTCTACATTTGCCTGTAGGGAAAATAAGTTCTTTGAAAGTTGGGTGGAAACAACCAAACCCTTTGGCATGATCACAGAATCACAGAATGGGTCAGATTGGAAGAGACCACAGTGGGGTGTGTGGTCCAACCTCCCTGCTCAGGCAGGCTCATCCCAGAGCAAACATCACAGGATTGTGTCCAGACAGTTCTGGAATATCTCCAGTGAGGAAGACTTCACAACATCCCTGGATAATCTTTTTCAGTGCTGGGTCACTGCACAGCAAAAAAGTTCTTCCTCATGTTCAGGTGGAACTTCCTGGGCATCAGTTCCTGCCTGTTCCTCTTGTCCCATTGCTGGCCTTCCCTGAGCAGAGCCTGGTCCATCCTCTGTCCCCTCCCTGCAGGCACTGAGAGACATGGGGGAGTCCCCTCTCAGTGTATCTTCTCAAGGCTGAACTGCCCCAACTCCCTCAGCCTTTCCTTGTCACAGAGATGCTCCAGTCACTTCATAATCTTTGTTCTCCCCCGCTGGCCCAGCTCCAGGAGCTCCATGTCCTGAGAAGCCCAGAGCTCGACACAGCATGGCAGATGTGCCTCTTCAGGGCAGGGTGGAGTGGCAGGATCACCTCTCTTGACCTGTTGGCAATGCTCTTCCTAATGCACCCAGGATACCATTGTTCTTCTTGGCTCCCAGGGCACACTGCTGCTCATGGACAGCTTGTTGTCCACCAGGACACTCAAATCCTCCATGGAGCTACTTTCCAGCATCTCCAACCAGATACTCTAGAGTTGCAACAGGACCCAAGCAGAGAAATTAATTACTGTACAATTAGTATTAGGAAAGACAGATTCTTAGGAAGTGTTTTCAGTGTTTTAGAAAGCATCCAGTGCTGGATTCCCCACTGCAAGGGTTACATGGACATACATTTTGCCACAGTCTGTGGAGTCTCCATCCTTGGAAACAGACAAAACCAAATGAACATGGCCCTGACCGACCTGTTTTAATTGTCTGCTCTGAGAAGGGATATTGGACTGAAGGATTTCCAGAGGTTCCTGCCAATTTCAAAGTTTCTGGGATTATCTGATTTGTACAGCTTAAAAATTACATCCTCTTTGAGTGTCTGTTTTTCTACTCTGGTAATGTTGCATTAGCAGAGTCTTCATTATTATGTCTATCATTGCTAAATTAATTCTTTTTATAAGAGACAGTGTCGTGTGAAGTCAACATATGCTCACATTTGCTCCTTTGTATGATAAGTGTTCAGAAATGAAGGAAACAAACTCATGGGCAATTTACTGTGTTTTCACTGAGAAAATTTCAGTGCTGAATCCAGTTACTGCCTTTCTTTTTTTTTTTTTTTTTTGCAACTTGAAAACATACAAATGAATCTGTTCATCAAACAGTTTTTTTCCTTATTGCCTTACCAATGAGGAGATTTCAAACTCAGTGAGTTTTGATGTATCTCCATCAGTTTATGAATAGCATCTTATCAGATGGATGCTGTGCTGAAACACGGCCTTTCTCTGTGTAAGAATCCACACTGTGGGATGAATGGCTCTCTTTTAGAAAGAGAAGAGTTTGCTGCTGTTGTTTTTATTGTTGTTTTCCCTTAGTCCTCCACAATTCTGAAAAGCAACCATAAAATCTGATCATTCTACTTGTTTCCTTCACAAAGCTCAAATCAGCTGGTTGACTTAGATCCAGCAAACCATGTCTCCAAGGGACTTTTTTATTTACTGTGGGATCTTTATAACTTTCTCTTTTACTTCTGCACAGATGAAGATTTCTGGGTTTGCGTTTTTGTTTGCAGACTGGATTGTGGAACATGCCTTTTTTTGCTTTGATGTTCCCCATTCCTTGTTAATATTGGACTTTCTGTCTTTTCAGAGTGACATGTTAGATGTGAACCAGATAATTAAAGACCTGGCCTCCATGGTGCATGAGCAAGGAGACACAATAGGTAGGTGTCACATTTAAATTATGGGGTTTATTACCCTTCTCCACCACTCCAATGTGATATTGTCCCTCAAGAGCAGTTCTGTGTTGATGCTGTGATTATTTTCCCTTTGTTTGGGGCATTTGGTACATCCAGAGATGTTTTGATCTGACAAGCTGCCCTGTGCAATAGGATTTTCATGTTAAGAACAGTTTGCTGGTATTTTTTGCATAAAATAGAATTCACAGGGAGATTAAATTATCCCCTTTTGACTTTAAAAAGGAAGCTGAAAAATATATAACAGTAACTGGAAAGGGATCCAATTCTTCCATCTACCTGGGACTGTAATTAAAAAAACAATAGTAGTAGCAATTATTGTTGAAGGCAGAGAAAATGAAGCAGCTTGCTTTTCCCAAATAGGATTTTCATTTCATATTGCAGGGTGTGTCTAATTAAATTTACAGGAACCTAACATTATGATGTGCTCATATACATAGCCTGGACTCTCTGCCCATTGGTTGACCTCTTGTTCTCCAGCTACCAGTGACAAGGAGGGTGGTGGAGAAAATTGGGAAAAGAGGTGAGAGGAACCCCTGGTATTATCTTTAAGAGCAAACCACACTGACAGCAATCACTTTTTGTGAGTAGAGAGATACGACACAGTAGACCAGCTCCTTCTGACTTTTGTCTTTGCCACTGCTCTCTTCTGATTAAGTTAAAGAAAATCAGACTTTTTCTGTACCTCTTATTTTGTGTATGTGCTTCTGAAGCAACTGCCCCCTTCCAAGTTGTAGAGCTAATAATCCTAAAGGCTGCTTGAGGGACCTAAACTCCAGAGAAACAGTATTTGCGGGCATATTTCTAATCTGCAGTGCTGAGCTGAAGTTCTCACTGGTGCTCCTGGGAGCAGGATCGAGTTCTGAGACAGCCATGTGAAGATCATAAGAAAAGAAACTCTTCTCTGCTGATTATTAATCATTCTGGATTTCTTTGCTGATCTCATACCTTTGCAAGTCCCCATTAGCATGAGATACTTCCTTTCACACTGAAATGAGCTATTTACACCCCTCTGAGAAACACCACTCAGGGTCACAGGGGCAGAAAAAAAAAAACAAGATTAAATTTAAAATGTGTTTTTTAGTATTTTTTTAATGCTAGTTTGAGAGCTAATTTTTGTACATGGATAACTTTGGAGCCTGATTCATCTCTAAAAGCACATCAGATGCTAATGCCTTGAGGGACATGACAACATACATAAGCTAGCTTCAAGATCTTCATAACTCCTTTTCTTAAGGCAATATTTATTATTTTAAGATGTTAGCCATGCATAGAAGCCACCCCAGTATTAACTTTCCTGTGAGAAGCTGTTAGACTAAGTAGGACATTTTGTCTTTGAGACAGCATAAGGTTTTTGTTGCTCTTTTGTTGTTCTTCTTCTTCCTCTTACACTGAAGCAGATTCTTAATAGTTTCTTTAGGACTATCTTTTAATTGTGACAGCCAGTGAAGGCATCTGCCCAACCAATTGCTGAGGGATCCCACTGTTTACCTTTTGACATTTGTATTGCACAGAAGTGAGATTAAGAATCAGGAGTCAAAGGGAGTTGAAATCTCCACAGTAAAAAATTCAGTGATGACGAGAGACAATTGTTTTGGCACTTGTTTCATTTTTTAATTCATTCCTCTTACATACATGAAATGAAAACTCTTCATCTGCTTTTTTAGAAAACACAGGGAAAACAAATATGAAAATATGACGTGGCCCTCAGGAGAATGCTCCCAGGGCTGTGGAGCAAACCCCTCTCTGGTTCACCTGAGCTGGGGAGAAATGTGGGAAGAGCTTGTCTGGTCTGTGCATGGCACTGGCAGAGCAAAAAATCCAAAAACCTAAAAGGAGTTTTTCCAGAATATTGGCCAGTTCTTTAATGAACACATTGATAATACTCCCCTGGGCAGAGAGTAATTTCTATCATGCAAGGGAGAAATAGAATTCAGACTTGGGGCAGAATATCTCTGTTATTTCATGTCTTCTGCAAATAAGCTCTGTGCCTATGTTCCTGATCACAGCATCTCTGATATAAATATTTAGTTAAGCATTACCATATCAGTGAGTCCAGGCCCTCAAAGCCAAAACAAGTTGCTGGTCTGGGTTACCTGTGAATCAGCAGAGTCTTTCCAACACAATCTGACAGGAATTCTTGGCAAAAGCATCCCTGTGCAGCTTCATCACATCAGGTGCTGGGGAGGGGAAAGTGCAAGGAGGAGGACACCAACAGGAGAAACCAATAATTGGCTGTGAACTGGTGCTGGTGACATGGTTTTGGGTTCTGTGGGACCCTGCTTGACGATTAGTAGCTGCTTGGGAAAGATGGGATCCACATCATAAGGAGGACTTTAGTAATGATGCGGGAGGGAGGGGTTGCTGCCAAAAGGACACAGGGTGATGTGACAGGAAAGGTTCACACAATCATCAAAATAGGGTTGTGGGCAGGGTCACCTCCAGCACTTGCCTGTGAGCAGGGAAGTGCCTCAAGACATCACTGTCATAGACAAATACCGCAAATCCTCTCCAGGAACTGATCATGCTGGGGTGCACCTCTAAAATGCCTGGATGCCAATGCACACAGTATGGGGAATAAACTTGGTGAGTTGGGACCATGGAGATGGAGTGAATTGGCTCCCAGCATGAAGTATTACATTGGAGGGGTACAGGCTTTTCGGGAAGGACAGGATAGGAAGATGAGGAGGAAGAGTTGCCCTTTATGTGAGAAAGCAGCTGGAGTGCATGGGATGCTGCTGAGACATGGATCAGGAGCTGACAGAGAGTTTATGGGTCAGGATTAAGAAGAGGACAGGCAGAGTGGAAGAGGCCCTCTACAGCCTTACTTTTGCACACTCTGGCCTTCAATGGGGGATTTCAACCACCCCAGTATCTGCTGGAAAGACAACACAGCAGGACATAAGTATCCCAGGAGGTTCTGGAGTGCAGTGATGGCAGCTTTGGGCACCTGATGTACAAATGGCAAGATCTCCAGATGATCAGAAGTGGACATGTCCACTAAACTTTACTGCCATGGCAGTGAAGTATTCTGCAGCCAAAGCATCCAGGGATTAAAGACTTGGCACAGTAAGAAGTAAATTATGCTGGAGAGGATTGCTACAACAGTCATTTCTTTCCATATTCATAGATGGCCACTCAACTGAACTATAAGTTCATCAAAAGACTGAAATATTCCCAGTATTTCAATACTGAACAGGACTGTTTTACCCATGCAAGCTTGTACTTTCATGGGCCGTGCTGGGATATGTAGGCACAATTCCATGGAATCAGTTTTGTAACTGGTTTTAGAGAGAAGAGAATCCTTAAATCCCCACTTCGTCTGAAGAAAATGTCAACAACACAGCTGGCAATATTTGTATTGGTACCTGATGAAGGCAAGTGTGTTTGCCCACTGTTGTAGGCTCCTGGTTGTCTTCTAACAGAGAATAAAGGTGACTCGAATAAAAGTTATTGCTTTATTTTTGCCCACAGCAAAAGGAAATGCTATTCTGTGTTTTAGCAGACCTCTTTTTCCATCCTACCTGCGTTATGCCAGAATAACACACTAGACCTACATGTCTTATCTAAACTGCTCTAATTCAACTTTCACCACTTATATCACTGTTTGCAGCTCCATCACATGTATTGAAACCACAAGGAAAGACCCACATTGTTATGAAAACATGTTACGCTTTTTAAGGAGTCACATTTCTTCTTCCTTTGAACAGTTTTGGAACCAAACCTTTGCTGGTGTGTCTGTAACCTCCTCAGCTCCCCACAAGAGAGATCCCAAGATCACATACAAGGCACTTATTTTAAGATTACAACAGATTGAAATATTCTACCGGTCCTCTGCCTCTTTGTCCAGACCCAATGTAAGCAAATCTATCTTTACACAGCAAATCCCATTGCCTGAAAGAATCACAGAATCATAGAACTGTTTGGGCCAGAAGGGACCTTAAAGACAATCTCATTGGCAGGGACACCTTCCACTAGACCAGGTTACTCAGAGCCCCATCCAACCTGGCCTGCAACATTTGCATCGTTGGGGAGTCCACAGCCTCTCTGGGCAACCTTTTCCTGGTGATTTACACTCAACATATTTTTTTTTCCTATTCTATAAGACATCCAAATTGAATAAAATATTATTTCAAACTGCAATAAAATACATTTATTTAACCTTACAAATAAAAAATAAGTAAAGACCAATCTTTTTTGTTTTGTTTTTTGGTTTTTTTCCAAAATCCAGCTCATGAATTGACATAGTTTGGACAAATCCCTTAATTTCTTTTGCATGCAGCATTTTTCAGAAGTCTAATTCTGTCTACGATTAACACAAAGCTTTCCATCACATAGCTGAGTGCTTACGTTACCAAGTCCTACAGCTCTGTCAACTGATTAAAGAAGTCTCAATCTGAGTTTGTCACAGGAATAAATAAGGTTGATAGAAATAAATATATTTTATTTTTCTTTTTTGTCTTGGAAATATCATATCTTTTACCTAGAAAGAAAGGTCACTGATATTTACAACTTGCTTGACCTCTTTTGCTTTACGTGGCTCATTTGATTTTTGATCAACCTGCTCAAGTCCTGCTTCCCAAACAGTCTGTCTGTGGCAAAGGATTCACCCCCCCCAAGAAGAAATAAAACAACCACCTGGGCAGCTTCTGCATTTATGACATTTACTGCTCATTTGCAACATTATTAGAAACTGTGAGCATGACAGGTCTAACTTCCCCAAAATTACTTTGGATAAATTGGTGCGAGAAGAATCCTACTGGTGGCAATAAACCTCATAAAAGGAAGAGCCTTGTTTCTTGTACAAAATTAGCTGGCTCATTAACTCTAATTATACCAGCCCAATCACTTATGAGGGTCAAACACAGAAACAAACACAGCAGACAAATCTTTAGGCGTTAGTAAATTTGCAAGCATAGAGTCACCCGTTATTCTTCTGATAAAGCAGCACATGCTGTGGTACCAGCACTGCCAGCACTAGAGCCAAATGGAAAAGTCCTCATACAAGGGATGACACGGAAACTCACACTCACAGAGAGCAGGAAGAGGAGAGAAGCACAAAAGCTCATTCAGTTTTTTGTGTTGCCTGTTATTTCCAGTAAAATGAGTCAGTCAGAGATCACAGCAGTCCAAACCTGACTCCAGCTACTCCGTTGTAGCAGTGATCATCAAATGTGCTCTATGCAAAACTGAGCCCCTTACAGGCTGCTCAGCACTGCCCAAAACCAAGGACATGTGAAGAGTTGTGGAGGCCACCACTGCTGCAGTCCAGATAAACAGGGAAAGCAAAGCCAGGGATATAAAAACCACCATAGAATCACAGAATCTCAGAATAGTTAGAAGATACCTTAAAGATCATCTTATTCCACCCCCCCTGGCATGGACAAGGACACCTTCCACTAGACCAGAGAGTTGTTCAGAGCTCCATCGAACCTGGCCTTGAACACTTCCAGAGGTGAGACAGTCACAGCTTCTCTTGTAAATCTGTACCAGTGATCCACTGACCATGACCTTCATACTGTTGCCTGCAAGGCAGTTAAGGGTAGTAATACCATACAATTTCAGTAGCTGAGGTGTTTTGCAATAACCCTTTGTTAGACTTAGATGGCAGAGGAAACTGATGGCAGGCAATATACCAAAGATGAACAAATTGAAAGCTTCTCGGGAAGTGGATGCAGAAATACCCCAGTGTGCCCTTCCTGCACGGGCTGTGCTCTGTACTGACATGTAACTCTGTGTCTTAACAAGTGGCTGAGAGGAACACAGACAAGATTTCCCAATTCATCAGGAACCAATAAGAACATAAATGTAGCCATTCCCATAACCACCTCCTCTGGGATCACTCAGGAAACTTCACCAAATGAGAGACTTTGCAGACCGCATTCAACTGAACATAGATATTAAAGCTGTTACATTCAGGTATTCGGGGACTACTCTCAGGAAGTGTTAATTTTCTGCAGATGTCCCAGCTGAGACACATAATTTGGGAGGGTTTATTTAAGGATCCAGCCGAGTGGTTTCCCAGCCTGGTTTGCAGCAGTGTGTCTGACAACAGACTCCTGGCTGTCCTGATGGGCCCTCTTGACAGTGTTTACATGGTAAATCAGCCTTCAGGTCCGCAAGGCAACAGTGATAAAACAGACAACAAAGTGAACCTGATTTCACAGGAAAGGGGAAAAAGAAAGAAAACCAATCCAAAATCTGAAAAACTCTCCCCACATTCCAAAGCTTCCAAACTAAGCAACCCATTTTCATTGATGCAAGTATCTTATACCTTGAAGGAAGTTTATTATTATTGTCATCATTAGGCAACAAGTGACAATATGGTACACCAGTGAATATCAGCATTGCTCAAGGACTGAATATATTGACCCCATCAAGAAGTTCCTCCGAGACTGAAGGAAAGCACCAGCTGCCAAGTTTATGCTTCTCCTGTCAGGTCCGTGGGCTCTTGCCTGACAGACCATGAAGAGATATTTGTTAAGGGAGGGAGCATCGACTTTAGATCACATTAAGAAGTTTTGTCACCCTGTTATTTTCAGATATAAAATGCCCAGACTTCAAGAGTGAAGTGAAAGCTTAGTAGCACCAAGATCTAAATCTGGATAAATATTGGTAGAAAAAGAAAGTCTGAGGACATCTTAAGCTTGACACAACAGGATATTGATCTGTTTCAGCAAGTCCAGAGGAGGCCACCAAGTTGATTAGAGGGATGGAGCACCTCTGCTATGAGAAAAGGCTGAGAGGATTTGGATTGTTCACCCTGGAGGTGACCTAATCGTGGCCTTCCAGTACCTGAATGGAGCTACAAGAAAGATGGAGAGAGACTGTTTACAAGGGTCTGGAGTGACAGGACAAAGAGGAATGGCTTCAAATTAAAAGAAAGTAGGTTCACATTAGATATCAGGAAAAACACTTGACTGGGAAGGTGGTGAGGCCCTGGCACAGATTGCCCAGAGAAGCTGTGGCTGCCCCATCCAAGGCCGGCTTGGATGGACCTTGGAGCAATCTGGCCTGGTGGAAAATGTCCCTGCCCATGGCAGGGGGATTGGAACTAGATGGTCTTTAAGGTCCCTTCTAACCCAAAAAGTTCTGTGATTCTGTGATTCTTTCAGCCAACAGGATTTACTGCATAAAGATAGATTTGTCCTTTCCAACCCAACCATTCCATCATTACATGATTCCATGAAAAGAAAGAGTGTGCTACAGACATGTATATGGAATTTCCAAATCAAAGCTATCTGAACTCCTTTGTTCTGTAGGTTACTTTTAGAGAATATTTGGGGGGAAAAAAATAAAAATCTGACACACCCATAAATTTCTTCACCAAAAAATCGCTTGTTGAAATACATTTATTTTAGCAGAAATAGAACAAAATGGGAAAAAAAAAAAAAAGTGAATCGTGTCTGTCACCATGATATAGTATCTTCATATGTGCATGTTTTGTGGGTTTAATACTAGAACCTTGGATTAGCCAAAAACCATGTGAGGACTAAAGACAGCTTGGATAGGTATATGACAGAGTACACCAGTCAGTGAGGGCAGAGTCCATACCCACACCCTCAGGATACCCTTGCCTTTTGTAAACATCAGGAATTTAAGGCCTCTCGTCTCTATAAGAAAGAACAGTAGTAAATTGTTTTGCATCTGCTAAAACTATGTTTCTGCACTCTGCCATCTAAGATGTCCTTATTCTCTGACAGGACATGCTATTTTCCAACAGATCCACACAGGGTATTGTTTGAATTTTAAATCCCTGGGAGGCAGATACTGGCAGGCATGGCAAACCCCTGGCAGGGCAGTACCATTTTTCAGTGCATACATATGTAGCAGATACTTGACATTTCCAAGATGCATCTCAAGGACAGTATAAATCATTCAGAAGAAAAAGCACTGTAAATTTATTCTGGTGTTCAGCCACTGCCTTAGAGCCACTTTTTATTCATACAGACCAGGGGCTTTGGGCTGTTGGCTGAAGAAAACCAACAGGAAGAGCTGGTTATGACATTTTAGAGTGGTTTAAATAGTCTTTCCAGGCCTGCTTGGAAAATGATGGCGAATGGTTGTTCAGTGCCTCAGTTCTTACCTCTGAGGGTTGTGGTGTGTGGCTGTGTGACAGAATTAGAGCTCTGATAAAACCAAATAGGAAGTTGGGTTCTCTCTACCTTTTGTTGGAAGCAATAACCACAGCTCCTGGTGACTCACAGAGCTGAAAATTGTATTTCATTGCACCAGTCTAAGCCAGTGTGACCCATTTAGCCTGAGTTTAACATTGGAGCATGATTATTTTATAAATCCTCTTGTGTGCAGAACTTCTAACTCAATGTTTACATTGATGTTTGCAAATGACTAACCCTAAACCATTTTAAACTTCTCTCTGGAAGAATTGTCATAGTTTTCCTTCCCCTTAACATCCGAAGTTCTGCCTATGCTAAGCCTGAGGGTCTTTTGTTCATGGAATGACACTCAGTTAAAACTTCCCAAATACATGGCAATTCGAATGGGCAACATTCATTTTCACACTGAAAGCAATTTCCTTCCAAACTTGACTTTAATTAGGAAAGAAACCTTTATGCATTACCAAAATACTCTCCTTTTTTTTTTTCTTTTTATTGTGCTTCTCAGTATGTTACATTGATTATTTTTATCCAGAAGTTGTAGCGATAAAAGAGGGTTAAGCTTATTAAAGTGCTAAAAATAAAAGCATACTGTGAAACCTGAAGGGGCCCATTTTGGTTACTGCCAAGTGGAGCATTTTGAAGTTCTCATTCACGAGCTCACTTTCCTTTCCACTCACTTGTGAGTGGTTTTACTGAAACTCTGCCTTGTGGAACCACTCTATTGCTGCTGTTGTAAAGACTCAGGTGATATGGGAGATTCCTTGATAGTTTAGGGCAAAAACCCCACTCTAGCCAAGGCTACTCCAGTAATTTCACATATAAGTCTCCAATTGTTGGTCATTAGAAGGGCTTGTTCTCAGGAGGCAGGTAAACAGCTGGGGTTGAAAGATACCTCTTGGAGCCATTATTATTTCTGTCTCTGTGTGACAAGTGTGTCATAAAATCGTATCAAATAGCATCTAAAGGCTGGTTGGCTCTGTTGCCTTCACTACTCCTACTGTAAGATTGTGGTTTAGATGAAAAATTATAAATATTTTTCTAATTCCCTGGTGTGTTTGTTTGCAGCCCTGTCCTTCAGTTTAGTAAAGCAATGATCTCAACCCCCTAATGTTTTTGTTTCCAAACTATACCATAAATTTATCATCACGGACTGAGGACATAAAATTGTTGTGGTCATCAGTTTCTTTGAGAAATTGCAGACCCAGGGCTGGATTATCATATTGTTTGGGAGCAAAGTCACTGTTCCTTCATACCAAAGCCAAACAGAAAGGAAAAGGCAGATCCTTCCACCAGGATTTCCAGTCGACCAAGCACCCCACCACTCTTGCCTCTTCATCCCCAAACAAGGTACCTTGGAGGGAGCCTCAAAGTGTCCAAGGTGAAGCTGTGAAGCATCACTAGTTCAACAAACAGTCACTGAAATAGCTGCCAGTGACACGTTCATCACTGACATGTTAACATCATTGATTGATGGCTTATTTCTTTGTGATTTGGCCCAAATTCTCTTTCCCTCCCTCACCTCCCTGTGTTAATCAGCAGTAATATCTAGTTAAATTGCTTGACATATTTATGTCTCATTTTTACAGAGTTTTAGAGCTGTTTTGGTCGGGGGGGTTTTTTGTTTTAGTTTTTCCCCTGGGCCTCAGGATTACAAGTTGCTTCAAAAATAGAATTTAAATGGGAGGTTTGCTTATTCCAAGGCTGGTATTCCCCCTCTGGGAGAACAAGTGAGCAGAAACAGGACCACCAGGGGCAAACCTCCTCCTGCGACATCCCATCAACTCCAAAAGGACCTGTAGGAAACGTCCATCCTACTTGTGAAAGCCTGTGCTGTGAAAAATGTCGACGATGTTTGCAAAACACAGTGTTTAAGATCTGATTATCCCATTCCAGGCAGCACTAAGGGGGCGTTCACAGTGTTTAATTTTATCTAAGGAAGGCAAATCTCCTCAGGCCTCCCTACAGGCAGTGCAAAGCGCTGGGTTCCTCTGGAGGGCCTTTTAAGGAAGCTAAATTAAGCTGCTTCTATGATTTCCTTGTGCCCCAAGAGAAGCACAGACAGATTACTCTCGTTTTAGGAGGATATAGATCACAAATTTCTCCTCTGTACCTCCTCTATGCCTAAATGATTAATTTTCTGAGGCCAATCAGGTTTTAAGAGATGTTGAGCAGTGAAGAGTGTCTGCACTTGGATAATGGGAAATATTGTACATGTGCAAGTTCTGTTACTGTGATTAGGCAGTTGTCAAGGTGTCCAACACACTTCCCCCACCTCTTCGAGATTTCCCAAATCCATCCCCTCCAAACCCCATCAACACTTAGGTTTAAACTGGTAGGTGCTTTCCTACACAACTTACTGTTTTGTAGCCCAAAGCCATGGTCAGACTTTGTGCTTCTAAAATTAACAAGTATTCTATCAGGATATATTCTTATATTCTTAATTTTAGATGGAGAGGGACTTTTTGCAAGAGCATGTAGTGACAGGACAGGTTGAAATCTGCCCACTGTATTTCACTTGCAAAAAACACCTCATTCTTCATGCACACCTCTTTGCAGTGGCAGACCTTGGGGCAATCCCAAGCACAAGTACAGGTTGGGTAGAAAATGGATCAGGAGAGGAGATTCTCCCTGAGGAGAAATACTTGGAAGTGTTTGTGGACAAAAAGCTCAACATGACCCAGCAATGTGCAGTTGAAGCACGGAAAGCCAGTTAAATCCTGGGCTGCATCAAAGGCTGTCGAGGGAGATCATTCTGCCCCTCTGCTCTGCTCTTGTGAGACTTCACCTGGAATGCTGCTGCACGGGAAAGACAGGAATGTTGGAAGTAGTCCAGAGGAAAGTCACCAAGTCGATCACAGGGCTGGAGCACTTTTCCTGCGAGGACAGGCTGAGAGAGTTGGGGATGTTCAGCCTGGAAAAGCAAAGGGTACAGAAAAGGGGCTTACAGGAAGGCTGGAGAGGGACTTTTGAAAGGTCATGTAGGGATAGGACAAGGCTGAATGGCCTTAAGCTGAAGGAGGGTGGATGTACATTGGATGTTGGGAAGAAATCCTTCCCTGGAAGACTGGGGAGGCCCTGGCACAGGTTGCCCAGAGAAGCTGTGGCTGCCCCATCCCTGGAAGTGTTCCAGGCAAGGTTGGATGGGGCTTGGAGCAACCTGGTCTAATGGAAGGTGCCCTGCCCATGGCAGGGGGGTTGGAATTGAATGATCTTGAAGGTCCCTTCAATCCAAACCATTCAGTGATTCTGTGACCCTGGGTAGAAATTAGAAAAAATGCTGCTCACTGCCATGTGCTGCTGTGCCATTTGTGGGTTTGTTCATACTTTGAATAATTCAGCACCTCTTTTGTTTTGTTTTCATTTGTTTATTTGTTCAAGGTTTTTGTTTGGGGGCTTTTTGGAGTTTGTTTTGTTTTGTTTTTGTTGGCATTGGAAAGAAAAATCAGACACTTTCCTAGAAATGCCTTCAGCTCAGTGCAGTGCTGGAAGCTCTTCAAGGCTGTCACGCTGACATGTGCATGTGTGTGGATGTAGCTCTTCTAAGGCTCTGTAGAAGAGAATTTTAATATCTTTATAGACAGAGGATGAGATCCTTAGAGGCCTTTTGATCCCTTCCTGCTGAATCCTGAATGTGAGGAAATCATTTGGGCAGAGGTCAGTGATGCCAACTGAAGTCCACAGTGTTAAAGTCTTAATAAAAGTGGTTTTAGAAGTATTTTAGAACCATTGGATACAGTAAATAAAAGGATGTTAAATCGACCTGTAAAAGAGTATAACCACATAGAATTTTTTCTTGAGCATAATCTAAAATAAGAGGAATGGAAAACCATCTCTCCCAGGTGTTATAAAATATTTTTATCAGGTTTCCAAGAGATAAGATGGAATTTGTTTATTCAGTGGTTCTGTTGATTTGTTGGGGGTTTGCTCCTTTTCTCTTCTTTTCTTTATTTGAGGGGGGGTTTCGTTTTTTTTTTGTTTGTTTTGTTTTGTTTTGTTTTGTTTTGTTTTGTTTTGTTTTGTTTTGTTTTGTTTGTTTGTTTGTTTGTTTGTTTTTGAGATAATATCCTAAATGCATAATTACATTAGCAGACTTTAACACTGTTTCATTTAAAATTGTCAAAACCTGAATGGAGCCACTTTCTACAGTTTATCTACAAACCCTCATTTCTTTGTCCATCACAAAAGTGGCCACACTAATTCATGTACTTTCCTTTAGAACCAAAGAATAAATTACTTGAATCTTTTCTGGCATGTCTTACTTTGACACCTGATACAATTAATTGAAGAATTTTCATTAGTTTTATTAAGAATTAGAGATTATTTTCAAATTTCTCCCCGTGGTTAAGTTCTTTCTGATCATATTCATGTACTCCATGGTGTGTTTTCTGCTCAAAACCACTCAGAAGCAGATCAAGGGCACGTAGTCTTCCACTGTGGCCAGGAATTATTGGCTGCACACCTCCTTGGGGACAAGGTGGTCAAGATTTCCAGGATTTCTGCTGGAAACACACCCCCTTTTCTCCAGGTTTTGTACCAGAGGTGTCTTGCTTTCCAAGCCCAGTTGGGAGTCAAAGTTAGTATTTGTTTTTGATGAAACTGGGGAGCTGTGGGCTGCAATGTTCAGCTGATAATCCTTCTTTTCCATTCTCATTTTCATTCCTCATGGTTCTTCCAGCTTCCCCAGTGCCAGACCTAGCAATATAAGGTGAGATTTTTCTGCCTCAGTTTTAGATTCTATCCACATATCTCAGTCTGAGCCATCTATACACACCTCCCTTGCAGCCTGGAAATGTGATCCAGGAGTTTGGTTTGTGATTTGTTTAATCTGATCAACTGCTGTAGTTTGGGATGAATTGAACACCATGGACTTGCTCTCTGTGGACTGGGATATTGTCCAAGGTGACTTGAACAAGTACAGACATGAGGGGATGGTCAATAACCCTGATGCATCTTATCCCTGAGCTATAATAACAACATAATTTCAGACACAATCTGCCTTGTCCCTTTTGTAATTTGATCTAGTAGATTTATCAGGCTTGAGCTGCTTTCCATTGAATTCCCTGTCATTCTTCCCCTTGATTTCAGTGGGAATGGGATGAGAGGTAACTTCCATCTTGTCAGGGGACACACTGAGAGCTGTCAGTCCTTCTGCCTCTGACTGAGGGGTTGGGTGTTCATCAAAATGGGTGATGTTTGTACTTCCCTGCAGTGCTGCAGTTCACAAACAAGAGGCTGCTCCTCTCTGTATGCCCACGAGTAAATTACTGAATTACTGTTGGTACAAAGTCTTTGTTTTAGGTTTCCACCCTGTAATTATCATCTATTATCTTAATTTGCAGATAGTATTGAAGCCAACATCGAGACTGCGTCTTCTAATGTAGAATCAGCCAATGAGCAGTTGGCAAAAGCCAGTCAGCACCAAGTAAGTGGGTCTAAAAAATTACTTTCAGTAATAATATTTAAAATAATATTTAATATGTATTAGTGTTCTATTATATGTATATTTCAGTAATAATATTTAAAACAAAGAGAACACTTGGCAGCTGTGAACCACATGGCACATGGGCTGTGCTGGATTTGTGCTACCTGGAAAGATGATAAAGCATATTCTAAGTCAGAGCTAAACTTTATATATCTATATAAATATATATGATTAAATTACAGTAACATAGACAGTTTGCTTTAGAGTAGTCATTAGGAGATCTGCATATTAAACAGACATTTCCCAGTAGGAAAGTCAACAATTAGCTGCTGTTGTTCTTGGAAAGACGTCATAAAAAGCACATCAATTCAGTATAATGTGCTTCTGTTTGGAGTGTTTCCCTCTAATCAGGCAACAGTCCTTTACAAAAACAACTGAGTTGTCAAAGGACATGATGTGGTTGGTGAATAATGGCTCTGGGAACGGTGTTGAGCACTTTTTAAAGGCAATTTGAGGGTTTGGGGTTGTGTTTTTTTGTGAATTGGTTTTTTTTCTTCATTGGAGCAGGAATAAAACACATCCACACCCACAAACATTAATCTTTTTGAAAACAGCTTAACCAGAAAGAACTCTCGGATGGTTATAGTTAGTACTTTCTAGGGATGAAGGGGGTAGGGGAGTGAACAAAGAAAAAATTATCACTTGCATTGGATTTACAGAACAAAACTAGTTAGTTTCCTTTTTCCCCTCAGCCATAAATCGGTGATTTTCATGTATCTGGAGTCTTGTTATGGGAAATTATAGCTGAGGTCCATGGGAGTGCATAGTCCCTCCTTGGTGCTCCTTGGACACAATGAATTCTGAAGGACTGGGGCAAACCTCCAGACCTAAGGAGTGAGAGCCACAAGCATTTTACTCTGATGTGAAGGAATGATGTGACTTTAAAATTATCTACAGCTCATTTTCTGGTGAAATATATTTTGCAAATTGTGAGTAACAAGAGCAACTTGGTAGGACTTTGATATTGCAGGAAAAAAGTGTGGTCTTCAGCTACATTTTGGTTTTAGATGCATATATATTCAAGATAATGTGTGTCACCCTGAATGTAATCCTGCATTTGCTTTGAAAATAACTTGTTATGTACCACATGAAGTCTGAAATGAGACTAGAAAGAATTTAATACTTGACCTGAGTGTAGAGCTGATTGCAGAGCTGCAAATGAGTTAATGATGACTTTGGCTAAGAAGGTCGAAGAGTAGTCAGGCAGAAAATGAATGCAGCACATTCTAAAGGATCTGCTTTTTTTCAGCCAGCAGGAGATGCTGAAATAGCCTGACCAGTTAGGAGGTCCTTTATTCCTCAAACATGTTGACCAAAGTGAAGATAGAGCCAACTTTAGTGAGTCAATCCCTACTAAGGGCATACATATCTACTGACTGGTACGTGTGGGAAAACACTTCAGAGCCTCTCACGCTCTGAAAACAAGCCCATATAGACAAATACCACTTAGAAAAAAATGGCTGCTAAAGAAAATACACAATCCAGACATCCTGTAGAGCACAGGACACTGCTGGATGAGGATCACCAGACAAACATGTAAACCCAGCTCACCCTCTGTCATCTTTCATGAAGTTCCCTGAGACGTGAACAGAAGATGAGGTGAAGCCTTTGTGACTTCAGTTCCTGAGCTCTGCCTGGGGTTGGTCACACTGTTTATGATGCCTCATGTGTTGTGTGCCATGATATCTGCTCACCATACACCCACTGGACTCCACAGGGTCCTGATCTCAGCCCTCAAGGCTTCTGTAGGCAGCAATACTGATGCCACCTGCATCCCTATGGATAATGCAGTGTGAGTACAGGTCACTCTTCTGGGTGGTATGTCTGGTTTGGGTGCTTTAGAAATATCTGGGATGGGTTGGGAAGAATGATCAGCCAGATGGCCCTGTGGGTGATCTGCTTTTAAGGGACCTGCCACAGCTTTACACACCGGAAATCCCTCCTGTTCTCATATATGCTGCTCAGGGATCAAAAGCACAGACTGTTCTTCAAATCTTATTGAGCAGTTTTCCTTCTTTTGTTAAACTACCAATTAATTAGTATATTTAGCTATTACTTCTGTTACAGTGTGATTATCCTGTAAATACAGACTGGCTTACATACGTTTGTTATTTATTCCTATTTATATGTATATAAATGTGTGTGTGTCTGTGTATGTAGCATTTTTATGAGTCTAGCCATAAAAATATACACAAATTGAGGAATCAGAAATGCCAACATCACTGAGACATTCAGGCTTAAGACCTGCTGTAGATCTTAATTAAGGGATCTCTGTCAGGAATAAACATTAAGTGGCTTGTTATTTAACGTAATGTTTGCAACTCACTTCAACAGTAGAACTTGGAGCACTAGTCCCAACCTATGCATTAACATAACAAAGCATCAGTAAATTGTTTTTCCTTAACTAGTACAAAATAACGCATTTAGGTTCCCTGAAATGATAGAAATGTTTAAATAAAGGTAAAAAACTTTCTGCTGAGCTCCTTTGTCTGCATTTTGAATTTGGTAAGGTGGTCCTTCATCCTGAGGTATGTGTTTTAATAGTAGTGTTTTATTACTTTGTGTGAGTGCTCCATCTAAACTCTAAAAGGTTTAGTGGGAGCTGTCAGAGCTTTGGAATAATTTAATTTCTTTTATTATTAGCAGATTCTTTTTTTTCCTTCATTTTAAATTCTCATCACAGATTGAATTTGTGCTTAAACTTATTTTTACTACAGGTTACAGTTAAACTGGGCCACTGCATTACCTGTAGGAACACACAGGGTCAAAATGTAGATGAAAGAATAGGCGTTGGATGTCGATACCAGGAGCAGAGGAGCAGAGGCCTTTTTCCATATGAAAACCCTTTTGGTTACAGAAACTTGACAATCTGAGTTTGATGTCCTACTTTCACTAGAAAATCTCAGTTTGAGAAATGACTGAGAGGCAAACAAATCTGGCAGGGAGAAGCCAGCAGAAATAATCTCCTGCACTAGACTTGCTTCAGTGCCTTTCTTTTCAGTGAGGGTCTCATATCTCCTGGACCTAAAGGAGCAATGATGACTCTTGTTATTAAATACCAATGGCCCAGATTTGTCTCTTGAAATTTCCCTGTCCATGCCCCAGAGAAAATGATTCATCCCACCCATCTTAAAACACCAATTTCAACATGGGTCAAGTTGCTCTCTGGAAAATAGGGATTTATTGGACCAAATATGAGTGTGTTTGGTGGAGAAATGTGTGTCTAAGTGTCTGAACTCCCTTTACCAAGGAGGAGGAATTGCTGTCAGCATATAACTTGTCTCACCTCTCAGATGTCTGACACAGGTGGGGCCGATGGCTTTGTCTCTGGTCATGTCTCTTCTCTCCTTTGTCTAAAAAGTGCAAATAATAGTAATTACATTATAACTATTTCAAGGGAAAATGAATCCCAGGCCTATCATGTATCTCTTTGTTAGAAAGAAAGGGCATAGCTAGACACCCAGCAGTCTCACTACCTGCCTTTGAGGTTAGTTTCGGTGGGCTGAACATCACACTTAAGGGATGGCTACGTGGAGATGAGCAGTTTCACTTCGTTCAGGTCACCCTCAGCTTCCTGCAGATGGAATGAGAGGCAGAAAAAGAAACCAATGCAGACTCCATGGATAAATATTAAACCAGTTACTCTTTTTAATGCAAAGTTTGGCCTAAGTTCAGCTTGGCCACACTGACTGAAGGACTGTGTGTTGACTGTTGAAGCTGATTTGCTTTGGAAGGGCTGCTTGTGCTGCTCTGGTTAGTGCTGGGTGCTTTCCTTCCCTGTATCCTCAGTGGATGTTGAGCTGATTTGGATTCACTGGCATCACAAAGGCAAACAGCAGTTCAGTGACCTATTTGTGTGGTCTGAGAACAATGAGGTTTTATCCTGTAAAGAAGCAATTCCTGGGTCTGGCTTTCATGGATACACAGAGGGCCACTTTGAAGGCTGGAGCTTTAAGGAAAAAAGCCTCATAAATATGTGACATTTGTAGAGATCATCTGGGGACCACTGATAAAGGACTGACTTCAACTTTTGCACAAATAACTCATTGAAGTTTTTAAAAAACAAGAGCAAATTTGAGTTTCAAAAATCACCTTCTCTGAGTCTTTGAAATTTTCTAGTATGGTAACATCTAAACCCACTTGTTACTTACAAATATTGTGATAAAGATTGTCTTCTCCTCTTTGCTATGGGTATGTCCTAAAATTCTGACTCACCTTGCCATTAAATTGTTTCAAAGCTAGTTTTAAAATTTAAAATTAGCAGCTAATTAACAGCACAGACATGTGCAGCAGTCATCCAACCTGCTGCAAAGCGATGGTGGACCAATGTGATTGGAATATCTTGATGGAAATACAACAACTTAATCTGTGGTCCTGACTTCAAGAAAGACATTGAAGTACTGGAGCAGATCCAGAGAAGGGCAACAGAGCTGGTGAAGGGTCTGGAGAGTAAATCATATGAGGAGAGGCTGAGGCAAAATTTCCTCACAGAAGGGGCTGTCAAACTTTGGAACAGGCTGCCCAGTGAGGTGGTGGAGTCACCATGCCTGGAGGTGTTAAAGGAATGACTGGACGTGACACTCAGTGTTATGTTCTAGTTGACAAGGTGGTTATTGGTCAGAGTTTGGATTTGATGATCTCAGAGGTCTTTTCAAACTAAATGTTTCTGTCATTTGGTAATTCTGTAATCTCCAAGGACAAGAAAAGGCTGGATGCTCTTATGGCAGATTGGTGACAGAGATGTAATGACAGTCTAAGATGCAATCCATACAACCAACCTCATGTTTGCTGTGGCTTGTCTGTGTCTGTACCACTGAGAGTGTGGCTGAATTTGTTGCTTCTTTGGATAATTAGTACTTGGAAGTTTTGTTTGGGGGATTAGAAGCTATTATTTTTTCTGGCAGTTTCTGCCTGTGAAAGTGATGGGAGCAGAATTAAAGCTGCAATAGGAACTCTGAGCTCTGTAAGGACTCCAAGCAAAAACCATCACTGAAGGGACTGTTTAATTACATGACTGGACCTTAATCCCCCTCTTCAGGAGCAGGAGACTTTGCTGCCATCCAGAGTCCTCCTCATTCTGTACCATAAACTCCAGCTAGGAAAAGAAGTCCTCCCCAAGTTACTTGAATCTCTCAAACCCCAATCAAATTGTGGACCCTTTCTTTGTGTTTCTCAGCAACACACTCACACCAGCTCAGTTCAGGAACTTCTGCCTGGCCTTCCCCCTCAGATGGAATTTCTTCAACTTCACAATTTCTCCTCCATGGCACTTGTTTTCAGTTTACCCTCTCCCTTTAAGCCATATCTTTCCAGTTTTGCTCTGTATTGCAACCTCCCACTCCTCCTCTTTTGAAGAATGGCTGCCAGCATCACTGCTGCCACCACCAGTCCCTTTCCTTATAATGATCTCACTATTTTCCATGCCCAGGTTGCTCAAAACCTACCACTTAAGCGTGTTTTCCCTGTGTTTCCTGTCAGATGTGTCCCCCACATGATCTGTAGTGCTACAGAACGTTTAAGCAACTCCTTGCTGCATGCCTTGCCTTTCTTTCAGGCTCCTTTTGTCTTGGCAGCAAACAAGACTGTCTGGGGCAGGGCTTTCAACAGTTAAATTGAATCACTGAATTGTTTAGGTTGGACAAGATGTTTAAGATTATCCAGTCTAACCTAGGACTGCCAGGTCCACCCCTGAACCACATAATTAAGCACCACATCTTGATGTTTTTTAAATGCCTCCAGGGATGGTGACTCCACCAATGCCCTGGGCAGCCTGTTCCAGTGCTGTCAGTGAAAATTTCTTTCCTAGTATTCTATCCAAACATCCTCTGGCACAACTCGAGGCCTTTTCCTCTGAACCTTGTCACTTATTGCCTGGGAGAAGAGGCTGACCCCCACCTAGCTCAACAAGCTGTAGAGAGCAATAAGGTCCCACCGGAGCCTCCTTTTCCCCAGGGTAAATATCCCCAACTCCCTCAGCTGCTCCTCATCACAGTTGTGCTCCAGACCTTCCTCCAGCAGCAGGTGATTGGAATAAAACTTATGCTTCCTTTCTTCCTTTTTTTCCTGGCTCCCTATGAAAGGCAGGCTGAGTTTTCAGATTTAGGAGTGCTTTAGTTTGAAGCAGCTTCTGTTTGTGCATGTTTTTTTACTGTATTTAATGCAGCCCATTTACAAAACAGCTGCTTACTGTAGGAAGTGGTGTTCGAGTCAGCGCCAGTCCAAGTGATAAATGAACTGTGTGAATGCAGCAACTTAACCTCAGCAAGGTCTGAGCCACAACATTTATTTAAGCCTCTCTTTGTTTTCTGTAAATAATGGATCTGTGTGATCAAATATTTATTAAGAAAGGGTTTGTTTAGAGCTTTTGGATGTCATGCAGTTGGGTGGTTTTGTGTGTAAAGGTAAAATCTTTCAGGCCTTTTTTAATCACGAGTGAACATCTCTTCATTTTCACCATCCCAAAGGGAGAGATGCCTCACCCAGGTAGTAGATTAGTCTTTCTTTACTTTGCTATAAACAATGCCCTGTAGGATTTTGGGGAGAAAAAATAAAAATTATCTATTTTGAGCTTACTTTTGTTTAAGCACAAACCATCCAAGGAGGAAGTGGAAGGTGGATGAGTGGAGGAGAAGAGAAGCAGTCCAGAGGCAGCCATAAACATGATTTGAGGGACAGAGCACCTCTCCCATGAGGAAAAGCTGAGACAATTGGGATTGTTCAGCCTCGAGAAGAGATTGCTCCGAGGGGACTTTATTGCAGCCTTTCAGTACCTGAAGAGGCTACAAGAAATTTGGTCTGGGACTTTTACAAGTGACAGGACAAGAGGAATGGCTTCACACTGACAGAGGGCAGGTTTAGATTAGATATGAGGGATAAATTCTTCATTCTCAGAGGGGTGTGGCAATGGAACAATTGGCCCAGAGTTGTGGCTGCCTCATCCCTGGAAGTGTTCAAGGGCAGGTTGGACTGGGCTTTGAGCAACCTGGTCTAGTGGGAGGTGTCCCTGCCCATAGCAAGGGTTTGGAACAGGGTGATTTTTAAGGTACCTTCCAACTCAAACCATTGCATGATTATGTGATACGATGAAAGGGTTGGGAGCAAATTTAGTGCTGAGCTGTTGCTGGTTAATCTGCTTTATCTGGTGAAAAGATGAGTGGGTGAGACACAGACTTTACTGACTGTTCACCTTGGTGGAAAGCACATCACTGGGACTGTTCCAAGTAAGGATTTAAGAACATCAGTTACATTAGTTATGGTGCTCTGGATTCAGTGTTTCAAAAGCAAGAATTTTGTGTTTGAAAGCTGAACAAGTCTGATCTGTGACAATTCAGAGATGGCAGAAGGAAATCACAGGCTGTCTTTTGTTTTTCTAATTCATTTGTTTAACAAAATCTCTTTCCAGGGTACAATTTCATTTGAGGGGTCAGAGATTAAAAAGCAATTTTCCCTTGCTAGCAGCAGCATAAACTAGTGAGTTACATTTCTCTTAATGGCCTCATTTAACAGGGGAGTGAATGGAAATCCTTGGTTACTGAGTGGAAAACCACACTTAGAATCATCTTTGTGCCCAGTGGCAGCACAGATAATAAATTGCACTGCCCAAAGGTCAAAGCTTTGAGAAATTGTATTAAACTTACCTCTTAATGGGCTAGGAATACCAAGAAGTTAGGAATATTAGCATTGGAGATGTATACCTAACTAGAATCCGTGAAAATGAGGAACAGAAGTTAAGTATCCTGCTCTGAGTCCCAGCTGTGTAGCCTGAAGTGGAATTGCACTCGGCTGTGAGCTTGTCACATCTCATCAAGCAGCAAAATGGTCGAGCTTGGACAGGTCTTTCTGGAAACCTCTGCTAAAAATCTGCACATGAGGCAGCAGTGCTTTCCTGTTCAGTTTTCCATTCTGGCACAGGGACAATGTCCAAACAGTGCCGCCATTCCCCAAGTATTTCTTGTGAAATCACTAAAGTGTCAGTGAGTCCAGGGGAGGTCACACAGATGCTCAGGGGGCCGGAGCACCTCTGCTCTGGAGACAGGCTGAGAGAGCTGGGGCTGTTCAGTCTGGAGAAAAACAGGCTCTGGAGAGACCTTAAAGTTCTTTCCAGTGCCTAAAGGGGACCAACAGGAAAGCTGGAAATGGAATTTTAACAAGGGCATGGAGTGACAGAATAAGAGGTAATGGCTTTAAGCTGACAAAGGGTCAATCTAGATTAGATATTAGGAAGAAATTCTTCCCTGTGAGGCCCTGGGACAGGTTTCCCAGAGAAGCTGCGGCTGCTGCATCCTTGGAAGTGTTCAAGACCAAGTTGGAAGGGGCTCTGAGCAACCTGGTCTAGTGGAAGGTGTCCCTGCTTGTGGCACGGGGTTGAAAAAAAGGTACTCTTGAAGGTTCCTCCCAACCCCAAACATTCTGTCATTCTAAAGATGCCACATTGGTTTTCAAAGCCACAGTGACAGTAATGGTTGACCTGAGTCCTGATATGGGGATTTATATTCTGGTTTCCATGTCTTGAATTTTTACTTGATTTCCTTGAAAAGCATCAGTTTATCAGATCATCTTTTCATAGGGACAGTATAGGGATGTACATACTGTATAGTGTCATCTCATCTGACTTGGTACTTAAAATTTAGGCAGCTAGAACATGACAAGCTAAGCTTCCTTTCACATGTCTCTGGAAGACAGCTCATCCTGCTTCTCTTGGATATTGTACTTCAGTCTGTGATGTGCCCAGGAGGGGAACATCTTGCTTTCACACTGATAGACAAGTACCTTCAAAAAAGCACTTAATTACAAGACAGCTTGCGTTCGATTTCTTTGCCTAAAAACTAATATTTAGTGTCCTTTTGTGCTGAGTAGAGAATCCTGCTGTGTTTCTGGCTTCCCCTATGGAAGGCTGTTATTCCTCCCAAAATCACGTCACCTGTACCTGCTGTGTTTAAATGCTGTAGAGAACCTGGGGCATCTTCAGTGGTCAGAAGTAGCTGAAAAGTAAATGCTTATTCCCCTGTTGTGCTTTAATAACTATATTGATCATGAAGGGAAAATGATATGTAAGGAGAAATGAGTTACAGAAAATGAAATTGCTTTTATTTCCATTTTTACAAAGCCTGGAAGCACTTCAATCAAATGTCTTTTCCATATTCCTGAAAAAAATCACTGGCCTGGTAGGACACCTTTGTGGCACAGCTCTCGGGTCATGGCCTGGCACTATCAGAAGTGGAGAAAAGAGAGTCACAGTCTTGCTAAATCTGACTTCAGCAACGTGCAAAGCTCTTGAAAACATTTTGAAATGTGGAATTAAAAGCAAGGAATTCAGTGCAGGATGGGACAGTGTGGGATTTCATTTCACTTTGAGAGACTAATTGCATATCTTTCTTTGTGAGGAGAAAGGATGTCCTTAGACAAAGGTGATGAGAAAGACTTGACTTCCTGGTCTTCAAAGAAATATTTTCTACAATTGTATCACATAAGGGTTGTCTTTATTTAGAAGATTCATAGCAAAAGAGGTGCTGCTGGGGCCGTAGCTTGTCCTTGTGTGGCCAGCTCTGATGTCTCTTCCTTTTGTTCTACATCACACGCTGTTCTGATTCAGGATCACCAGCTCAACCCTTTGACAATATTCAGTCATTCCTATACTCCCTACTGAGGAATTAAGGGATTAAGGTCTTTTCTGGAATGATTTTAGAAGACTAGGAGACATTCAGAGGAACCAGGTCCTCTTCATAAAGCACAACTTCATCATTACTTTTTTTTAAAGATAACTCTGGGAAAAAAACAATTTACATGGTGGGTCAAAAATTCATTATCTTTTTTATGTCACAATAAATACTGAACTAGATCCATTTTAGTGGGTTTGTGTATATTTCTCATTGCTTGCTTTTTTATCTAGTGAGCCACAACACATCATTCTTTTTCTTGTTTATGGGCAACAGTGCTGTCCATTTATGAGAAACAATCCTTGCATCAGTTCTTTTTACTGTAGGAGACATTTTTCTTACATAGACCTGAAACATATAAAAAGTAAAATAAACTCTGTTTGTATTTATCTTTTCTCTTTAGAGTCTGTCCCAGTGGATATTACCCTTTTCCTAAAGCTTTTTTTTTTTTTCTTTTTTTTTGGTTAAGAGTTTAAAGAAAAGGAAATAATCTGTCACTTCAGACTTTCTCTGATGTCAAAGGCACATTTCTCCTTGTCATTAATGGAAGGAGAATGGAGCTTTATCCACTGTACAGGTTGCACTTGCTGATTTAATAGGAATAGGGAGAATTCATGAGCATGCAGGAGAGTTCATTTTTTTCTAAGCAGAGAAATCTGAAATTCTCGTCACAGTCCCCAGGCTTTTCATGACTGTCTTCCCAGTTGTGTCTTTAAAAGGTGATATTATTCAATACTGAGGAGTATAAGGCTGTAATAACAAGTGATTTCAGCTATCACCAATAAAAAATGCCATGATCACATTTTTCTCTAAGTTTCAGTTTCTTTGACCTTAAAGGGCTGTGAATGTCATGTATTCATACAACTGAACAAACCTTGCTGTCTTCTTTCACCCTTATCACTGGGAAACACTCAATGCACGTACACCCAAGGCTCAGAAACCACAAATGAGACCGTCCTGTCCTTACAATCCAAGCCCCACATTTCCAGGGCATTCTGTCAACTTCATCTGTGGATTCAGCCATTGTCTGGAGGTTCCTGTTTCACTCTGTTGCTTTTGCAGGGAGCGTAGGAGAGCTGGGTTCCATTTCTGAGCTCCTGAATGAGACATCTGAAGTTCAAAGATTCATAGAATTTCCTGAGCTGGAAGGGATGCACAGGGGTTATCCAAGTCCAGCTTCTGGCCCTGCATATGAACACCCTAAGAATCCCACCATGGGCCTAAGAGAGTTGTCCAAATTCAGTGGGATAAATGTGAACACAAATTCTTCAGAGAAAGATTAAGAAACCCTCAAGTAGACAGAGGTGTAGTACCATGAAGTTCCTTCTGGTTGCTTTTGTCTCAAAGACTCAGGTTTCTCTTTCAGCTCTTCTTCAGTAACATCCATGGATGTGCAGCCAGGGACATAAACCAAAGACTGTCCACTTCTTACAAATCAGCTCAACCTTATATGGGCAAATAATATGTTGCGTAAATATATTTCTGCTATTTTTTTTTCTCTTAATCAATCAACTCTCTGCTTCAGAATACCCTGTTTCTTTGTGTTAAAGCTTCTTTCATTTCCCTACTTTATTCTGTTATCTGCACCATCTAATTTGTGGGATTGAGATTTTCAAAGTACTAAGCAATGTTTCTCCCTGTCCATTCAAGATTTACATAGACCTGAAACCAGTGGAGAAACAATTAGACTTAATTTTTGGTGACTATTAACATGCCTTCCTTATATCTTAAGCAGAAGAAAATTTAAACTGCTTCTCCTTGCTGCAGGCAAAGAACATGAACATAAAATTCATTGCAGCTCAGCTGACGCATGAGATGGGAATCATCTCAGTTAACTCTGGGTGTATCCAAATTAGGAATTCATCACTGGATGTGTTGTCTAGGTACCCTACATATTCCCTGGAGATTTAGGAAGCATTATGATTGCTGGCTGTGGCTACTCAAAGATGGGATCAGTGATGCCATAGAATCCCCCTGGCTATGGGGTCTGTTACAGCCTCAGACATGGCCTGTGCTGTATCACTTAGGTCCACGTGGATTTATAGGATGCCACAGGGCATCTCATATCCACATGTTTGTGTTTGGGTAGGTGGATAAGGAGAGATCCCACTGCAGGGCAGTTTATTATGCCTCATTATTGAGTGTGAGTTTTCACCTCAGTGGTAGGTGGTGCCTGGGTTGAGACCATATGCTTTAGTTTCCTTTAAAAATAATTCTTTAATTAATTTGACTTTAATGTGGCCTTAATGTGAGTGTTCACCACATTAGACCAGACCAATTTAATCTGCTGTCTGGTGTTGGGCACTTATTTTGAGACATGGGGCAGTTTCTGAGAGTTTATGGGAAAGGTGAAGGAGTGATCCAGGCCTGACTGCAGAGGAGAGATTGCAAAAAGAGTTGGTTAAGCTAAAAAAAAAGAAATGGAATCGAAGATAGCAGTCTCTTGGTACATAACAGTCTGCTGCAAAGATGAAAAGAGTAATCACTGGGGTTTTTTGTTTATTACAGTTGGGAAGAACAAGAAGTAATGGACTTAAACTGCAGCAAGAAAGAACCAGGGTAGATATTAAGAAAAGGTGTTTAATGATATGGAGATTGAAACACTTTCTGGGGAGATTTTGGACTCTCCAGCACTGGATATCTGTAACAGTATCTAGTGAAACATATTTCAGGAAGGGTGTTTATATAATTGCTTTTACTGTTGCCTGTCAGATCATGCTGCAAGGTGCAGTGTAAACAGGACATGTTCATATTGTATTACGAACCATCATTATCTAATCAGAAAATGTTGCAGCCATGAATCATTCTTTGATTTTCATTCCCATCCTCTCCTCCTCTGCGGGAAGCCGTTGACCGGGTGAGGCGAGCCCCCAAGGAACCACACGCACACACAGGCAGTGGGCTCCAAGTGAGCTCTTGTTTATTTAAGACCGGGGTTTTTATAGGGTAAGGTAGGGTTATTATGGGATGGAGGGTAGCAACAGGGACGGGATTGGGCAGAACTAGGGGTGGAGATAACAACCGTGGCAATGGGACAGCCAACCAGAAACGGCTCCGCAACAGGCCAATGAGAGCCCAGGGTTCAGGGAGTTGTCGGGAAAGCCCGGAGGAAAGGCGGGAAAATCATGAGGGAAGAAGGGACAAAATGGAGGACTGTGGGGATAAAACAACAAAGACATCCGCCATGATGGCACTATAACATGAATAATACAAAACATAAGAAACCCGCAAAGGTCAATATTGGCAACTTATCTAAACAGTTCACAACTTTCCCTTCCTTGTTATCAGCAAGTCCAATACCACTCCAAGGAGTAGTAAATTTCCATGTTTTAACTGCAAGTCTTTTCAAAAGTATTCTTGCAAGGATTTTACCAGCAATGGAGAGCAGAGTAATACCTCGGTAATTTGAGCAGTAATTTGACACAGTGAGCAGAAAAGGCCTCTGGCAGATTTTGGAACGATTGGGATGTCCTCCCAAGTTCCTCAAAATGATCATCCTGCTGCATGAGGACCAGCGTGGCCAAGTCAGGGCTGGCGATGCACTATCTGAGCCCTTTCCAATAACCAACGGTGTGAAACAAGGCTGTGTTCTCGCACCAACCTTATTCACAATTTTCTTCAGTATGATGCTCCAAAGGGCCATGGCAGACCTCGATGAAGACAGTGGCATCTACATCCGATACCGTACTGATGGAAGCCTATTCAACCTTAGGCGACTGAAGGCCCACACCAAGACCCTCAATCACCTTGTCCGTGAGCTGCTTTTTGCTGACGATTCCGCCCTCGTTGCTCACACAGAAGCAGCTCTGCAGCGCTTAACATCCTGCTTTGCAGAGGCTGCTGAGCTTTTTGGGCTGGAAGTCAGCTTGAAGAAGA
>VXBX01003853.1:0-35004 GCA_013400415.1 Scytalopus superciliaris | reverse complement strand
CAATCGGGAGGCACGGAGGCACACCATCCATAACGCTGCTGCTTCCTTTGGGAGCACACGCAGGGTCAGTCTGGAAGAGAAAAGACAGCACAGAAAGAACCGTGCCTCGCCAATACAGCCCGTGGAGACTTTCCACTGTGCCTTCTGTGACCGGACTTGCCTATCGCGCATTGGCCTTTTTAGCCAGCAGCGCGCTTGTAGCAAGTGTGGGGAGAGCCCTTCTCAAATCTTCGTTCGCGAAGCCTAGCCATGATGATGATGAACTGCAAGTCTTATACCGCTGCTCCTTAGGGAACGTGGTAAACTCAGCATTTCTTCTCGGTTCCACGGGATCTTCTTCATAAGTCCATCGAGTAAAGTGTTGCTTCCAAGCTTCGTATTCATTGTTTGCCCCAACACTCCTCTCCTGCCTCCTCCCCTCAAAAGAAATGTGTTCCTGTTAGGCAACTGCTTTAGGAACCAAAATCACTGATTTAATTTAGTTCCAAGATTCCTGTCATGGGCAGGGACACCTTCCACTAGACCAGATTGTTCAGGGTCCCATCCAACCCGGCCTTTAACACTTCCAGGGATGGGACATTTACAACTTCTCTTGGCAACCTGTGCCAGTGTCTCACCACCCTCACAGTGACAAATTTCTTTGTAATATTCAATCTAAATCCATCCTCTTTCATCTTAAAGCCATTAAAAATCACATACATCACTTTATCCAAATACTTTCTACCTGGATTTCAGGTGCCCTAGACTTGGTTTGCAATTAGTGGTTTTTTCCAAATTATTTCCACAAAAGAGGAATCAATAAAATTATGGTGTGTCTCCTCAGTAGTCCTTTGGATGATGACTTGAGCCACACAGCCATTGATGTGCATGTGGGAGCTGGGTTAGCAATGCCGTCTCCTTCAAAGCTAACAGGTAATCATCACATTTCACTTTAACAAGCTGTGTGGTTTCTGAGTCCTGGTTATGTTTCATTAGCATAAGGGTTGGAAATAAAGGAGGATTTGTAGGAGAGGAAAAATAAATTTGTGATGGTTTAATTCAGGAGGGAATGTATCCATATTTCTGAATAAAATAAGTCCAGGGGCTGTCCTGTGGAACCAAGGCCTTGTTTCGTTCCCATTGTTAAATTATAAAATAGAAACACAGAATAGTCTTTCAAAGTGACTTTTAAACATTATCTTGTCCAACCCCTCTGCAATAAGCAGGGACATCTCCCATGCTGAAAGAGGGTAAGCATCCAAGCTGTCCATTGGGAATGTTCACTGGCATATTATGCTGGAACTGGATCATTCTTTGGAAGAACAGGATGAAACTGTATCCAGAATCATTCACAGAGACCCACCATTTGTGCCTATGCCTCATCCCTCTTTGAGATACTGAGTATAGACGTAGCTGCTTTGTGCCAAAGCTTGTGCATGGACACTCCCTGTCTATCTTCTTGCCCCAGGGATTTGTCTGACCATGATTTAGGCCAGCTCTGATGCACATCACTCTTTGTCCTTGGATTGCACAGCTGTGAAATACCTCTGTGGGAGCAGCATCACTTTTCCTGAGAGCCCCTGTTGGTGAGGGTGCTGCCTCAGCTCACCTTGCTGTAACCCCCCTCCCGGTTTGCCCTCCCTAGGAAAGCATCTTGCTCTTGCAGGTCCCTGAAAACTCAAGGGTCTCCAATAAAATAAAAATCCCCAGTGGGATGCATAAATTTATTCAACACATGGAATGATTTTTAAGAAGGCCAAGCCCAGTGTTCTCCAGCTCTGGGAGTTGTGCCATGAGTCACAAGAAACCTAAATTTTATTCTTGTTGGTCCAGTTGGAGATGAACTTTGTGTGCTCCTTGGGGTCTTTTTTGATTTGGTGATTTCTGTGTTTTGCTTTCCTCCCCCACCTCCCATGTTGTATTTTGGGATGTATTTATAAACATGGGAACACTTTTTTACCTATAAATTTTGAAATAAGTTCAATGTGATCAGTTAGGATGTTGCAGAGTTGCCTTACTATTGTTGTTACTTCTCCATGGACTGAAATGAATTCTTGATTTGATAAGAAAGATTTTTTTCAGTGCTAAAAGAGATAATAGAGTCAGCATGAAGAGGTAAATGAGGAGCTCCTTGGCCACTTGGGCACTGATAGAAATTAATCCCAAATAACACATGGAAACAAGTCTTTTCGACTATTATCATAAAGGTGATGGTCATTAATTGCCTGTAAGCCTCTATAAATGGCAATTAGAATACACAGTTTTTAGGAATAGATGTGCTGGAGAACAAAGGAGGGATGGTATTTCTGTTTCTACCTGGAAATTCATTTTAGAGAGAAAAAGAATGCTGAATATAAGTCCTACTTGCATAAAGCCAAATTGTGTTGGCAGGGAGGACATTGAATTCTGGGTAGTGCACTTAGAGAGGATTTAAACACAGCACAGGATCAGCAGCATGCAATAAAGACCTGAAAGTCCAAGGATTTGGAAATGAGAGCAACATGCTCAAGACCAGGCAGAAGATTGATCTCTCCAGTAGGAAATGAGACCATAGAGCAACATAAAGCAGTACAGGCATGTGAGAGACAAAGTTGAGCAGATCATGGCCTACATTTTAATTTATTTTTTTTTATTTAAATGTCTCCCTAATTACTTGGAGTACTTTCGCTTATGCAGCAAAAGAGCCACAAAGTCTCATTCTGCTCCTGGTTTCATTGTCATGAAGCTGGAGGATCACTGTGAAATTAGGAGAGAAATAATCTGGTGTAAAGAAAGCAGAATATGTCCCACCCTGGCCTGACCATCAGCTTCTGTACCAGCTGAGGGTTGTTGTGTGCCCTCTTTTGAGCCCTAGAGTGTAGTGAAATGCCAGCAGTGTCTGCTGGCTGTGCCACGCTGTGCTACATCAATAACCCATGGATACCAGGAATTAGATTACGACTCCAACATGGATCCCACTCTTCTTCAGCAGCAGCAGCATTGCCTTTGGTGACAGGCAGCGTGGGTATTGTTTTATTGCTTTACTCTGGCCTTTCTTGCATTTTAGCATCTAAAGCTAATTAGGATTGAACAATAGAAAGACGTTGTTGAATGATTTTCTCAAACAGATCACAACATTCTGGTGTACCTGCTTTGTTTGCACAAAGGAATAAAATGTTGGCCCCCGTGTAGCCACTCAGAGGTGGTTCTTCAGTGAGAAACAGGCACAAACTTTTGGAGTCAAACTTTGCTTCATGGCTGGGTTTTTTCTGGTCCATCTTCCAAATGTGGTTCCAATCCCTAAAGACCTGGCAAAAGATCCAGCACAATTTGCTCATAATAATTCCAAAAGGGAAAACAAGATAATTTCAGATCTGTCAATGGAGAGCAGTAAGAAAAGGACTCATCACCAGAAGGTGGACATAAAGACTTATTTCTTACAAAATCATAACATTATATAAGTTGGAAAAGAACTCCAGGATCATCCAGTTCACGTTGTCAACTACACCATAGCACTGAGTGCTATGCCCAGTCATTTCCTGAACACCTCCAGGGATGGTAACTCCAACACTTTCCTGGGCAGCCTGTTCCATTGCTTGACAACCCCTTCAGCAAATAAAATCTTCCTAATATCCAATCTGAACATCGCCTGGTTCAACTTGAGGCCATTTCCTCTTATCCTATTGCTGGTTGCCTGGGAGAAGTCGATCCCCACCCGGCTATAACCTCATTTCAGGGAGTTGTAGACACTGATAATGTCACCTCTGAGCCTCCTCTTGGCCAGGCTGAAATTTTGGTGGCCCCCTCCTCACTGCAGATCTGTTAAGTGTGTCAGCACACTGAGTACATTTATGTGCAGTTAAGCTGCACCCTCTGCAAACTGAGCTGGGGCTGGATTGACACCTTGCTAAGAAAGTGTGCTGGTGCTTGAAAACACCGTCAAATGTCAACCTGGTGAAAGCTGCAGATCGATTAAGCTGTGCCGTGGCAGTGTAATATATCATTTTTCCTAGTGTAGATGTCCCTGCTGGCAGTGACTGCTGGTGGAGCAGAGGCTGCAGGAGGAAATGGATAAATGGATGTCTAAGCCCCAAAGGTGACAGCTGGTGGGAAGTTCCTTTTGCTTCTCTGTTGCCATGGAATTCCATGCTGGATGTGACTGGCAGTCAAGGCACAGCACTTTTAACCAAAACCAAGATTTACTTTAATTGCATTTTTCTCAGTTTCCTTTCAATCACTGAAAGCATTTAATTTTCAAACTGCCTGAGACTTTCCTTGTGATAATCAGAGAATTGTAGAATGGTTTAGGCTGGAAGGGACCTTAAAGATCATTTAATTCCAATCCCCCTTCCATGAGCAGAGGCTTACTCTCTAATTTTCAGTTTGTATTTGTTTTCCAGATGGATTCAAAAGGCAGACAATACATAGTTTTCCTAACACATCTGTCACTTAGGACTAAAGCTCAGAAAAAGCACTGCACCACTTTATACACCTCGGATTTTAGAGGGGTAGAGGCATTAGTCACATCTCATAAACATACAGGGATATTTTGCAGCCAGTTGAGGACTGTATTGCAAAGCCCATGACCTGTCCCACCAATATTTGGGAAAGCCCTTTGTCACCTCAAGCTGGGAATGGTTCAGCAGGACTCAGGTGTATTAGCTGGTATCATTCTCCTTTAATTTTACTTGATTTGGTTTTCTCCATGTTTCAGAGGAAAATATGAGAATTTTATATACTTCTATGAAAATTATTCTTCACTTCTCTCTGTCAGACTCATCAAATGGTTGAATGGCTTTTTGAGAGTGTTTTTTTGTGAAGCATTAAATATTCCCTGCCTCGATGTTCATCTAACACACTTGGTTTGACTTCACTAATTACTAAAACAAACACCTCTTTTCTAACAGACATTTTTTTGTTGTTGTTTATATGCAATTAACCTGCCTCCCTAGGCCATATTTTCTTCCAGTCTTTTCCTAAGCCTTCCATCTGTAGAAATTCTTGTTTACCAACCTTTGCATGTGTGGGTGGTCGCCTCCATACTCATTTGTCTACATGCAAAGCAAGTCAATCTGTGACCTGTTGATGCTCAAAAAGAAAGCAGAAGAAAGTAACAAGTCCATCATGCCATTTTTGTGTGAAGGCAGCAGAGGCAGAACAAACATTATCATGGCATGAGACACAATCCCACCACACTCACCACGTGAAACAGGATTGGTTATTGATGCACACAGACAGATTTAAGCAATGTAGTATATAATTCCCCAAATCCAAAATCCCTGCACCACACAAATGTTGAATTATATGGTCTTTTTTTCATTTACATTAATGATGCACATCAAGGTTTAGACATCTCTGTCTTCACCAGGACAGGGGAGGACAGGATGACCAACACTGTGGACTCTTCCTTTATTTGAGCAGAAATTTGCTCTGCTCTGCTGTCATTCAAGTTACCTAAAATGAACAAATATGTTCCACTCCCTAAGGAATTATTCTTTTTTTCTGGACAAATGCATGACAATGCAGTGAGATCCAGATGCACACATCCATGCCTTGTGGTGAAGATGTCTCCCTGACCTCAGCTGGTGAGTATCCGAACCCAGGAGCACTGAGTGTGAGGTAGCCCTTGTAATTCTTGTTCTGCTTGCACAGCAGCAGATGCTGCTCTTGACAACAAGCCAATCTTCCACTGAAACTCACTCCTCTTTGTTTGTTTTCTATTATCATTTTTCTCCTCCACAGCGTTCTCCATCAGAGCGCATCAGTGGTTCATTTAAAATTTTTCATTCCCAGGTCTGTGGGGTCTCTTGGACTGAATTTGTACATTGCTTTATTTCTCACTTTTCTTTCTTTCTTGCTGTTTTTTTTTTTTTTTCTTTTTTCCCAGCCAAACAGAAAATTGCTTTTCAGGGTGAAAAGCTGCCTTCCCCTTGTGCTTTTACTCTCAATCTACCTCAAATTGAGGAACGAACAGGATGAATCAATGGCAAAATGTGTCTTTTTGAAGCACTAGGGAAGAAGGAAGTACCTTTATATTTCATCACTTAAGCTTTTTTCCCCCTCTCATTCACAGTCCATATTTCCTGTTTTTTCTTTAGTGAAGTTCTACAGATGTTTACCCCATATTCAGGGAGAGTTCAGGAGTGATCATGTGAAAGTCAGTATGTTTCACATTTGAAATCACAGTTTCAACTGGACAGGAAAATGCAGTTCATGAGCTTCCAGTCCTCCTCACAGTCATGAAAACTGAAGGACATCTTTTACCAAGTGATTTCCAGAGTGCCAAACTTAATTAGCAATGGAAAAGGTGTTTTCTCTAAGTGTGTGGTGCCTTCTGGGTCTTAGTGAACACAGGGTTAATCCAGGCTGAATTATTCCCTCTCCTTGACCAGTTACCTCATTTTTTTGTAGTCTGAGATTTTTCAGTGAGCTGTGCAAATAATGCAACAAAATTATTTATATTTCATATTTATATTTTCCTCTGACACCTTCCTGAGTGTTTCACTGAGCAAAACAGGCAGCTGCCTCCTCTTCTTTAAGTCAGGTGACCACTGCCCCTTCAGCCCAACACCAACCCTTGTCACAGCCATGAGTGTGGCTTATCAAGGCTGGGTTTTGAGCCTTAGCAAATCTGCCCTCCTCTTTCTGGGGGGAGGGACCCATATACCTTCCCTTCACAAGCAGCAAAACATAAACGTTATTCCCCTGTTTGCTTTTCAGCCTCCTAACAAAATAGCACTGATGACATGTGTTTTTCTTTTTCCTGAAATGAAGAAATCTGAACTTGTGATCTATCCTACCTATTCCCCTATTCTACATTTCTAAATCCTTTAGGCCCAAATGATTAAAATGATGAAAAAACAGTAATTCCTGCTAGATAAACGGGACAGAAATATTGTACCAGTTCCAGACTCGATGTCATATCTCATCTGCTAAAGGGTGGTACCACAGGGAGAAGTGTAACTGAGTAAAGCAGCTTGAAACATGGCCTAATTGAAATATGCTTCTTTAATTGCATTAATCAGGCTCGTAATAGGATTAAAACAATTGCTCCTTTCTGTTTTATCCTTCAGCTCTTTTCTTTCCTCATGCAAATTCTGTGTTTATAACTGTTTCTGCTTATTTGCATTTACAATCATATCTTAAAGTCTGTTTCCAGCTGAGCTCATCTCCTACCAAAGAATGGTCTAGAAAATCCAAGTTTAGAAGAGATTTCCTTCTCTTTATCTGAAGAGGTATTTGCTGTTGTGTGCCCAGACCCAGTGGACAAGCCAAACTACTGATGGTTTCAGTAGTGATATTTAGATCTGAAGAAAGGTAAATTTTGGACTCAGGCTTCCCACTTTCAATGTGGGATAAATCCAAGTAAAAAGAATACTTTGTTCATTTTTTTTGGTTTTGTTCCTTTTTTTTTTTTTTCTTTTTTCTTTTTCTTTTGGTATTGGATTTATGAAGGAAAGGGTGAATGAAGAAAAAGGAGGAGATTTAAATTACAATTTCACTGTAAAAGAATGATTCCAACTTAGTCCACTATAAGCTGGACTAAGTGCTGAAATCAGTACTTACACCAAGTGTATCTGCAGGGCAGTGAAAGCAGAACTTCACCTATATTACTTGCAACAACCACCCCCTAGAAGTGCTTGCAGTTTCAATTTTCAGGTGCATCAAACTAAATTATAAAGAACTGTATTTCATTAAAATCTACAATGAGTTTCACAAATCAGAACTCCCCTGAAGGCAGAATTCTTGCAAATGTCACTCAGATGATCAGGTTTTTATAAATTTCTACTGCCATGGCATTATGTACCATCCCTGCTGTGCTTCTGAGAACTGTACATTTAATTGTTGATTTTTTTCCCCCCTTTAAAAGCAGAGGGCTGTTTTTCTGTCAAGTCTCTTCAAATCTCTGTACCTTTGTCCCCCTGGTCTCAGAAGCAGAGGTTGGGTGTTTCTGCTATATGCCAACAACATTAATGCAAAATATGAAAATGACCTTGAAAATAAAATTTAAATAGTGTGTTCTTTCACAATATTTATAAGGATGGTGTAGAAAGGAAATGTTTGAGCTATTGTAAAATGTTTAATGGAAAAAAGAGATATTTCCAAGTAAAATGTGAATGTATCGTACATAATTTTTCAACTTTACATCACAACAACCTGATAATTATGTGTATAGGTATAGATATATTTCCTTAAACATTCCTTGTAACTGCAAAAGTAGGAAATAATCTGAAGGAAGTCACTCTCTCTCAGTTAATTTTGTTTCTCAGTCAACCTGTATTTGAATATCGATACTCCCTCCTTGTCCAGAATGGGTGACATTTTCTAGGGCCATGAGCAGCTGTGAGGAGGGAGGTTTAGGTTTTTATTCCAGGCAGGCATGTCCTGGGCCATGTAATGAAACAGCAGAGCAGCTGCACCCAAAGCAGTGTGGGCAGAAGGTCAAGGGAGGGGATTCTGCCCCTCAGCTCTGCTCAGGTGAGACCCCTCCTGCAGAGCTGCCTCCAGCTCTGGAATTCCCAGCACAGGAAGGACGTGGAGATGTTGGAGTGAGTCCAGAGGAGGCACCAGGATAATTAGAGGGATGGAGAAGCTCTGCTGGGAGGGAAAGCTGGGAGAGCTGGAACTGTTCATCCTGGAAAAGAAAAGACGTTTCAGTACCAGAATGGAACCTACGAGAAAGATGGAGAGGGACTGTTTACAAGAGCAGGGAGTGACAGGACAAGGGGGAATGGCTTCAAACTGAAAGAGAGTAGGTTTAGACTGGATATTAGGAAGAAATTCTTCCCTGTGAGGGGGGGAGGCCCTGGCACAGGTTTCCCAGAGAAGCTGTGGCTGCCCCATCCCTAGAAGTGTCCAAGGCCAGGTTGGAGGGGGCTTGGAGCAAGCTGGGATAGTGGAAGGTGTCCCTGCCCATGGCAGGGGGTTGGAATGAGATGATGTTTTAAGGTCCCTTCCAGTGCAAAACCATTTTGTGATTCTGTGATTTCCATAATCCTTCTTCTAAGTTTACTCTGGTACTTTCAATCACAGAAATTTCCATTAATATTTCTGTTACAAAGCTCTAAAAAAATCCCATCATGCCACAGTAGACAGCTAAAATATAAAAATAAACAAAAAACCAAACAGACCAATATCCAGAATCATCTATATCCTTTTCCTGACTCTAAGGAGAGTGAGGATGGTTATACTGGCTGCCTGTATGTCACTCTAAATCTGTGCTAAGCTAATTCTCAAGCTTTGCTTCATAACCACTTGAGAAAGATCAGTGCCTTTAGAATTTCCTTCCCCATTTTAAAGACCTACTTCATGATTTAATTACTGATCCTCTCTGATTAATCACGTGAGGTTTAGATTTCTAATATCAAGTGAGTTGAGTCTGACACGATGAACCTTTGGCCTTGCTATAGTCCAAATTAGACTCTGTAACACAAAGTACCTCAACAGACAGTCCATGCCATGACCAAACAAATCAGGTTTAGCTCTTGAGATTTTTGTCCTGAAGGTCTGAAATAGGAGTTGGTGGGAAATGGAGTGTTGTAAATATCTATCTTTCCTCATGGCCAAATAGGGCCAGGTGCAGAAGTTTTTAAAATTTTCCTCTTTAAGAACAGAGTCATAAGTATGGTCAAGACTGAGAATGAGTGAATTTATTTGTAATGGATTTACTGCTAAAATGACTGACAAACTTTAGGAAAATACATCTTTTAATAGTGACCACTAAAGCAGCTTTTGTTTCCCAGTCCTTCATGGGTCTCACATGAGATCAATAACCCTGGCTTCTGTCCTAAGATTTCCCTAGAAATCAATTGGACCTTTAATTTTCAGGAGCTTTGAGCTGATGAATATTGAGTTTTGCTGATGACCACTGAGTTTTTATAATTAGTCTCAGTTGCCAAACTGCCACCAAGCAATTAAGACATTGACAAAAGACTCTGTCCTCTGACCACCTAAAATTCCTGCCATGTGGACTATGGTTTTAAACACTTGGCACAAAAAATGTCAGTTTTTTACCCATGTCCTCAAGGGGAAAAAAAAAAAATATTCTTTTATTCATAGATACCTTCACTTGTAACAGTTGCCACTATCCTGTTTGCATTATTTACCTCAATTTATAATATCTACAGAGGCCAAAGAGGGTATTTTTTGAAATGGAGAATAACGGAAAGCAGAAAAATTGTGAGTTTTGGGGATTTCATTAAATAATTTCTATGCTACAGAATTTTTACCTTAGTGATGTGAGGCAGATCTTCATTGGGAAAGATTTATTGAATAAATTGATGGGTTATGTTTGTCCCTGTTTGGAGCTAGGAATACTCAGAACATTTCTTTGATGAAGTGCATCTCATGGCCACAGAACATACACTTTCTGTATCCAGTGGTTTCCCAAATGAAGTAATTGGTGCTATTTATTCTGGATTTTTGTTTGACTGCAAACAGGTGGATCTGCAGTAGGGCATTCACTGGTCTCTCCATAGCATCAAGAATAATGACCCTAAGCAACATTATTTTATGGAAAAACTATTTAAACACAGATCAGATGTACATTCCTAAGGATAAATATACCAGCCAGTTCCCAAAAAAGGTTGTGAGGAGTATTAAATTCAAAAAATAATACACTTGTGAGCAGTTTAGGTGTTCTAGGATGAGGATTCCTAAGAGCATGTTAGATAGACTGCCATGTCCTTCTCCTCTTGGGATGTGTTTGTGCCTCACTTTCAAGAAATAAACTGCGTGTTGTATAGAAGTGCTTTTGCAAAATCTGTTTCCTTTTGATGTATGTGAAACCATAATATCATAAGGGTCTTTTCTGTGATACAGCTGCTCCAGGAGATGTTTAGTTCTTTTTATGTAGCTAGCTTGCAGAAGGAAATGTATGTATCTATTCCACTACAAATGGATGTTTCAGCAGGTGTCAGGTCATAAAATCACTTTATACCAGTTCTTCGAGCAGTTTATTATCACTGGATATTGTATCTTTGGTCCATGATATGGGGCATTGCCATATTGATTAAATGCCTTAGGCTGTTACAAGGGAAAAAAATAAGGATATTTAATCAATAGACCTGTGCTTTAGTTACTGTTCCTGTCAGGCTGGAACAGAAATAGCTCAAGAAAGGGGCAGCTTCTCATACAATTTGAGGGAGTTAAAGTTTGAAGGAAGCTAAATAATGCCATTCCAGGCCTGTGAGGGAAGATAATCAACTTAGCAATTGCAAGTACAGAGACTGAGTTACCAGATCAATCTCGTTTAAGGGCTTCAAAAGGGTTGTGAAAGGGACTTTGGGACTTAGAAGTGAGGCCCAAAGAAAGAGTGGCTTAAACATGAGTGGAATAAATGCTCTTGGTTGCCAGTGATATGTCCTGATCCTGAATGTTACATGTGTGGGGATTAATTACTGCTCAGCTAAAGCATCTCATTTAGGGAGATGGTTCAGGGATGAATCTTTCCACATCTGTGATAGAGTAAAAGAGAAGCAGCAGCTTTCCCAAGAATTCCTAACATGAATTTCAGGCAATGTTTTCCTTCCATTATTCACCTGTTCTTATATGATTGTAACTTTAAACATAAATATTTGTACGCATTCCCTTGAGTGCAGCCAAGTGGCCATTTCATCCAGTACAAATCTAGGACAACTAAGTCCTTGGGATGCAGGAGAAAGTTTTAATTCTTCATTGAATGGTCAAAAATAGGCATCTCTTTCTGCTACATTTTAAAAGGGATATGGAAAAATTCCAAGTTGAAAAGAATACCACATATGAAAAAACTAGAAGTGCCTATAGATTATCAGAATGAAGACTTAAAGGAAACTTTATTACAGTGTACTTGTACTGTTCTTGCAGGAAAATACTGAGCATTCAGGGTTCTCAAACGTAGCAGAGAGAAAACATGACAAGAATCAATGCCTGGAAGCTGGACCCAGACACTTTCTTCTTTACTTCATTATTTCTAACAGAAAGGGCAAGAGAAAAGTGGTGGAAATTACTAAGAGAGCAGAAGGTTTTTCATCTCCTGCTGTATTCCAATCCAGGGATGGCTTTCTCCAAGGAAATGATTTGTACCTGATGCATAGGAAACACGTGATGCCAAGGCAGACAGCCTGAATTAATGAAGATGACATAATTGTTCCTCTCATGCCCAGTCTGTGGGAATTCATTGAATAAAAACCTTCGTATTTGCTGCCTGCCTTTGTCTATTTTAATAGAGCCTAAGAAAGGAATTGGCTCCTAATTTGGGTTCTTGGATTTGGTACACTGAGTCATTACAGCTTGGGGTGGAAAGGACTGATGTATGTATTCCAGAACAAATACAGCTTGACAGCATACAAGCTGTTAAGACAACCTGACCTTTGTGTGTCTACTCCAAGAACAGTAAGTTCAATTAGCTGTAATGCTTCCAGGTCCTGTCCCACCATTAGGAAATGCCTTATTCAGCTAAAACTGTGATCTTTTTTATTTTTTTTTTTTTTTCAGTGTAAAAAGCATTAAAAGATCCATTGTAAGCACTGCCAGCAATAAGGGGAAGAGTCTCATATTCAGCAAGGTCTAAAAATTAATTAGCTTTGTTCCTTAAATACAAAATAAATGCATTCTGTCATAGCCAAAAGCTTTCAGGCTGAGATTTAGCCAGTTGGGTGCAAGCCAAGATGACAGATCTGGCAGCTGGTGGAAACATTTTGTTGTAGAGTTTGGGCTGGTACCTGTCACTTTAGAGATCAGCTGAAATCACTGAGTCTTTCTACACAGAAAAAGTATTAAATAAAGAACGGCCAATATATAGGATAGTGAACAGCGAATCCATTGTATTCATGGTCTGTCAGTAGCTTGCCTGTCATATGTGATTTAAATTCCTCAGTTTATCCCCACTAAAGGGATGTTGTGATCCCTTTTGATCTCTTTTTGATGTACGTAAATGATTTAATAAGTTTCTTGATGTCATCACAGCATTTCCAGAGGGTTCCACTATCTGAGGGACAAGGAGCAAAGATGATGTTGATTTTGGTTGAAGCAGAATGGAAGAATACCACAGCAAAAATGAAATTTTGTATGAGTGGTTCCTTAGGTTTTGAGGGGTTGAGAGAAGAATTTGCGTAGCTATTGGAGCTTTGAGGCTTGATGGAGTAAGAGTCCATGGAAAGCTTCCCATGATTTTGATGCAAAAGGATGTTTTTGAGATTCATGGGAGGCAAGTACCTTTGAGAAGCTGGAGAAACATGAGGGTGTGGATGCACAATCATACAGAATACAATAAATGTCTCTTTTTCTCCCAGTTTCTTACATAGCATTATATGTTAGTGCCCCTGAAACTAAGCTAGACCTCCATCATGGTAGACATATCACAAAAGAAAATCTCTTCCTAAGGGAACTCACAGTTTAAACAGACTAAACTCTCCAGGACACAGATCACTGAAGATCAATTCAACAAAACTTCTGGTGCTGCTTGTGACATTTCAGTGCTTTCAAGAGACCCCAAAATAAATCCCTTTGTGTCAGGTGAGACACAGGACCTAGGACAGATTCATGGCCTTCTGGATGAGCAGCTGGAGGCCATGTGGGATGCCCCAAAGTCTTTCAAATGGCAACAGACCCCCAGACATCTGAACTGAGGCCCCAGATTCAAATCCTGCTTCTTTTCCTCTCGTTCCTGCCTGAGGAGCTACTGCCTGAGACTACCCAGTGTGTGCTCTTCCCTGCCACTTCTTAACCAATACCTTGCTAAGGAAACACTGTGGATACCTTGCCCTGATCCTCTGGTCTCTCAGTTTTCAGTACCATAAATAGTTACTTTCTCATGTATTACATTCAAGATGTTTTGGATTGTGTTCCCTGTATCCATCATACATTTCTCGATGCTTAATTTTCTTCACTTGGCACTCAAATGGCTTTGGAAATCTTGACTTAGGCTGGCATAGCAGCTTCTCAGTAGGAAAAAGAGAAGACACATTAATCCAGTTTTGAGAGTTGTTCCTCGGTCTCTCTGCATTGATTTGTGTGGAACTGTCCTTTTAACTCTGTTTTCCATCTGACTTCTCATTGCCTTCTGATGAAAGCCAGTCTAAAAGTGCAGGGGTTGATTTGCATCGATTATTCCCTTTGTTGTCTTTCTATGACCCCTTTTGAACCATGAACTCAGAGTTATGGCTTGGTTGTGCAGGGCTTTTATTCCTATCACAATGACTATAAATATGGATTAAACAGTTGAATGTGACAGGCATCTGATCTTGCTGCTGTGTAAACAAGGAAAAAACCTTCCCACCCTGTGTTAAACTGCAGTTTGTTTCTAAACAAGAAGCATATTTTTTAAAAAAATGAAACCCAAAAGACAACATTAAACTCTGCATTTGGAGGCTGTGGGATGAGAGAGATGAGCCTTATTTGACACATTTTGGGCAACTGTGTAGGCAAAACCAAATATCTGTAAATCCGTTATTCTGGATAAATTAGTGTTGCCATAAGGATTTGTTTGCTGCTGTATATGTTTTAAAGCTGTTGTGTTTCAATTCAAGGGGAGAATGGGTGGTAAACACTCCTATATTCCACTTCAGCAATGGACACTGCAGGTGGTTGGTAGCAGTTAACGTGGATTTACCAAGGGTGGATCATGCCCAACCAGCCTGGTTGGCTGCTATGATAGAAAAAAATACTGGATTTGGGGATGAGGGGAGAGCAGTGGATGCCATTTGCCCCTCTGTTATCCAGTTTAGGATGTTACAGTCTGGATAGGCAGACATAGAATCATAGAATCCTTAAGGTTATAAAAGACCTCCAAGGTCATTGAGTCTGAGTTTTGACCAATGACCACCTTGTCAACCAGACCAGACCACTGAGTGCCATGTCTAGTCATTCCTTGGGCACTTCTAGGGATGAGGACTCTACCACCTCCCTGGGCAGCCCCTTCCCATGCTTGAACAACCCTTTCCATGAACAAATTCTTCCTCATGACCAACTTGAACCTCCCTTGGTGCAACATGAGGCCAGTTCCTTTTGTCCTAATGCTTGCTACCTGGGAGAAAAGAGACCAATCCCCACCTGACTACAACCTCCTTTCAGGGAGTTGTAAAGAGCGATAAGGTCACCCTGACCCTCCTTTTCTCCAGGCTAAACACCCTCAGCTCCCTCATCTGTTCCTCATATGACTTACTCTCTAAACCCTTCCCCAGCTCTGTTGCCCTTCTCTGGACATGCTCCAATGTCTCAATGTCTTTCTTGTTGTGAGGGTCCCAAAACTGGATACAGGACTCAAGATGTGACCTCACCAGTTCTGAATACAGGCAGATAATCACTTCTCTGGTAGTGCTGGTCACACTATTCTTGACAAAAGCCAGGATGTCATTGACCTTCTTGGCCAGCTGGGCACACTCCTGGCTTGACGGATAAAAGCTGCCTGGATTACTGTACTCAGAGCATAGTGGTTGCTGGGTCAAAGTATACCTGGAGACCTGTAACAAAGAGTGACACAGAGGGTTCTCCTGAGACCTGTCAATAGCATTGAAGAGATGATGGAGTGCACTCCTGATGGCTGCAAATTGAGGAGGAGCCATTGGAAAGGGCTGAAGGAAAGGATTGCCATACCTGGACAGGATGGAGGAATGGTCTGGTCAGCATCTTCCAAAATTCAGCAAGGACAAATACAAAGTCCTACAGCTGGGAGGGACTGATCCTTTGTGACAGAACACACCGTCACTGACTGGCTGAGGAGCAGCTCTGGGTAAAGGCCCTGTGGTGCTGGTGGCAAATGAGCTGGGCATGAATGAGGGGTATGCACTGCCAGCAAAGAGGGTAACCTGAGATGTGTGAGCAGGATACTGAAGAAAGTGATTATCCAGGATTATTCAAACCAGGAAACTGAAGGAAATTATTATCTCCTTCTACTCAATACTTGTTGGACTCTATCCAGATATTCCAGCCAGGTTTGAGACCCTCAGTACAAGATACTGATCAAATGGATCAAGTTCAGGAGAGGCCATTGAGATGATCAGAGTTGGAGAACCTATATGGTGCTTAGTGTGGGATGGAGATTGTTCAGCCTGGAGAAGGGATAGCATTGGAGACACCTAATAGCAGCTACCTGTATCTGTGAGGAAGATCATCAAAATCATCAATATTGGAAGAGCTTGCCGAGAAAGGTTGTGCAGGTTCTGTTCTCAGAGGGTTTCAAAACCCAGATGGAGAAAGCCCTGAGCAACCTTTTCTGCCCTCATAGGTGACCCTACTTTCAGCACAAGGTTGGGCTACAAACTAGAAACCCTAAGAGGTCCTTTCCAGCCTGAATTATTCTATCATCCTGTGAATGGCTCCTACATGAATGAACTTTGCAGGGTGCTCTGCAGTGATACAAGAATGAAGCACCACACAAAAGAAAAATTATACCATTAGGCTTTGTAAAGTTAATCTGGAGAACAATTTCAATTAGCTCCGTTGTCTTAGTAAGTACCTTGTTCATCTGTTTAATACAATTTTGGAAGATACACAAAGTGCTAATTTATCTATTAGTCTTTTCTTTGGAATGCGAACAGTAAGTACTAATAATGTTGCCTAAATGCAATTACAGCTAATAAATCAAGGACTAATTTTCCCAGTTTTTATATGCTTTTGTCCTGGTTTTGTTTGTTTGTTTTTCTTTGTCTGTCTCCTCACATATGCATGTTCTCTGAAATCTTTGGAATTTTCTATTTTAAATAAAATACATCTTTCCATACACCGGCAACAAATCCAGATACAGCACGTAATGCCAGTTTTCAGCAGTAGCAAGTGGAAGTTATCAGGTTATAGAAAAAACAATCCTTATCTACATTCTTAGCAGCAGAATAATTCATGTGTGTCATTTACTAAATCTTTGGAAGACCAGCAGGATGCAGTCAGGACTGTATTGTATGACCTTCATCAGTAAACAAAGAAAACAGAGGTATTTATTTAGTGTTAACTGTTTCTGAATCCAGACTGTAGGTGCATTTTTTGTGGTAGGAAAATTGAGATAATTATACTTTTGTTTCATAATTCAGTACCCAATCTAGCCTTTGTTCCCTTTGATGTATCATCCCACAAGAGTCTGAGCCAGGGTCTTGGATCCATGTGACCATAACTCTTTGGAGAGCTTTGGACCTGAAATATTCCCTTCTCTGTAATGCACTAGAATCATACTATTGATTCAAACTCAGTCAGGCTCCAGGAAAATGAAAAATAATTGCAGGTATAAACACAGTGGATTGACAACTCCACTGTTTGTCATTGTTGTCTTTTACACCCTATGAAATGGATGATCCCATCAGCAGGTTCATCTGAGCATAACCAGGCTGTTTAGAATCGTATGCCAGGAAAATCCCAGTCATTTTCACCAACTCCTCTTCAGTTGGACCTTGCTGCTCTGAGAATTATTTTCTGTGGCCATCAAAAGGGCTGTTGGACTGGTGCCATAATACCCAGGTTTTGCCTAACACTGAGGATGGAGTTGTGGTGTGGAGCTCCTCCTTCCTGCCTGAAGTCCTGTCCATCCCTGATGGGCAATTCCACTGCCTTTCTTGCCCTCTGGATTGCATAATATTGATGGCAGAGAAATGGAAGAGAAAACTGAAGACCTGAAAATATGCAAGGTCACGGGTGCTGCATGACCTTATCCCATGGTGCTTTTGATCATTAATGATCATAGAATCACAGAATAGTTTAAGTTGGAAAAGACCCTGAATATTATGGAGTCCCACAATTAACCCAGTGTGCTGGTTTAAAGATAAACCAGCAGGAGGAATGAATCCAACTCACAAACAGGTTACAAATCAGAATTATAATTTAGTAAAAAAGATCACATTCAGTACAAGGGTAGAGAGGAAAAAGTCCCTTTAACCACAAAAAACCAAGTGTGTAACCTAGCACCCTGGAGCACAAACAAAATGGTGATTGTCAGCCTCTGTGCTGAGCACCACTTGGTCCTCCTAAGTACAAAGTAAGAGGAAAGAAGAAACCTGTCAGTGAGGGTGATGCTCCCAGTCCAGTCAAGAGTGGCAGTCACAGTCCTGATGAGGCTCTGGTCCTCCTCTGGATTCGACCAGCTCTTCCCACTCCCAAACCCCCAGTTTATATATGCTTAGGCTCAGGTGGGAGTGCCCAGTGATTTACACTCTGACATATTTTTGGAATCCCTGATGGCCCATTAGCAGACATGACCCCTCAGGCTGGGTGTGGAGGTGCTAATGGCTCTCCAGAGGTGTGTTATCACACCTGAGTCACTGGTGTGAAGACAGGAAACCTTTCTTATCTCACAGAAGTTCCCAAACACCCAGCTGGTAGCCTGAGGAGTCAGGTGTGCCCCAGGCAGCTACTGCAAATGATCCATTGTTAGCAGTTCATGAGGGGGCCAGATGGCACTCTTCCCTGGGGCAGGCAGTCTCTTTCCTGGTTCCATGGTTGAAAAAAGAAAAGAGGGAGGTGATCCCTCTGAGGTGCAGGGTTGATAGATGAAAGAAAAATTCCAAGATTTAAAATCCATAGCACCCAGCACTGCCAAAGCTACCACTGAACCATGTCTCTTGGTGCCACATCTACATGTCTTTTAAATCCCCCAAGGGATAGTGAGTCTGCCATCGCCCTGGGCACACTCTTCTAATGCTTGACCATACTTTCCACAATGAAATTTTCCCTAATATCCAATCTAAACCTCCACTGGTGCAACTTGAGATTATTTCCTCTTGTCATGGCACTTGTTACTTGGGAAAAGAGCCTGATCTCCACTTGCCTACAACCTCCTTTCAGGGAGTTGTAGAGACTGATAAGGTCCTTCCTGAATCTCTTCCTCCAGGCTGAACCCCTCCACTCCTTCAGCTGCTTCTTATCAGACTTGTGCTCCAGGCTCTTCCGCAGCTCTGTTGCCCTTCTCTGGACATATTCCAGCCCCTCAATGTCTTTCTTGTCATGAGGGGCCCCGAACTGGACACAGGATTTGAGGTGTGGCCTCACCAGTGCCCAGCACAGATGGACAATCACTGCCCTGGTCCTGCTGGGCACACTATTGCTGGTACAGCACAGGATGCCATTTACCTTCTTGCCCACCTGGGCACACAGTGGATCATGTTCAGCTGCTGTTGACCAGCCCCCCCAAGTCCTTTTCCACCAAGTAACTTTCCAACCACTCTACCCCAAGCCTGGAGCATTGCATGGGGTTGTTGTGACCGACACACAGGACCCAGCACTTTTCCTTGTCAATCTTTCATCCACTGATCCAGCCCATCCAGATCCCTCTGCATAGCCTTCCTATCCTCCAGCAGATCAACATTCCCTCCCAAATTGTTGTTGTCTGCAGACTGACTGAGAGTGCCCTCAATCTCCTTGTCCAGGTCAACAATAAGGATATTTAACAAAAGTGGCCTCAATACTCAGCTGTGGGGATTATAAAACTACACAGATGGCTTTCTGAGAGAAACCCAGGGGAACACGAGCTAGTGTGTTTGCCAGCACTCTTCTGCCTCATGATGTTACTGAGATCTCTTTCACTTAGAAAGTTGGTGGTTTTGTCCTTGTTATCCTTTCCTCCTTCCCAAGTGCTGTTTACCTGAGCTCTTCTGAAACTTCCAGCATAGATACTGCAAAGCTGAGAAACCGCAAGTGGATATAACTGTGAACAGGATGGAGAAATGATTTCAGCAATTCCTTCTGGTCCATGCTGAGAGAAGTGAAAATTTAAGTATACCATAAATAGTATATGTACACTATAGAATACAGACATATAAAATGCCCTCCTGTATTTTCATCAGTTGGTAACAGTTATGCTTTAAAAATATATAAGTAACATATGGTGATTATGGCAATGTGGCTTTAATGAAGCTTTAATTGAAGTGATTTGCTGTACTGTGAGGAGAAAGGCTAACAAGCAAGATCAAATGAGCACAAATGGAAACCAGAGCTCCTGAAGCTCAGATCTGCATTTCACCAGCAAAGTTAGACACACCAGAAGAGTTTTAAAAGACAGTTTTAATTTCTGAAGAAAAGTAGGTCTAAGATTTTCAACTTTTCAAATAGATTTAAACAAATGAAGAAGCATGTCAGATCTGACATCCTCGCTCCTGCCCCTTCAGACTTAATGAAGTGTCACTAGAGTCTATAAGATAAAGCAAGATTTAATCCCATATCTACAGCTTCCTCCCCTTGGACTGTTTTCAGCTGCAAAAGTTGGCAAAGGCTCAGACTATGGCACTACATCAACTTCTACCCCTCGACAGTCTTGTCCCTTGTGACGTTGACTCTGATGGATTTTGCTGAAATGCATCGGTTTTCCTCTCACTTGTTTCTCAGCAGGCTGTTGGAGCTGCCCTGCAGCAGGGGGGATGTCGTGGTGTTCTGCCTTGTACATCAAAAACAACACAGGCACTTCATACTTTTCTATAATCTCTGTGAATGATGAGGATGCACAGAGGAGAAAGGACGGGCATCTTGATAATCAAATCCCTGGTGAAGTTTAAAACATTGGTTCTTGGAAAAAAACTTTTGCCTTGTGCAGTGATAGAATCCAGACTAGAGGAAGGAAGAAATGTGGAAAGTGAAATGATTAACATTCATGGTCACTTTTCTGATTGCAACAACAATGAGAGACAGAGAAAACTGCTAAAAATATCTTTCTGCATAGAAAAACCAGTCTAACCAGAGACAAATATGTGATGTGTTGTTTTTTCCAATACACTGAACAGGCACTTCAGTCCATCAGGTATGGAATGAATTTCTTAACACTTTGCCATGACCACAGTTCAACCTGTGTAGCAGTAACTTTAAGTTGTCCACTAAAGCATTTCCATTTTGTAGAAGAGAAAAGAGAATAATCATAGAATTGTAGAAAGACTTGAGTGGGAAGGGAGCTTAAAACTCATCCAATTCCACCCCCTATGCCATGGGCAGGGACACCTTCCATTAGACCAGGTTGCTCCAAGTCCTGCCCAACCTGGCCTTGAACAATTCCAGGGCATCCACAGCTTCTCTGGGCAACCTGTGCCAGGGCCTTACCACCCTCTGAATAAAGAGTTCCTTCCTAACAACTCATTTAAATATTTCCTCTTTCAATTTAAAACCATTCTCCCCTGTCCTAACACTATCTGCCCATGTAAATTGCTGCTCTCCATGTTTTTCATAAGTTTCAAATAGTGGAGGGTCACAACAAGATCTCCCCAGAGACTTCTCTTCTCCAGTCTGAACAACCCCACACACTAATAATCATCACCCTACTTTGCCTCAGAGTAAATAAACAAGGCATGAAAAAGTCCTCGATTCTAACAGTTTGATTTCAAATACATAGTCCAAGGCTAGAGAATATTAACTTTGGACTGTCAAGAAAACCCCCCAAACCCTAAAACAACAAAAACATTGCTAAGTCTCATATTTCCCAGGTGTTGAGAAAATCAAGCTCTTTCTAAACCTTTTTTTTCTTGGGACACCACAGGAAAGATACTATACCTGTGTTGTCTCAAGCTAATTCTCTAAGGAATTATGGCAAAGTAAACATCCTTGGAGAGGTGAAAAGAAGTTCAGCCTTTCATCATTTCTTTGAGGAATGACCTCAGGAGTTTGTTTGCCTGTTTTCCACTGAATATGAAATGAAACTCCCTCCACAGATCCAAAGAAACCATTGGAAAGAGATCCCTTAATCCCTGTGACCAATGCAGAGTTTCAAAAGGTGAGGATGGATGGAAAGACCTCTCTCACCATTTGTTTTCCAACAAATTTGACTTTGGATTTGAATTTATAGAAACCAGGATTCTTTTTTTTTTCTTGTAAACTGCCCTCCTTCTTGTTTCCACTCTGTCTCCAGACATGTTTCTTCTACACCTATGCCATTTGTGAGTCTTCCAATCTGTGTGTCCTCCTTGAACTGTATAAATTTACAACCATTTCTGTCAAAATGGCCAAAACAGGAATCTTCAGCTTTACATTCCTACAAAGTTTTGCACAAACCTGTACCCAGGTAGAGGAGAAATACTACGAACACCTCCACCAAGAGAAGGGCTAAAGGACAAGTTCATTCCCTGTTAGACATGAGATAACCCACACAACAGAAGGCTTGCAATAAACAGCTTTGGTAGTGTTGGTGCTCTCTGAGTTACTAAATTTTGAATTGAGCTTCAAAATGAGCCACAAAATGGAACAAATGGACTGACTGTGCACAGCTGATTCTGCACTACATGTATTGTTGTGGTTGTGGTGCTCTGAGATAAAAATCAAACATGATTTGTAGCGAAGACTATATTTTTTATTAGGCCGACACATATATCTGGAAAAAAAAAACCCAAAGACTCTTTTAGGAGCACAGACCTTGGAGTGGCCTGAAGAATGGCTCACGTGCCTCAAATCTTTCTGCCTCTGCCTTTAATTATTTATATCTCTCTAATAAAAGGTATATGCTCCTCCTACAAAACTTGTTTGACTGACATCACACTGATCTAAATTAGTTCTGATCCCTCCCATGACAGGGGGCTTAGAACTGGACGATCTTGAAGGTCCCTTCCAAGGCAAACCACTCTGTGAATCTATGAAGTGAAAAAACAATGTCCAGACAATTAAAAAATAAAAAAAATTGAGAAAAATATTCTTTAGTTATTATAGAATGAAGCCCTGAAAATCTGTTTGTTTGGGTTTTATAATATTTAAATCTTAGATTATGACAGTCGCATTCAGCATTGACAGACACAGCCAGGTTTTATCTCAAATATAGTCATTTTTAAGCCTGTAATTATCCCCCTCACTTGCAAAAAGCCCTCTGCTCTCTGATTGAGCACACATGCAAATAAAAACTGTACAAATGAGGAGGTGGCTGCAGTGGTGGTGTGTAGGTACCAAGAGATTACCCATTCAATAGAGCCGAACACCTGGCTTTTTATTAGAGGTCAATGCCTAAATCAGGTAGAAACGGCTCAGGCAGGCATGGGGAAGCAGGGCTGAATTAGAAATAAGTGAATCCTTGCTTTGGCCACAAATGGGTGGAAAATGAAACTAAATTAAGTTGCTTCAGCCCTTTCACTGGCACAAACTGATATAAATTGGTTTCATTAAAAAACCCTAACATATTTTAAGGCTGCAGTCCTAACCTATTAGGTTTTGTGTGGTTGCCGAGAGCGAGCAGCTTAGTGGCATTTTATGTAGCAAATGAACAGGGGACAAATAGAATTTTATTGCTTTCTAAATGAAAAGGCTGGGAAGTTTTAGAATAAAATTGATTTTCACATCTGGAAAAGTTTGCCTTATCATTAGCACTGTGCTTGCTCTCTCTCTCTTATTCCACTTATTTTTCACTCCATTGTTTTCCACTTATTTTGCAAGGCAGCCGTGTAATTTCCATTCTCGTTCACTCCTGTTCCTAAATTGTGTTTTTCTTTTCCAAGTGCAACATTTGAAAATGTTTGCACAGGGGCTGCTCGGCTGAGCTACTTCTTGGATGAGGTGGGATGCACACTGGTCTCTGTTTCCTTTCATCTCATACCTTTGGAGATAATATTTTCAAAGGGTTTTTGAAGCATTTTCAGTAAACCTGACTGTATTTAATGGAATTCTCATAAACTCCATGATCAACTGATCTTCCCAGGTTTTCAGTGTGTCATAAGGCAAATGCACTCATGGTATGATACATTATATAGAAATACAGGAATCTACATGACATCTGAACTTCTATGGGAACACCACGAATGTCTGGAAGGGTTTAGTAGCTCAGGTTATGCACGTTCTTCTAGCTTTTGGAAGAGCTGGATGGCTTAACATCTCTTTATGGAATTAAACAACCCTGACCTTTGCCACTTGCATGAGACATTCTTCATGCACTCCTCCAAACATCACTGCTTTTCCCACATTTAATCCCTGTTTAGAAACCACAGGTGCTCTATTTTGGCAGTGGCAACTTGGCTCAAAATGTATAGAACATCATATATTATGCCAGACTCCATTCTTTGTAAACTGATGTGTGTCAGTTTAATAAGGAAAGGGATAACATGCAACATGTTGTGCTCTGTCACACACAATGATGCCGTTTTCCATTTCACAACACAGAAACATTGTGCCTTGACCTCTCTGTTCCTTAGAGGTGTCCATAGGGATCCATAGGAGAGTCTCTGGAAAATGCCAAGCACCTGTGGCTTCCACAATACCTGCACTTGTAAAGACAAGAGCAACTTTTGCACCGCCTGCTCCTCAGCTCCTGTGCTCCCTGTGGATGTCTCGTCTCCCAGGGACAGCCAAAGGCTGCTGGATGTGTCCCACTTCTCGCCCTACAATCATATAATTGCTTAGGTTAGAAAAGACCTCTACCAGCACCACCACCTTGTTCCCCATTAAACCATGCCCTGAAGTGCCATAGCCACATGGGTTTTTTTAACACTTAGAGCGATGATGACTCTGTCAGTTCCCTGAGCAGCCTGTTCCAAAGCCTGACAACCCTTTTCATGAAGAAATTTCTCCTGATATCCAGTCTAAACCTCTCCTGGTGCAACTTGAGGCCATTTCTTCTCATCCTGTCACTTATTACCTGGAAGAAGAGACTGACACTCACCTCCTACAACCTCATTTCAGGTGGCTGTAGAGACTGATAAGGTCATCCCTGGGTCTCCTTTTCTCCAGGCTCAACACCCCCAGTTCCCTCATTTGCTTCTCACAGTGCTCCAGACCTTTCATTGGCTTTCTTGCCTCTCTTCTGACTCCACTCCAGCACCTCAGTACCTTTCTCATAGTGAGGGTCCCAGATTTATTTAGCAAAAACTGGGGCAATATGTCCAGCTGGTATTACTAGCATGAGATATTCACGTCTAAGGATGTCCCTCAGTCATATCCTGGGATCAAATGCTTCTTACAGCAGGTACTCACTGCAATGCCTGCATGAGGCAGGAATTTTGGAAAGCAAGTGATGGACCATGGAAAGTCAGAAGGTCATGGACAGAAGCCACATTGTGTGGTGCAGTGTGCTAAAAAATGAGACCTACCTGTGTTTAACATGAAGGTCATCAGGAGGCCACCCCCAACAATGCAGGCTGTTGACTGAGGTGTTTTATGCACCTTACTGAGCCATGTTGAACCAGTTAGAGCTTGATTTCTCACCAGTTACAACATCTTTTGGAAACTGTGAGCAAGCAAACTGCAAGCAGAGGTCAATGTCAGCAAGAAAACATTATTGAATGGCTTTTCTTGGCAATGACAAAGACCAAATGGCTGAAGCATCTCTCCTATGAATATAGGCTGAGAGAGCTGGGGTTCAACCTGGAGAAGAAAAGGCTCCAGTGAGACCTTAAAGCACCTTCCAGGACCTAAGAGGACTCCAAAAGAGCTGGAGAGGGATTTTGACAAGGACCTGGAGTGACAGGACAAGGGGAATTGGCTTCACACGGACAGTGGGCAAGTTTAGATTGGATATTAGGGAAAAAAATTCTTTGCTGTGAGGGTGGAGAGGCCCTGGAACAGGTTGCCCAGAGAAGCTGTGGTTGCCCCATCCCTGGAAGTGTTCAAGGTCAGGTTGCACAAATTCTTCACTCAACTACAACGAAAAAAAAAAAAAAAGCCTTATCACAACAGACAGCTGTGAGTTTGGGCTGGTGATTACAGAGTAATCTTGGGTTTATTATGGCTTTCTAGATAGAGTAAAACTTGTAAACCTCCACACCTTCCCTTTTGCTTTGGTTTGCTCAGTCCCATTAGGCACACACCATTTTCCTAGTGAAGATGCTTTTCTCAGAAGTTCTGCCCCCAGTGATGTCACCTGGTCACCCTTTCCTAGCACTAATGCAATTTAAAGTGAATAAATTCAGTGAGATTCTTTGCCAAGAATTACTCAGCTCCCCTGCCGAAATATTAATCGATAATGCCTCTTTAAAATTCCTCTTGACTGCAATCATTTTTATAGCATTGCAATTTATTGCATGGAAGCAGGGTAGTTAAAGATAAAAAAACCCAGCTGGTAAGTCACATTATTATTAATATTTATCTGTCACTTACAGAGCCAAAAAAGGTGTTCACAGCACTTCTGTGTTGGTCAGCAAGGCAGACAACACAGCAGCTTTCCCAAGGACTGCAGCTGGGAATAGGTACAGGACAAAGAGACACATTAGTCAGAGGAATGTCCTCATGAAATTCCATGGAGCCTTTTGCTCAGGATGTCCTGATTAGCCTTTGTGGGCTTTTAAACTGGTAAAGGAAGGAGCGTGCCTGAATTTGTAGGGAGACAATACTTGAGCTCAGACCTTGAGCAAAAGAAAATTAATTTAGCAATAAAAAATACAACAAAGTTATGCAGAGGTATGTGCAAGATGGAGGGATTTGACTTAGGGCTGGGAAATATTTTATTTTGGTTTGGTTCTGTTGCTCCCTCAGAAACGTTCCAATATTTAATTTGTTATTTCAAACTTGCTCTGGAGCAAATCTAAAATATTTATGGATTTCCTTTCTATTTTCCTGCGATGAATACACCTATTTTGCAAAAACACATTTCTCAACACCAAAATGCTCAAGAAGCTCATGCCCAGGACAGTCTTAGATGTGCACAGATGATCCAGGGTCTTGTTGTTGCTTCCCATTTCTGTGTATCTCAAGGGAAAAGCCCAGTTAGTAGAGCTGGTGTTACCAGGGAGAGGTTTCAGTAAGGAATGAAATGCTCGTTAGTGATGGATAGAATCTCCCATAGCCTGAGAGCTACAAGTGTTGAAGGGAAGACAAAACACCTCTCGCAGAATAGCTGCAAGTCTGCTGGTGAGAAATTCATGGAGAACCAGCAGTTCAAGGCTTGGGGCTGGACTGAGGACAGGGATATTTACAGCATATTCTTCAAGGGCTTCTGTTTTGTTACAGCCTCTTCCTTAAGGATCTCTGTTAACATGTGATGCAGGCCATCAGATTTGATTTAGCTGTGGAGAAATTCACCAGAAGGTTGAATCAGGTACAGTTTTTTCAAGATGATATCAAATCTGATGATGAATATGCACTGAAGAAGGATGAGAAGGAGAGATAGAAGCCATATTTGTAAAAGAAAATGTCTAGAGAGTGGTGGTATATGCTGGTAGGTCACCTTGAGGGGGCTCATAGAATCCCAGAAATAGAACAGTTCAGTTTGGAAGGGATCTCAAAAATCATCCAGTTCCAACCCCTGGCCATGGGCAGGGACACCTTTCACTAGACCAAGTTACTAAGAGCCCCATCCAGCCTGACCTTGAACACTTCCAGAGATGGGGAGTTCACAACCTCTCTAGGCAGGTCCTCTTCCTTGGCCCATATGTAGAGCCAGTGTGGGACTGTGCCCCTCAACACCACTCCCTACTGAACTTGAACTTAATAAATAAGGCGATTGCACAGACTATTTTGTCCCACATCCTGCTCTCTAATTGAGATAATTGTACGCAGTCATGAAAGCAGTGTGTGATTCAGCATGAAAGCAATTCTGGGCAGGGAGTGAGTTTGGAGAAAGAGCAGGGTCAGTGGTTTGCAGACATTGAAAAGAGCATAAATGTGTTTTTATAACTGAGGTTTCATATACTGGTAATTACACTGATTATGCAGTGAATGTCTTGTTTTCATCTTTTATAAATCCTTTATTCCCTTACCATTGCATATGGACTACAGGTTTTGCTTTATTTTGTCATAAAAAAATAGGAGTAGAATCTCATTAGTTTTTATCTATGAGCAGCAGGAGGAAAGTGATGTCAGTTCAGTTGTGCTTGACTGGGGAAATCACAGCATCATATGCTGTAAGTACAGCAGCATCCAGTGTCCAGGCATTGGAAATGAAGCCTTGATAGATTTGTACCACCTTGGAAATGCCAGTCAGTCTTGGTCTTCCCAGGCTGCACTTTATGAGCTTGTCAGTGGTTTTAGTGACATCTACCTTTCCCCAGACACACAAACTGTATTGTGAGTCTTGACAGATATTTCAGTCACAGCAAGATTTTAGACAAGATAATATCTCTTTTTCTCTCTCTGTATTACCTATCCATCTTTTAAAACTTAAGATTTTTTTTTAATTCTTCTTTTAACTCCTCAGATATGATATATTTGAGCTCCCTACTTGTGTTTAAGAAGTATTTGGACGAACTTTGTTTAGATCCATGTTGTTCTGAATTTATTCTTTGCAAACCATGGTACATTACAAAAAAGCCTTCCTAAATGCTGGAAGGAAAGAATCCACCAGTCTGCTTTGGTCACACTGGATCAGTTACTCTCCCACAGAGGACAATATGAGAAGCATTTGCAGGACACTGTTTAGTCACAGTTGCAGTTGGGTTTAAAATAAGAAGGAGCAATATTGTACTTGAACCCTTCTCCAGTTTGAGTGTTCTCATGGCTGCTGCTTGCAAAGCTCATTTGTGATAATGTTGGAATAAAGCTGATTTCTCTTGGGGTGAGACATGAACCTGTATCTCTTGGGAAGAGCATTGGAGGGACCCACACTTCAATGTCAGAGTCTGAAGGAAAAGTATTTCAATCTTAAATTGTATTCCTGGGACATTTGACACCAGCTGAGCATAGTGAGATTTACTGTGTCTGTACGGGGCTCGTAAGACATTTCTGATGCAAATTGAAATCACTGGGATCATCTCAGACAAGCAGGGCACAAGATAAGGACAAGTGGATGACGAAAATACAACACACAGAGAGGAGGCTGCAGACAGAGCTCAGGAGCCCTGAATAGAAGAATCTCAGGTTTCTTTCTTTCTGCCCATGTGAATTCAGGGTATGAACCTCTTCCTTCAGGCACAAGTGGGACACAACCTCTTGGGCTCACCTCTCACCAGCCTCCTCCAGAGTGGCTGATGAAGCAAGTGCCATTTGCCTTTGCAATTTGGACGGCCTTAAATTACTTTGTAAAGAGTCTCAAGGTTCAGAGTCCTTCTGTGGCTCTGAAACCCTGAAGAGAATGTAAAAAAGTGGGTTTCTGTGAGTAAATTGTGAATGAGTAGTTTTCTCTGAACGGTTGTTTAATTGAGTTGCAGCTGGAGCTGATTATGTTTGTTTTTCCTTCAGTGTCTCTCATTTCCTTTCGTTTCTGTTAATTCCTGCTTTCATTGGGTAACTGTTGATGTACAAAATTTTAAGGGTGGTAAAAAAAAAATAAAAAAAGAAAACAAGAAAAAAAAAGTGCATATTTTAGGAGCCTTTTATGACAGTTGTTCCTTGAGACACCTGTAAACTATTGAGCTGAATGGGGCTGCAGCTGCTGCTGACGGAATAGGGTGTGAAGGAGACAGGGTGTGACTCATTCTTCTGGTTGTTCCACCACCCTCTTCTTTGCTGGGACTGCTGGGGTGTCTGTCAGACCATGTGTGCTGTGATGTCTTTGCAGTTGAGTCTCTGGGTCAGGATAATACCAGTCTGTCAGAGCCTGAAAACAGGGGATGATTGAGGGCAAGCATCCTAGAATCACAAAGTATCCTGAGCTGGAAGGGACTTACAAGGACCATTGAGTCCAACTCCTGGCCCTCCACAGCACCATCCCCAAGAATCACTCTCATCTCAGCTTGGAGAGAGACAAGACACTGGTAGAGATTGAGGTTACATGTTATGGAATTATAAGGAGTCGTTTCTACTCTGCTCTGGTGAGGCCCCACCTGGAGACCCCACCTATTGCTGGAGTTCCCAGCACAGGAAGGACATTGACCTGTTGTAGTGATTCCAGAGAAGGCCACCAAGATGATTGGAGGGATGGAAGCCATTCCATGCTTCTTTGATCTGTGACATCACATCTGTAGATGAGGAGCCAGACTGCCATGTATCCTGGGCAGACAATGAACTGGGATGATGAATAATGAATTCTCTGGGGGTTTTTCCTAGTCTACATGGAGCAGAAAGCAAAGGTGGTCAAGATATGCTGAGAGCAACCTCATGAACTTCAGCAAGTGTCAAATCCTGTATCTGGGAAAGAGCAACTCCATGCACCAATGTATGCTGGGGTCACCCTGCTGAAAAACAGCTTGGCAGAAAACAATCTGGAAGTCCCTCTGGAGACCAAGTTGAACATGAGCCAGCAATAGGGCCTTGATGCAAAAGTGGCAGGTGGTGTCCTCAGTTGCATTAGGCAAAGGATTGCCAGTGGATGAAGGGAGGTGATCCTTCCTCTCTGCTCAGCATTGGTGAGTCCAGACCTGGAGTGATTCCAGTTCTGGGATCCTCGGTGCAAGAGACACATGGACATACTGGAGAGAGTCCAGCAAAGGGCCACAAAGATAATTAAGGGTTTGGAACATCTCTCCTATGAGGAAAGGCTGAGAGACATGGAGCCTTTCAGCCTGGAGAATGCAAGAAAATCTTATTAAATACCTGAAGGGACGGTGCAGAGAAGATGGAGCCAGGCTCTTTTCAGTGGTGCCCAGTGACAGGACCAGAGACAACAGGCATATGCTGAATTGCGTATGATTCACTCTGAATATCAGAAAACACCTCTCTTTTTACTGTGAGGTTGATCTCACACTGTCACAATTTTCTCAGGAAGGTAGTGGAGTCTTGCATGTTCAAAAGCCACTGGGACATGGCCCTGGGTAAGTGGCTCTTTGTGGCCCCCCCTTGGGCAGTGGGAGGTTGGACTCAGTGACTTCCAGTGATCCCTTCCAACCTCAACTATTCTGTGATTTTGTGTGATATCTCTGTCAGTGGGGAGGATCTTGTCCCTCTTGTCCTATGGGCTGTCTCTTCTGCCTTGCTTATGTTACAGATTCTGTGGAAAGAAATCATATTACTCTGAAACTGCAGGGGCTGCTGGGTCAAATCTGTCATACCGGGTTCTCCCAGGAAAGATTAATATCAGAAAACAGAGGGCATGTTGTGGTTTCCTACAGGGCAACATCTTATCATTGAAGGTTAAGTTAATTCACTCTTTCAACCCCTTTTTGATTCCATGTCATAGCCAAGGGAATAGTCTTTGACTATCTGACATTCAAGGCTACATGTTCAGTCTAAACCTCCATATTCTGTGAGTATAGCTAGCTTTGTAGGGAAAGAGAGAGAAAAGTCCTCCAGAGAACTTTAGAGGCATGACTAGATCAAGATCCTGGCTGTTCTGAAATAAATAAATAAATAAAATCAGGCTTTCCCATGCTCCCAGTCAGTGGTTCTCATTTAGACTGAGCAAGAGTTTTCTCTGGAGAAGAAAATTCATTTTTCATTTATCCTTTATCACCTCTGTTCTCCACCAAGACCATTTCTTCTTGGTATCTGCTAACTTCAGAGGACAGCAGTCAGCTGACAATCTGCTTCTTGTGCTGGTTAATTATTGTTATGTAAAGAGTCAATGTGGAGGTCTCTGCTCCTTCTGTGTAGGGTGGTTCATTTCCAACTCTAGAAGTTCTTCTTTGTCTCCTCTGGTTGAAATATCTCAGGTGTCTGGATCTGTTCTGAATCTCCTGTCTCTGGACATCACTCTGTAATGCCTGTGTCATTCCTGTTAACATTCCCGCAGATGACTTCCCAAGATCACCTCTAAGGCCAGACATTCATGCAGCCATTCTTTGTGTTATTTCCATTATCACCTGTTCCTTAACAACTCCAGGGTCACTGAACACACCTGAACATATGAAACCAAACTGAGCTCAGTTTCCTCCCCCAGATTTTGTCAGTCCTGCTTTTCTCAATAGTGAAATGCTAAACTGATAACTAGGGTTTGTGGTCTATCACCACATGAAAAGAGGTGCTATTTTAACATTGGAACTGGGACTATCTGCAATATCTTTTAACCAATCTAAAAGGTGTCTGTGCACCTGAGAGCCTCTAAAAGATTCTGGTCACATTTCTAGGCAGGAATTTGAGGAGATGCAATTTATGAACAAATCACCATAAATCACCCTTGATTATGTTTCTCTTCTTTGGGACTACATACTCAGAGTTCCTCCATATCTCTTCTGAAGCTTTTAGAAACTGAACATGTCCCCAGTGGATGATGTTTTTAAACAAAGTTCCTTGGGACAATGTGTCTTTCTTTCCTGCAATTTGTGGTTACACAAGTTGTGCTGCCTTTTAATAGCAGTGAATTCATAATTGTGAATCACAGAATGGGTTGGATTGGAAGGTACCACAGTGGGCCATCTGGTCCAGGGTTTGTGCTCAAGCAGGGGCATCCTAGAATACATTGAACAGAATTGTGTTCAGGTGATCCTTGAATATCTCCCATAACAAATATTTTCCCCCACTAATTTTGCCTGAGCATTTTTATGCGGGATAAGATAATGTTTCCTTACTTTTGGGTTTAAGGCAAATTTCCATCTTAAGGACAGGTTCCTGCTACTCAGCAGACAGTACCCTGTGGAGTATCACTGACTCTTTGCATGGAATTAAAAAGTCAAGGCAGAATTAGCCCTGAAATTTGAAGCCACGAGAATTGAAGCCAATGGACTCACCAGCCTGTCCCTTCATTTGCTGATCACCTCATCCACATGGGGAAGGCATGTTCTCTGGGAGCATAACAAGGATTGTGTTTGGGAGCAAACCCTTGTCTAAACATCACCCACTTGCTGTCACACCAGTGCAAAGTCTCAACAAATTGTCAACTCCAAGGGAAAAAGCCTGGTTTATAATGCTCCTTGGGGAGCCAGAAATGGACAGGGTTAATTTGTGTTTTCTGTCTGGGCTGGAGCAAAATCTTGTTTAGTTTTCTTTATGAGAGAGAAGCCAGTGCATCAATCCATAGCACCTCCTAGTCTGCCTGACATCCTGCTTTTCCGTAATGAATACATTTCCTGCATTGCTGCATGCTTCTCCTGGAGTAGATATCCATGATTAATATGCCTTGTCTTTTATAAACAAACCTAATGCAAAGCCAATAATGTGAGTCTCGTTTCTTTACTGCCAGCCCACAGCTCGGCTTTGTTTGGGTATATATGGAAAAGAAGAAAGATGAATATTCACTCAAGCTTGGGAGCTGAAGCCATAACAAATTTATGGGATGAAAAATACACATCAGTGTGAGGCAAATACAGCCTGGGAAGGTCTGTTTTGCTTCCTCCCTGAATTTTGCTTTTTAATAGCAACAATTCTGTGTTATGCATGCAGTCAACATGTGCTATACTGTGTAAGTACCTTGCAGGGGGAGAAAATGTATTGAAGTACCAGGAAGGTTTTTTTGATGGCTGTATTCAGTCATGGTATCCTGAATGGTGGCAGCAGAAGGAACTGCTGTGGACACATTAAGTGACCATTAGCCTGTGAAGTTCACCCAAATCAGTTCAGACAAAAGAAGAGGTAGAGGGAGGAATTACGGTTTTGAATTTGGAATGATGAGGGGGCTGACCATAATCTGCATTCTGCTTCTCTAATGGTGATTCCCTTCAGTGCTCACAATCCAACTGGATTTCCAAAGTGAATTTGTCCATCTAATGGACCCTACCATGGTATGTTACTTTTCCCTTGCATCATCTACCAACTAAGTCATATTCCCCAAACAACCATATCCTGGTGCCATTGGAGACCTCAGTTTCTCTTTGATAAGAACAGTTGATATGATTTCCTGGGTCCCATTCTCTTGATGTGGGCTTTGGGTTTTTATTTTTTTTCTTTCTTTGGTTGGTGTTTTTTTGGGGAATGGATGGGGGGGTGGGTGTTTGTTGTTGTTGTTGTTTTGGTTTTATCACAGTTTTTCAGTTACTGGATTTTTCTGGACTCTCCTATTTGTCAAAACTTCTCATGGCTTATGGATTCCAGAATTTCAGTAACAAGCGCTGAAAGCCAATTCTCATTCCTCTTAGGAGTCCTGCATTCCTTTTGGGGTCATTCCTTTGTTGAGTTGATCATTCTTGCTCAGAGTCACCCAAGAGTCAGCCAAGCAAGAACCCCCTTCACAGAATCATAGAATGGTTTGGATTGGAGGGGACCTTAAAGACCATCCAGTTCCAACACCCCTACTGTGAGCAGGGGCAGCTTCCACTAGACCAGGTTGTTCCAAACCCCATCCAACCTGGCCTTGAACACTTCCAGGGCTGGGACAGCCACAGCTTCTCGGGGCAGCCACAGCTTCTCTGGGCAACCTGTGCCAGGGCCTCACCATCCTCATAGCAAAGAATTTCTGCCTAAAATATCATCTAAACCTACTCTCTCTCAGTTTAAAGCCATTTCCTCTTGTTCTATCACTACGCGAGTCTTTCTCCAGCTCCCTTGTAGGCTCCCATCCTAACCCATCCTATTAGTACAGCACAAATCCTTTGTTAATCTATGTGTGGATGTACATTTGTCCCTATTGACTGCTTTGATCTAATGGAGAAACCTTGACACTTCTGTAACAAGGACCCCAAAACAATTCATCTTCAAGAAGTTTTCATGTTGCCAAGAGAAATACTCAGTGGAGCAATTTGTCTGTAGGAAATCCATATCAACACTCTGGGGGTGATATTCCCAGTTCCTGGAACAGCCAGAGTGTTCGGCCATCCTTTGATTCATATCACATGTCATGGGATTGCATTGTACTAGTGCAGACAGTAATGCTACATAATTGGCTTCATTACACCACTTGTCCTCACCAAAAGGGGCATAACATTCAGTTCTTGAGATATATTCTCCAAAAGCCAGTAATGATTGATACTGATTTATATTCGCTTTCTTTAATTCTGTATTAGTAGAATCCCATATCAGTTACTCCCCTATTTTGACTAAGATCAATGCTAGATTGACAGTCCTATAATTATCTGGGCCATCCCTTTTTTATCCTGACTAAATCATTTGGCTTCTTCCCAAACAGTGCACAGAAATATCATTGAATTCATTCACCTTTCTTGGTTTTTTTCACCCACCTTCATTATTGATACTCTCTCATTTCACCTGCAATAAGAATTTGTAGCTTAGTATGTTTTAGTTGGGTTTTGTTTTTTTGCCTGCTGCCTGTAAAATTCTTTTTTGCCCCTACTGTTGTCAGTCAAAGGGGTTTTTTATGTGTCCTGATCAATTTTCTTTGGTTCCCATCCTCTAATTTATATCACATTTTTTCCTTTTATTTTCCTTTTTCCAAAATACCTGAGGATTTTTATTGATTGAACCCTACAGAACAGACAGGCAAGGAAAATAAGTCCTCTAAAGTAAAGAGGCCAGATAAAAATTTGGTGTAAAAGTGCAATTTAGTTACAATGTATGTTCAGCAGT
>VXBX01003852.1:132328-156765 GCA_013400415.1 Scytalopus superciliaris | reverse complement strand
CCCCCCCCCCCATTCTAGTTGAAATTACAGCCTTTTAAGTTTTTTTGGGTGGGGAAAGGAATTTGCAAGGGAGTGAAAATCAGGAGTGTAGTCATTAAGGAGAAGATGTGATGATCCTTGTGGGTCCCTTCCAACTCAGAATTCTCTGTGATATAGGTGAGCAAGACTAACTCAGGAAGAAAGTCTATGGAAAGAGGTAGAAATGTGAGTGACCAGCATGGGGAAGGTGCCAGAATGTGTAGGGAGAGATATGACAACGTGAAGGGAAGGAATCAAGGACTGGTGCTCTCTGTTGCTTCTGCCAAGAATTCTGAGAAAGGAGGAGGAGGATTCTTCAAGTCACAGAGAGGAATGTAGAGACTGGGATGAGGGACTTATTCAGAGCTTCCACTAATAATCATTCCTTTAACTCAAATTGTAAAGGGACATCCTGTGAAGGTGTGAGAATCAGATCCTGCTTCTAACCTTTGCTGGACCTCAGGGCAAACTGGTATAGAATCAAATAAATAAAACATGCCTGAAGCATATGCATAACCCCAGGAAGCAGACTGGCAGATGGCTCCTCTGCTGCCTCTGTCAAACCAGTAGTTGTTTAGCTTTCCAATTTCAGTATTTGTAGTCTGCATTTAAGTGGGGGATGTCTTTATTCCCACTGAATGTGTTACAGTGTCTTTCATCTGTCAGTCATTCTATTAAATTGAGCCAGCTTCATTAAAGACTGAAAATTGTTTCTGTGACACAGATATTTCATATCACCCAAGCCAAGATTAACAGATGAGTCTGTTACATGCACACACACAAAACACCCCATGAGCAGCATCTTTAAGCTAAAGTTTGCAATTATGGGAAATCTGTGTGCAGGTAAATGCCCCTTACCCTCCCCAAACTCTGTGTCAGCAGCTGTCAAAGACTGGGCTGCACAAAACTGGCAGGTCCATCACTCCTCTGAGCTCTAAAATAGTTTGAGTAGCCCTGAGAATGAAGCAGCTCACGTAAGTATAATTTACTGCAAAGTTTGTTTCTCGCAAAGAATTTTTGTGGTCAGTTTCTTTCATGTCCTGGATTCCATTTTAGCGTGGTAACTTCAGACAGAATCTAAAGTCATTCACATTTTTAAAGTGAGTTACTCAGCTGCCTACACCCAGATTGGAAGGGCTGTCAGATTTTTAGGAAGTGATACAAAAATCGACCAAAACATATTTATTAATACATACCGAGTTCAGATCAGGACTGTAGCTTTGTTGGTAACTTTCTTTGCAACAGCAAAACTTTGCGTACACAAAGTAGCGTGTGGGGAAAAAAATAACCCCCCCTTTGGAAACGCAAACCGTGAGACTGTGTGCTGATAACAAGTGTCAGATGTATCCTGCAAACTTAAACATCCCTTCTTTCTCCTCCCCACAGTGTACACAACTACACCCCCAAGGTTGGCGAGATTGACACGAGGAGAGCCATTCGTCAGGCCTTTGATGTCTGGCAGAGGGTGACACCACTCACCTTTGAAGAGGTCCCTTACCACGAGATTAAAAATGACAGAAAGGAGGCAGATATTATGATATTTTTTGCTTCTGGTTTCCATGGCGACAGCTCTCCGTTCGATGGAGAGGGCGGGTTCCTGGCTCACGCTTACTTTCCCGGCCCGGGCATTGGGGGAGACACTCACTTCGACTCAGACGAGCCCTGGACCCTGGGAAATTCCAATCATGATGGTAAGAGTGCAGGTCATCACTGAGGGCAGGCTGGGTGCAGACACACTGACAGGCTTTCAGCCCAAAAGTGTTTGCTCAGGGGAGCTTTTGCCTCCCATACAGGTGTTTTCTAAAAGACGTTCTCTGTCATAAATGGGGAATAATACTAGTTTGTGAACGTGCACGGGTGTCACTCTGAGGGGTGTGTCTGCTGGCTTTACATCTCTCAAGATTTGGGTATTAGTTGCCACAAAAACAACTCTGGGAGGGAGGTGAGCACAGGAGTGTTGAAATGGTATCTCATGGAATACTTACCAGGGGCAATTAGTGTTTAGTTGTAATGGTGAATCAGATGTTGAGAGTGAAGACATTTGAATGTCAAGTTGTTTTGATCCATACTTGTTTTCTCAGTCTGGGAGTCGTCCTCCTGCCAGAGGTTGGGGCTGGCTGATTAGTTAAGGAAGACTGATGACTGGGACATTATCTTATTAAGCATGAAGAATTCCTGCTTCTTTCTAACCTTATCTAACTCTCTGATGGCAATGAGCACTTTCTGTTCTATTTTCAAACCTTTGATTGAGGACAGTGATGGCTTGTAAGAAGTTGAAACCCAGGATTTCACAGTGGCCTCATAAAATATCTCTCCAACTTCCACACTCACAGTGGTTTGGGAAGAAAAACATGTCTTTAAGCCTTTAGGGAGCCAAAGTCATGTTTTGAACCAATGATAAGGATTAGAAGTTTACTTGAATTGCAAATGTGACTGTATTTTTAAATTGTATGAAAACACAGTAGCATTGTTGTGCCCATGATGTGTAAGGACACGTGCAGAGGTGATGTCTTTCATTAGGCCAAACAGTGTGGCTTGAGAAGAAGAAAAGCTTTCAGGCACACAGGCACCTTCAGGCCTGCCCTAGAAGTGACAGCTTGATTTGAGAATGGATTTGCACATTGAGAAAATCCCTCAGATCATCTTTGACAGGAAGTGGAGCTGTCAGGTTCAGTGTGGGAATGCTAATTTGTAGGAAAGCAGAAATTAAAGAGAAGGAACATTTCCTGGCATGTTTAAATGACTAGATGAGATGTAGGCTGAGAAAGAGAGAGTTCTAGTCTGTGGGATGGGGAGGGGGAGAGTGTGGAGAGTGTGGGAGGCTATAGGGTGACACACAAGCAGTCCTGCTGTCTTGAAACTTCAGGGATTTTTTATTCTGGGGTTTGTGGCTGGAGGGCAGTTCACAGATTTCCCTCAAGGGCCAGGACTGACAATCAGAGACCTCGTGGGAGCTGCTGTGGCAGCAGCAAGGTGTGTTTGTGCTGTGTCAGTGGTCTGGGCCACTTCAGTCTGGGCTTGGGACTTGCTGGGGCTCAACTCTGGGGTGTGGGGGAGGCCCCTGTAGGGGATGGGACTTCCCAGGTATGGCCAAGTGTGAGAGCTGGGAGTGCTGGATCTGGGAGGGAAGGTCCTCACAGGAAGGTGGAAGGGAAGGTTTTGACAAGTTGTAGCTGTTTTCTTCTAGTCTCCAAAGGCCTTCTGGGGTAAGCTTAGCAAGGTTGAGAGGACCTTAAAGACTGGCAGGGTTGGTCCTGGGGTCAATTTCCACTGGGGAGGGTGTTCTGACATCACTTGGTTGCATGATTGCTTTTTCAAGGGCTTTTTGGGTGTAGTTTTTAGGATGGTGTCTGAGAGCAATGCATGCAATGAGTACAGGGTCTCTCTTTTTATAAAAAGCTATTTCTTTTGCTGTTCTTACCCATGTGGCTCTTCAAAGCACGATTTATTTCTCTGGTGTGCTGAGTGACTGTGGTGAGGGGTGTCCTCCAAATGCATGGATTGGTGTCTGAGGGGCTTGGTGTGCATTCTGAGCGTGAGATTTCCACTCCAGGGGATGCCGTTTGTGTCTTTGTTTTCAGATATCTGTGCTGTAAACACTGAGACTGTCTTAGAAAGACCCCAGTGAGGATGTTGAGAATGATGGAGTCATATTTGTGCCCTCCCCCTGGGGGAAGCACTGACTGTAGAAGGGGAATTGGTGTGTTGAGGCTGACAGGAGTAAGGCTGGTTTTGGAGCATTATGGGTGTGTTGGGTGAGGAATTTGGTTCTGCCTGCATTCTGAGCCTTAGTGTGCAAAAGGGAGAACATCCTGCCTGCTCCCTGGGTGATCCAGGCCTCTCTAGGAGGGATTTCCTGCTGTTTCTCTATTCCTTGTCACTGGAGTTCTCAGTGGCTGCAGTTTCTCATTGCTCATGGTTTGATTTGAAATGCTGTTAGCAGGGCTTCAAGAATTTCTTCTTGGTCAGAGGGTTCCTGCTCAGTTCACTGCCTCTTTTTTCATTGAAAATAAGATATCAGTGGTATTGTCTGTATAACAGGAAGTATTTGTTCTAACTCTGTCCTTACAATATGTGTTTGGGGGCAATGGGGTTGATCAGTCTGGAACTGAACCCTACCAGTAGATCACTAGCAAAGCTCTCATGCTAAAGAGGAACTGGTTTGGCCATTCAGTATCTGTTCAATTATTATAAGAATCTTAAAACAAGACTAAAGTAACAGTAGTGTTTTTACATCAGCCCACAAAATATCACTGTGTAAAATGTAAAAAAATTTATGACCAGGATGTGTATCAGTTGAAGGGAAAATGGGAGCAATCTGCCTTGGAGCTCTCTCAGCCTCACAGCTGTGAAGGTAAATCTCATGTCAGCAGAGCAGGATGCTGAAACTGCTGCTGTTGGGCCTCACAGTATCATCTCTTTGTCCATATGGTTTTGTTACAAACCAGTTGAAACTGAAGCTTTGCTGCTGTTGGTCTGCATTTGTCACACTGTGTTGTGGCACCCACAGAGTTTGTCCCCCCGTGTTTGGGTGAAGCTGTCACTCCACACAAGAGCTGCTTTGGAGTCTTCACTTAGCAGAGCAAATCACATGGCTTAAAAGTGAAGCATTTCATGGTTTGAGCAGATCTTTCTATGCAAACAAACCAGAGGATTTGTACATGAGAACGTGGTGTATCCTTGTTGTGGAAAGTTTCTGTCTTGCAAAGATGTAATAACCCACTGGGGTTCATTGGCAATTTTATCAACCCAGCTAGTGGGTCATTAGTTGGGATTTATATACTCATTATCATTTTGCATGGTCATTATTTTGCCCTTGTGGACAGCATGGCCATTACTATGAATTATTAGTAGAATTATTGGTATAATCATAATAGCTCTGATGCTGTTGGTTGTCTTTCTGAGCCCCTGGTAATAGTGCACCACCACTTGTTTTGTCTCTGCTGTGAGGAATGATCCTTGCACAGGCTTTCAGAGTGAGTGCAAAGCCTCCTTCCCCCTGGGTATGAGTTACAGTTCCCTTCTTTCAGTCATGCATTCAGTTCCTTTTGCTGAGTAATACTGTACTTTTAATTTATGATTTCTTCATTGTGCTGCCTTCTCTGGCATTCTCATAAGCAAGCTGTGGAGGATTAATTTAGATAATCTTGTGATGAAAATGGGCAAAACCAGGTGAGGAACTGAACTGCTGGAGCAGCCCTTATTAACTGGGATCGTGGGATACAGAATTCACTTGTTTTCAGATGATAATGTCCATGGGAGCAGCCAGAAGCAGGAAGCAGAAAATTGGAATTTGGAGGGATAAAAGCAAATCAGAGAAGTGAGATGGCAAACAAGATGCAACTGAGAGAGAAGAGGAATGTGGTTTCCCATTTAGAGATAAATCATCTACACAACCACACAGTGAGGAGCCCCTGGCATGGTCACACTCTGGGGGACTCACCTCTTGTATTTCCTGGGAGGTGCTTCTGAACAGGAGTGAAAGCAGCTCTTGGCCTTTCTCTCACCCGACATGTGTTGCAGCAAGGGCTCTGGCTCCTTGGGCTTTGGTTTATGGGCACTTGGAGGCAGCTGGAGCTGTTTTTGGGGTCCCTGTCTTGCAGGAGGACGTTGGGTGTAGCTGCTCCCAGGCCAGGTGGCCCCTCTTGGGTCCCTGAGTTACGTGTCAGTGCCAGCAGGCTTGGCCTCAGGGGACACCAGAGGTGACTTGGCTCTGCTTCCTCCAGATCCTGGGCTTCTTTTTTACTTGGAATGTGCTGTAGGAACAGCCACTCAGACCTTGAACTGCCCATCTCGAGGCTCACAGTGCCAACATGTGTTGCTCAGGCAGCAGAGCCTGGCAGAGGGTGAGCAGACTTGGCAGTGTTGGGATCTCTCCCCCCTGGCCCCTCAGTGTCTCACCTAACCTGGCTGAGCCATGACATCCATTCCCTGGCCAGATCAAGTATTTCCTAGCTTTTATATGAAAATAATAATTAGATGTGTATATATCTCCAAAAGCAAGCTGAACAGGAATCCAGAGTGACAGAAAGTTTAAATTAAATATCCATGCTAATACATGCCAGCTCTGACAACTCAAGCATTAGTTTAATCCAGGTTAATTACAGGAAATAAATTTTAATCTCCAGTTTAATATCATAAATAGTATCAATAATAATCCTAGGCAAATCTTCTTCATGGTCTTTTAAAACTAAAAAAAAACAACATTGCTGTTACACGTGTAGTCAACACCACACCACTAAATCTGTGGTGTTTGCAACCCCCTACAGATATATTACAGAAGTTTTTTAATACTAAAGCAAGAACTGAGGTTCCTCCCTTCCACTGCACAGCCTCACACCTGCACCAGGTCCCCTCTGGAAGTGTGGGGTGACCACTGGGCTGGCCCTTTAGATGTTGGCAAGAAATGCTGGGCTTTACCAGCAGCAGGTAAGCAAATCCTGCAGTCATTAATGCTGAGCTTTGGCAGCAGCAGCTAAACAAATCCTACAGTCACTGCAACAAACTGTGTCCCCCACAGATCCCTGCAGAGGCTTCTTTGGGGAGCTCCTTGGTGAGGACTTGTGGAGGAAAGCCAGCCTAAAAGAGGGCTCTGTGGATAAGACAGTGCCAGACCCAGTAAGGGAGGGGAGACCTCACAGGTCACTTTTCAGGGATAAATCAGTGCAGGAGCTTCTGCAGAAGTTCTGGAGGGAAAAGGGCCTGAAGCACCTGCTGGGGAGGTTCTGTCAGGCTCAAAGGAGAGGAACTGGGCAGCTTTTTCTCTGTGCCTCCATTACAAGGACTGGCATTGTTGCAGTGGACATTTACCTGACCAGCACAGCGAGCGCTGCCGAGCCCACCATCTGGGCATGGCATATGTTCAGGAACCTGAGCAGGTTTTTCAGAACAGCCAAACACTGCCTGAGCTTACTAATGTGAATGTTCAGCAAGGGTTCAATGAGAAAATTTTGATTAGGGTAGCTAATTTTGGAGCTCACTGACAGCCTGTAGGACCTGCTGGGGGGGCTTGTGTAGCTTAGAGCTGACGTTTAATCTGCCAGTCAGTCTTCAAGGCACTGTCTTCGCTGAAGGTCTGTTTTCTGTCCTGGCACTGTTAATATCACAAACCTTCTTGGTTCTTGGGGCATTTGTACCCCTGTTCCTAAAGATGGGGTCCTCTCTCTCACCTCTGCATGTGCAGTGAAGTTCAGTTGCACAAGTGTAGGCATTTAGCCAAGCTTTGAGAGAGCCACTCTCCTGTCACGGCTTTCTTGTTAAAAATCAGATGCACCAAAGTCATTGGAGCTTGAACCTAAATGTCCTGGTACTCTTTTTGTTCTTGCCACCGGAACAAAGTTCTTAAAATTGCCCAGGCACCTGTGGATTTTGTGCCCCAGCAGCACCTCTGCTTGGGGTGTGTCCCATTAGGTCTCTGAGCTGTGGCTTTGTCCACGGGCCTTGGGTGCCTTAGGGAGGATGCCCTGTGTTCTGATCCTTGTTGCCTTTACTGTCACTTCTGAGTATGTGCCTCTCCTCACCCATCTTGAATACCCCAGAAGCCATTAGAGGTACAACATGGGAGGTTTCTTCTCTGCAAATGCAGTTACTGAGCAATAGCATTATATTTATGGACTGTTTCTCACTGGAACGGGCTGTTCTGCTTTGGACTGTCCCAAGGAACAGGTGTATGGCTTTCCCTGTTCAGATTCCTGGATCATGGAGGGATGAGTGTCTTTCCAAGCCCTAAATAATTTGACCTTGAATGAGAAACAGAATTCAAGTCATGCTTTTCATTCTCAGCTGCTGGAACTGCAGACCAGTGCTCTGGGTCTCCAGGGAGGTGCTTCAGGTCTCCATTGAGTTTGGATTCCTACACAAGGCATTTTGCACATGCTTTTCCCAGCACCTCCTACTCTTTCTTCCCTCTTGAACCAGGGGAAGGGTGGAGTGGCCACAGTGGGAGCCAGGTGAGGGAAGGGATGTAACCAAATGGTGTTTCTCCTGATGTGGTTTACCTTAGAGCTGCCCCACCTCTGGAGCCCAAATGTAAGACTAGGTAGGAATGGGTGGCTGGTGCAGGAAAAGGGGCTGCTGCCCTTTCAGCTCCAGCATGAACATCTTGATCATAAACCCACAGCATTATGGGAAGACTTTAATTTCTTCAAGCCTCTGCCTGCCATTCTGGCCTTTTTTTCCCTTCTCTCTGTCACTGTTTTAATGCAGAAAGCTTTTATTATTCCACAGGTGAATCTTTTTGCAAAGCCACCTCCACGTTTGTCATCAGTGAATGGTTGAAACAAATGATGTTTGGGGTCAGCAAACTGGGGGGAGTCCAGTGCAGGAACCCTGCAGTGGTAAGGGATGGCAGCAAGGAGAAAGCAGGGAGAGTGGGCTTGTTCAGCCCAGTGAGGAGGAGGAGGATGGAGAGGAAGCACCTCCAGCAGCCTTGCACAGGAGGAGATCTTGTGGAGGGGACAGAGCCACACTCTGCCTGGAGGTGAACAGAGGAGGGAACACAAAGCAGTGGGCACAAGCTGCACCAAGGACAGCCCCCCTAGGCTTAGGGGAAAAGCTTCTTCACCACCAGGGTGGTACAACAAGAGGCTGCACCTGGAGAGGCTGTGGGGACTCCACCCTTTGGGACTTGGAGCATCCTGAGCAACCTGATGTCGTTTTGAGATTAGCCCTGCTTGAAGCAGAAAGTTAAATTCAGTGGCTTCCAGCCATGCTTTTCAATCTACATTTCTCTGTAGCATTGCCAGACAGAATTTTGGTTCCTGGAACTGAAGAGCAAATTGTAGTTACTTCTCAGGGCAACTTTGAGCCACAACAAGGTATTCAGCTCATGAAATTCTCTTCTTCTGTCACCAAGTTCCCTTCTGAAAACAGGAATCTTTTAATATTGGAATCTTTCATGAGGGAAGAGGACTGGTGATACTTACAGGTGCCTAAAAAGCTGGCAGTATTTTCTGCCAAATGTTTGATCCTTTTGAAGAATCACCTCTGATTGTTACTTTTCCTGTTTTTAATTCCTGAATGTGCAGTGTTTCTGTGAGCACTCACTAGATTAACCCTATAAACATGGAATGTATGTTAGGATATCTAACAAATTCCCCTGTGTTAAGGGGAGTGTGTAAGTAGGTTTGGCTTTTTTTTTTGACCTGGTCAGATAGTTCTTTATCATCAAAGAATTCCAGCTTCCCTTAACCCCCGTGCCCTCACCCAGCACGTTGCCACAGCTTGGGGGGCTTTCCTCCTCCATTAACTCCTGTTTCCTCTGTGTTTTGCCTCACTTTCTGTCTCATCCCCTTCTTACTTTACCACTTCTTCTCACATTTATTTCCTATGGAAATACTGAGGCCAGCAAAGACAACCTGTAAAGTATCAATATGATACTCATGACACAGAACACATAAAATCTTTGTGCTGTTTGGCTGTTAAATGCATTTTTAATTTTCTTTCTCTGATTTCTCAGGTACAGAACATCTCCACATCTAAAGAGTTTTTGTTCTAACAAATGGCATTTTGAATCCATCATTATTTTTCAGGCCTCTGATGCTGTTGTTGAAAATGAGCATCAGCATTTTTCAGAGTGAAAGCCAGAACTGCCTTGCAGTTACTCATGTTGTCCTTTAATGCAGACCTGTTAATCTGAAAGGCTTTCATGCAGATGTTGGAAGTCAAGTGGGGCGTAAATTGCATTCAAATTTCAATTTATTCTCTCAGGCCTTTTTCTAACACATCACCAGGTCATGCTGTTGCTCAGTACTTTGTTCCCTGAAGACCAGCTCAGTGTTGAGTCTCCAGGTCATCCCTGCCTGTGCTGGTTCCACCCTGGCCCTGCTCAGAGACACCAGTTCCCATAAGCCAGAGCTCTCTCCCACCATTTGCTAATGCTGAACCCAGTGGGACAAACGTGGTGCCAAGAGAGCCAAGAGAGAAAGGAACCAAACCAGGCAGCTGAAATGAGCCCGAGTTTGAGATTGCAGCCCTGCCACGCCAGCACAGATGGGAGGAGAGGAAGCCCATCAGCACATGGCCAAGATTTCTGTCTTCAGGTTCCTGCTCTCCCCCCCTGGACAGCATCTCTGTAAGTAGTGCTTCCTTTTGGGGTGTTTGCTGGTGTTTTACAAGCAGGGAAATGGCTTTACACTTGTGCTGTGCCAGTGCAGGCTGGATTTTAAAGCTTGGCACTGTTACAGTGCTGCTTACTGGTTACAGATGAAGCTCATTATTAATGAGGGTCATCTGCAAATTCCACTTTCAAGACAACGTACTTGTAAATACACCTGATGTTCAGATTGTTCTCTAAGGAAAAACAGTACCCATTTCATGTCAGGAGTTGTTCAATACACAGAGTAGGAATATATTTATGTAGGTATTTGGAATCCTATTGATTTCTGTATCATCAAAGTAAAGTACTTTACTTCTTTCCACACAGAATGAGATACTCTGGGATTCACAGGAAGGAGACAGTAAGGATCAAAATGATGTGTCATTCCCTTAAAAAGGAAGGAAAAAAAAACCAGCTGTGAAAAAAACATGTCACGAGAATCAAGGTGAGCCAGAAAGTCTCTTTTTGCCTCTTTCCTTTATAAAGCAGAGACACATGATGTGAAATGAGCCAAAATGCAGCAGTGTGTTTAGTAAAATTGCTGCATTCCACTTGCTGAAAGGGGGGAGGAGTAAAATAAAAGCCCTTCAGGAAGTAAAAAAAAGAACAGTAGGTGAATCCTTGAAAAGAGTTTGCTGCTCATCACAGGCAGAGGTGGGTTTGTAGCATCAGCAGGGAAGTGGCACCCAGTGCTCTGCAGTTGGACATCACACCCAAGCAGCAAACCTGGCAGCTGTTTAAGTTGCCTTTCCTTTTCTCTCCTGTTTCTGAAGAAGAGCTCAAGATTTGAAGACAGTTTGACTTCTCTCTACCCAAATCCACCCAAAATATGTCTCAGTCTTTACAGCCCCATCAGGAGCTTTCCATGTCAGGGGAGGACAAGGGCAGAAAGTGGCCTGTTCTAGGCAGAGAACACCCTCTTTGTGGCCCAGAGCTGCTCTCACAGCTTCCAGAACAGGACTGTGTTGCCAGCACCATGAGTTAAATACCATTTCAACCTCTGATGGGTAGAAAATAATCCCAGACAGCACAAACTGGTTGGTGTCCACACTGCCCATGCCAGGACCTTCCAGTTGTTCCACAGCTGAGTCAAGGCTGAATTCTGTCTGTAGACCCTGCTGTATTTAGATACCTTTAAAACATAAATAATAGCTTCAAGACTGATGGAATGAAAGTTGTAGCTCCATTTTTCACGTTTTTCTGAGGTTTTTCTCTCTTCTTTGCTGCTTTACCATCTGTTCTACCAAATTCTGTACTGGTATAGGCAAATAGGAATTTTCAGTTCTTTGATATCGACTCCTTTATGGAATTGCAACCCACATTTGTGAAAGATATGGGTGAATTTTTCTTGCTCCACTGGGTGTCAGGCTGCTCAAGTGTCACAGCTGCCCCTCTCTCAGGCTGCCCACTCTTTTCAGTCTTGGCCTCACCATTCCAGACAATTTAGTTTCTGCTTTGGCTCTGAATTTCTGTGGGAGATTTTCCTCCTGGTGCCATCTGTGCATTTCAGATAAAGCACTAATAAGGTGTGTAATAGCACAACTACCACCCTGCTTTGCACGTGGCCTGTGGGGGACAGCAAGGCAGATTCTCTTTGGTGCTGGTTGGTGACATGAGGCAGCTCTTCGTCCTCTGCACTCCCTTGGTCTCATGGAGACCAGTTTAATAAGGCTGTGCTACAATTGCTGTTCAGACTGCAGATCATCACTCCCCCTTTCTGCAGGGAAGCTGTTCAGTCACTCTGCAGAGTTCTCATTAATTCCTTAGGATGCATCCTGCTCGTTGCTACACTTGCAGTGATAATGGCTAATGAAGAGAATGGCACCCGTGTTTCTTTTTAACATGTGTTTGCTTCCTTTTTAGGTAAAGAAGCTGTTTTTCCCTGAACTCCAGAGTTGCACAGAGCAGCATCATTCCTTCCTCAGGGTCTCCAGAGGATTGAAAAGCTTTCCTTGAGCAGAGCATTTTGTGGAGTGCATGGAGGAGCACACACAAACCACATCCTCTTCTCTTGGATGGGTCAGACCAACCAGGTCTGAAGATGCAAGAACCAAGGCATAGCTTAGAGTAGCCCTAAAGCTTCTTTAAGTTGTGCTTGGAAAACAGTTGTCTCTGCATGGCTGTTGGAGTGGAAGGAGTCATTTCAGTGTATTTAAAGCATGTTCAGTTCACACCATCCTTTCTGTAATTACCCAAGGCATGCTATTGTCACACACAATCATCTGACTTCTCCAGTATCCTTCTTGCTTCAATAAAATTTCAAAATACAACCCTCATATGTCTTCTTAATTATGTCTGAGTAAACTGCAATGTGTAGATGAGTTGGCACAGTGACACAGTTCACAAAGTATGAAACTACCACGACAAAGAGCAGAGATCCACAGGCACTTTTCTCATACTGATCAGATGTGCAGTATCATTTGTACTTGTTTTGCCTTAGGAGCTGTGTCCTGGATTTCCACTGCCCTGCAGAGCCTGTCTGCACCCCTCACAGCTCCATGCACAGCTGATGTGCTCAGGGATAAATCCTGATGGTAACAAGTGGTGTCACAGCAGTGCCACAGTAACTGTGACCTGTTCCTGTGAGCTGACAGGGAGGGACTGAGCCAAATAAAGCATTTTGCTCTGGGTTTTTTTAATTACAGTGAATGAAACTGTACAAAAAGGCACGTGCTGGCAGCTTCACAAAGAATAACCTGTCTCAAAATGTCTGTTACTCCACTGAATGGCTCTTTTTTTCCAGATCAAATAATCATGAGGGATGGAATGTATGAGTAGAAGGAAGATCATACATAACTCAGTTGATCTGTGACTCTGATGTTCTCTGTGTTGTTGCAATAAAACCATGTGTGTCTTAACTCTGCAGAAAAAGATAGAATATCACAAACAAATGGAGAGTTCTTCACCAAAGAGCTGGGTTTGATGTGGGCTTATTTTCCAATTCATCTCAAGTGTCAGCTCAACTGGGAGCGCACCAGCTAATGAGGTTTATTAATTAAGAAAATTCAACTTAAACCTGTGTTTCAGTTTGTACAGAGCTATGTTTCAAGAGCACAGGGGCTGTTGAGCTGGATGCAAGGTAAGCATTGTGTTCACCTTCTTTGGCATCATGATAATGGTGGATGCTTTCATGGTGTCGTAGGTGTGTCCTCAGTTGTCATTTTCTGTGGTGTTAACATTGTTCTGGTAAAGAAGACACAGCAGCAACTTCAGAGCTAAATTAACTGTATTTCTTTATGATTTAGCATAGCAGGTCAAACTGTTTGACTCAGTGAACCAACTTACTCCTCCCGGTGTTTCAGGGTTGTCCTCTTTCTGGTGCTTGTGGGTGGACTTTTGGATGCCTCCTGAGACCTGGGAAGGAGAAAGCTCAGGCAGGGCTGAGCAGACCCGTTTGTTTTGTACAGATGGTGCAAAGGAGCAAAAATTGTCATATTTCTCTTGGGACCATTCACTGCAAACCCACATCAGGGGTGGCCAGTTCCTTCTTTACCCTGCAACCTTCCCCATGTGGCTGGTGTACACTTGAGTACAAGTTTTACTTGTTACTTGGTCTTGGAGGAGTGGGTTGAATAAGAAATTAAGGAGATTTATCCCACTACCTGACCTTGTTTCCAAAGCTGTCGGTTCTCCCATCTGAGTCTGGTTCCAGGAAGATGGACATTACTGGGAGTGCTGTTTGGACAGGAACTGTGGAGAACTTGAAGGTCAGAGACTTTACTGCATGTTCAAGAGCCAACAGAAACACTGTGAGAGGTACAAGCTCCTCCAGCTCAGCAGTGGGTGAGAACACAAAGAGCCATCACAGCTCCAAGCTGAGGGCTGGGGCAGGAGACAAGTGGATTGTCAGGCAGTGGTTTATACCCTGATATTTTCTCTTCAGAGCAAATCCTAGCCCAGCCTTTGTAAAGGACATGAGCAATGTGCTCTCTGCCCTGCTATGAAATTCCCTACAATTCACAAAACCGGAGAACTTGTTGCTTAACAATGTTACTGACACACAGTGACCCCTCCAGAGAAACGGGATGATGAATCCAGAGCTGGATTTCTGAGCACTCTGTTCTTACAAAAGGATCTTAAGACTTTGTTTTTCTCCTGTCTCCTGTTCCCATGGGATGCTCTCCACGTGCTGGAAGGAGGAGAATGCTTGGTGTGTTTGGGAGGAGGCTTCTTCCTTCTGGGAACAGAAGAGTGAGGGGATGAAACTGGTGAGAAACTTCTGGCCAGGGCAGGGAGCAGAAGGAAAAGAAGTGTGTCTGCCACTGCCATTCTACTGCCTTTCAGCAAAGGCAGATGAGGAGCGACCACAGCATTGAGAACCAAGAGGAGCTTCTTGTCCTGCTTCTTGTGGGGGTCAGTTCATCTCCTAGAAATTCTCTTGAGCTCTGCTTCACCTGCTCCAGCCAGTGTCCTGGCACATCACTGCTCCTGGCCATGGAGAAGGGCAGCTTCTCCACTCCAGTGCTGACCTGCCCTCTGTGGCTGTGCTGGAACTGGGAGGGTTCATTTCCCAGCCAGTTCTTACCTCCAGATGCAGGAGAAGCTCCCCCAGCCAACATTTTCCATGCTCTGTGGCATCGTCACACACCACTGCCAGTCAAAAGGGTGATTTAAAACTGGACAGAAGCAGCTGTTTCCCACATCTGTCTGCATTTCCAGGCACAGCTATTTCATAAGGATGGCTGGGAAAGGGGATGTTCCTTCCACAGTGGAGGAGTTGGTTGGAATGACCACCTTGGGTGTTGAGGTACTTCCTCAGGAATGAACCTTCATCTCTCTGGCCTTGCTGATCATCTCAGGCTCTTGCTGGTTGTCTCACTGGTGATCAGGGAGCCAACAAAGACATTTGCTGGACCTGCTACTTGAAGAACTGGTGTGAAGATCAGTAGCTTGGCTGATCCTTGGCTGCAGTAACCATGAGATGGAAGAGTTCAGGATGTGTTGTCAGAGGTTAATGCTGTTTAATATCTTCATGAAATGACATCAGTGATGCAGCAGAGTGCACAGGTAGCAAGTTTGAGGATGAAATTTGGGGGAGTGACTGATGCAGTGCCTAGTGATGCTGTCACTGAGAGACCTCGAGGGGCTGGAGGGATGGGCTGGCAGGGCCCTGAGGAAGGTGAGCAAAACACAGCCCTGCCTGCCCCTGGGCTTTGCTGGAGCCACAGACTGGGCAGAGCTTTGCAGAGAAGGACCTGGAGGTCCTGGCTGACACCAAGATGGACATGGGTCAGTGTTGTGTCCCTGCAGCACAGAAGGCCAACAGCACCCAGGGCTGCCTTGGGAAGGGCATTGCCAGCAGGTCAAGGAAGATGATTCTTTCTACTCAGCACATTTGGAGTGCTCTGTATGAGGCTTCCCAGTACAAGAAACTTGACATTCAAAGCCTGACAGGACAACCTGCTTTACCTGGCCTTGCCTTGAGCTGGGGGGGTTGGATTGGAGGTGCCTTCCAACTTCAACCATCCTGTGAGTCTGTGGGATTCATTTTCCAGCTGTAAAGTGGACTGGCACTTGTTGTGGGCAGCAATAAGTGATTGAAAGCTATTTCAAACTAATTTAGCTTAAGATAGTGTCTGATCTTATGCTCCTGATAAAGGTTTAGGGCATGGAGGCAAGTGGTTTACACAGATTTATATGTAGGTTTACACAGAGGCAAGTTCTAGACATGCTGTCAGTGCAAATACTGCAGGGACTTCTGCAAGGAGGAAAAAGCCACCAAATTGGTGAGGGAAATTGGCCCCAGGCACTTGGCACAGCCCACGGGAAACCACGGGAAGGGTCTCATGAAAGTCAGTGCTGTGCTGGGGACCTTTACCATGGAATTCCACGTGTGAGCAGCTGTGGGAGCAGTGAAAGTGATGCTTTCATGAGTATTTAGGTGGTACAGGAGAGCAAGTCCATTCAGTTTGGAGGGCTTTGAGTCTCTGAATCCCAGCTGGAAACTTGGGTGCATCTTCTAAACTTGTGTTTTTGAAAACCCACCAAGAGTGATCAGTCCTCCAAACTTGACCATAAAACCAGTTAATGCATTTTATACTGCAGCATTGGACATTTTATTGACTTGTTCTGCACCACCAGATTTCTCAGCAACAGATTAGAAAAAATTACCAAATCCCCTTTGGAATTCCTGAATGCATTAATTCTGGAATTTCACATACATATAGGGCTCAATTTTAGCCGGCATGTGGTTTTGGACATTTGTATTTGAACAAATTTACTTGAAGTGCATTTGTATATTTTAACATGTCTTGCATATTCAGATTCTTTCACCCTCCAAGTCAAATGTGTGGGGTGGTTGGGAGAGCCCTTTTTGGGACTGACTTCAGGTATCTTGAGATGCTGGCAGAGCTCCTTGTGGTGAAGACTCACAGACCCCTCAACCTGTGGTGTCACATTTTTGTGGATAAAAGAGGAACAATAAGTGTTTAAAAAGTGAGATGGTTCTCCATGAGTGACTGTTGCAGCTCCTGTCCCAGGAGGGCCCAGCCCTGTGCACAGAGCTGAGCTTTGGTGCCTCTGGGACAGGGGCAGTTTGGAGCTGTGGGGGATGGAGAAGTGTTTGCAGGCTCTGCAGAGCAGCCACTGAGCTGCCACTGACCACTGTCTTCTCCTCGGTCTCATTGCAAGTCCTCTTGGTTGGTGCCTTGCCAAAAAAAAGTAATACCAGAGGAGCCCAAATTCAGGCAGAATTGTGGGCTCAGACTTTTCATTGGCATCAGGAGACATGCCCGTCCTTGCTGGCTGTGCCTTCATCCCTCACACAGCACTGCCTGTGTCAGCTCCCATGTCAAGGTGCCCTCACGCAGTAGGACATCCAGGGACCACACTAGCTCAAGGAGATGGGGGTCCCAGATCCAGGGACTGAAGAGGAGTGTATGCCTGTAGAGCTGAAGGTACCCCTGCTTGGCTCCCCTTCCAGCTCCTGCACCAGCCAGGGCTCCTCTTGCTGTCAGATGCTTGTCCCTTCTTTCCTCCTTCCTCCTCCTTCTCCCACCACTTGGGGTCCAGCCCAAGCTCTCCCTGTGTGGCTCTGCCTCCTGCAGGATGGGGCTGCCTGTGCTCAGCTCTTCCTGCAGACGTGGCAGTGCCAGGCTCCAGCAGGGCCAAAGCACCCTGGGGGTCTGTGCTGCAGGAGCTGGGGCTGCCCCAGGTCCCCCTGCAGCTGGGGCAGTGGGTGTTGTCCTCACCTTCTCTGCCCTCCCTCCTGCCTTGCCAGCTGCTTTACAGATTTGCTGGCCCAGCTGCAATCAGAGCACGGCACCAAAGGACCCAGAATGGGCACAGAGCACCCATCCCACCCTGTACCCCTGTGGATTATCCAACTGGCTGTGCCCTCACCCCTCCTGGCAGCACCCAGATGAGGAGCCAGTGGTATCAGTGATGATTTGGCTGGCCATTTTCTGCAAACTCTCTCCCAAAGAGCCTACAGTCAGTATCCTTTCACTCCAGGCACTGCCTGTTCTCCCTGCTCTTGGGTGCTCAAGTGACCCACCTGCACACACTTTGGGGACTAAAACCACCTCCAGGGGCTGACCCTGGCACTGTGACCTGCTGTGCAGTGGGACAGCAGAGCATTTGCTTCTTGCTTTATGAGCAAGAAGGCCTTGGGCTGTGGCTGGGGCCGTGCACTAACGTGGCTGTGCCTTCCTCCCAACAGGGAACGATCTCTTCCTGGTCGCCGTGCACGAGCTGGGCCACGCACTGGGGCTGGAGCACTCCAACGACCCCAGTGCCATCATGGCCCCCTTCTACCAGTACATGGAGACACACAACTTCAAACTGCCCCAGGACGACCTCCAGGGAATTCAGAAAATCTACGGTGAGCGCTCTGTTTACACCAGCCTTCAGTCCAGGGAGTGTTTCACGGTTAGTCCCCAAAATTCCTGCGGCTGGTGGGCTGGATTTCCTCTTGATCCAGAGCTAAACACCAGGTGACTGTCCCAGTGGCAATATCTTTGCTCAAGTCAGGATGACCAAACTCCTGTGATCCCACTGCTGCTCCATCCCTCACGGTGTTCCCAAACCAAGGAGCACTGGAAAGGGAAAAACCAGGTTTGTCCATTTGGAACAGCCAGTGCTAAAAAAAGGGAAGGAATGCAAAGAGCGTGGAACATCAAGGAAAGGTAAAAAGTATTTATGCACTCCTTTTTTTTCACCCTCATTATTTAGAAAACAGGGATAAAAAGTTTGAATCTGCTTCTTTTAATCTGCAGCTGGGTATGTACAGCATTTGCCACAAGGACAGTGGGCTCAAGGGAAAGAGAGCAAAGGAGGCAAAGGGACTATGGGAGAACACCAAGGGGCTGGAGATATGGAGTGCCATGTGATGGGATCGTGGATACCAAGGTGTGAGGACAGGGACTTGCAGAGAATTGCTGGCTGAAGGAGACTCTGGGAGCAGAGGGAAATCCAAGTTCTAGGAGCCACAGTCAAGGGCAGGCTGAGAGTAATGGCTGCAGTCTGTGACAGCCCATGAAAAACAGGTTGTGTCAAACATCCCTGATTCCATTCTTTGGGCAAAGTACAAGTTTGACAGAGAGGTTACTTAATAAATGTAGGATAGAGTAGCTTTTTATTTGGACAGCTGGAGTCAAATAGTCACTCCCAGAAGATTTTATATGAATTAGACATGAAAAAAATACTTCAAAGGTGGTTGTCAGTGGTTGGTGTTTCCAAGGGGTTGGTGCTGGGGTCAGTGGCAGGCCTGACACAAGTCAGTGTTTGCATCAGTCATCTGGCAGTGAATTTGAAATTACTGCTAACAGAGTCTGTGCCAAGACCTGCAAGACTGAAGCAGTGCAGAGGTCTAAGCTGTGTCTAAGCTCTATCTCAGCTGTTCAAGTCGGATTTGGGGGTTTGTTTTTCGTGACTGGATTGAGATTCATTTGCTCAAGTGTGGATGGATGCCTGGAGAAGTCTCTTTCTGGGCTGGCTTCTCTGACTCCTCTTGGGCATTTGTAGAGTGCCCAGTAAGGTCCAACATGTAAAATAAGATGGTTTGAAGTACACCCAGGGGAAATAGCTCTTCCCATGGATGCAGCTCAAGATTTCTCCTCCTTGCTCTGTACCAGGGTGAAGTTGCTTGGCAGTTGTCCTGTGGTATCCTTCAATTATGAATATTTAATGTGGTATTTGCTCAGGTACTCAGCATAACCGAGTCTGGAGGGTTTTGAAATAAAGTACTGGGGTAGGAAATGTTACACTTCCACGGGATAACGTACAGAAGTGTTAATTTTTGACAGCTCCTAAAATGTTGTTGTGCTGTTTCTATTTCGAAATGTTGATTTAGTTCCTGTGAACTTTGACTAATCAGAAAGAAAAACCCGTAATTTTTCGCTGACAGTGAAAGTGCAATCAAGAAAAAATTACTGGTTTCTGTGGTTTCAGATCCATTTTTGGAAAGTGAGCAGATAATGAGCTGGCAGCCAGGCTGGGGCTCATTTTTGGGGTTCAGGCCGAGATCAGGGGGTGCTGAGCCAGGACCAGCACTCCCCAAAATGGGACTCCTGGGATCAGGGGTGGGGCTGGAGTTGCCAGATAAGATCAGGGGCATTAAAACATACCAGTGTCTTCAGGACCATGAAATTTGGTGAGAGCCCTGCACTGCTCTTGTGCCCAGCTGGGCGAGGGCAGAGCTCAGCACTCAGCCCTGGCTTGGCAGCAGCACCTTTGTTTGTTTGTCACACATTCAGCCTCAGCCACAGACTGTGCTGGGATTCAATATCATACCCTTCAAATGTTAACTCAGCTTGGAAAAAAGGTGGTAGTAGTTAGGAATTTGTTTGTTTGACTGTTGTGGAATCACATGAGGCTCTTCTCGGAGGCCTTTGAGCTGCGGGTGGTGTTGCAGAGACAATTCATCCTGCAGGGTGAAGGAGCAGCTTCTGCACAGGAGTTTTGCTTCCCCTGGTAGAGATTTTGGCCCTTAGTGCAGAGTTACAGTCCAAAAAATACAGCTGAGTGTAAAATTAGGTTTTGCTCTTATGGGTCACAAAGAAAGTGTGGAAAATGCAGGTGATGTTTCACCCTGGAAGCAGAGATGGGAGAACACAACCCTTTGTCTGGCTGTCTCAGAGCTGAGAAGGCTCTGCTGGAATGCCCTTCTTGTAGCTTTAGCAGGAACATTCAACTAATGTGCTTTATCTCCACAGTGCCACTCGGCTTTGTTGTGCCTTGGGAATGCCAAAAACACCTCTCCAAAAATCCAGACCTCCTGATTTCCTGCTGCTTTGACATTCCCCACAGTGCAGCAGCATGTTATTTGGGAGCCTGCTATGCAAAATCAGTCACAGAGCCACTGCCTTACCTGTAGCATCCTTTTTAAAAGATAAATCCAATTAAAACTTCCGATTTTTCATTCCACTGAAGTTGCCAGAGCAAAGAACAGAGGGTCTGCTAAAGCTTGAGTCCATTTTGTCTCCTTCTTTTGAGAATTACGTGTTTCAAATATATTTTATGTTCTATCTGTGATTATCCTTTAGAAAAGAAATATGTCTAGATGTGCCATATAATGATTTGTTGAATCTCTAAGTTATTTTCTGCTGGATTCATTTCAAAGCTCACCTAAAGATACAGTAGGTGATGTGAACTCTTGTTTGTGCTTCGTGCTCATTAGCATAAGGCCAATGTTTAAAGTGTTATTTCCACTTCTGAGCTACTGAGGACAAGGGCAGCAGCTCCCAGTGTGTGACAGAGCAGGCTGTAAGACAAGGCAGCAATATTCCCATTCCCTGATAGGTGCTTCCTCTGGCATGTTCCTTGATAGAATAAGGACTGTTCTTCACATGTATTTATCTGCCCCTCTGTGTATGTGCCCATGTCACAAGTGACATGTCCAGGAAGGAATGAAACTGGAAATAATCCCCTGGCTATCTGTTGAGTTGCCTCTTAACTGTGGTGGTGTTGAAATCAGGGCTGCAGGGGCTGCACTGAGGGTGGGGAGGGGATGCTGAGCTGTGTCACACAGCCTGACCTGCTCCTCCTGCAGCACCTCTTCTCCTGTCCTGGCAGGAGGGACACCCAGGCAGGGGCTGGGCTCTTCTCCCACGGAACAAGTGACAAGGATGAGAGGGAACGGCCTCGTGTTGTGCCAGGGGAGGTTTGGATTAAATGTTAGGGGGAATTTCTTCACAGAAGGAGTGGTCAGGCCCTGGCACAGCCTGCCCAGGGCAGTGGTGGAGTCACTATCCCTGGAAGAGGTGGTCAAAAAACATGTACAAGTGGCACTTGGGGACATAGTTTAGTGGTGGGTCAACGGTTGGACTCGATCTTGGAGGGCTTTTCCAACAATAATGATTCTGTGATTCCGTGATTCTTCATGCCCTGCTCTCAGTACTGGTTGGCAGTGGGTGGGGAAGCAGCTTCTCATGTGGGGGTGACTCTTCTGACACTGCCTGAGAGGCAGAGGGCACGACATGATGTGCAGAGGAAACCCATGTCCACATGTCTGGTTAACCAGGCCGTGACCTTCAAGGCCCTTCCAAGGCCCGAGGGGAGGTCTCCTAATCACTCAGAGACAGACCAGCCTGGAGACAACCTCAAGGATGTGGGTCATCCCAAATCTCACCGAGGATGTGTCAGCCTCACACGTGTTCTGTGAGGAGAGCTCCCAGTGTGCAGGATGTATCCCATGTGGGCTGAGGCGCAGGGAGCCATGAAACCACCCCAGCCCCTGGCCAAGGAACTGCACAACACCAGCTCTAACAACCTGGGACTCGCAGGGCACGTGCCTGTGAGCAAACAGCACCTTCAGAACCTCCCTCCCCTTTTCCCAATGGCAGCCCATAGAGATCCTTGGAACCTGCAGATCCTTGGAACCTCCATCCCAGGTCCTTGTAACCTCCATGTGTGTGACATGGCTTGTGAGGAGGCAGCAGGAAGACTGGTGGGGACAGCCTTTCTGTCCATGTGGTGACACTGCATGGTGAGCTGGACCACCAGAGCAAGCTTTGCTGTCGTGCAGGACCTGGAAACATGAAGGGTAGGACTGATCTCTGGCAGTGTCCTCCTGGACACGGAGAGGGAACAGAGTAACAGCCAAGACCTCATCTGCAGAAGCTGCAAGATCTGGGTCAGTGCCCCACGGTGCTGTGCTTGTAGGAGGACAGGGGAAGGGGAATGCTTGGCAACAGGAGAGCTGGAGGGATATGCCCTGCAGCCACATCTCTGGCACGCTGCAGAGATACAAGGCCCTCCCCTCTGTGCTGCATCACTTCATCTGCACCTTTCCTCCTGCCCAGAGGCTCTGTTGGACCCAGCAGGAAACAGCAGACTCCACCTCTGGTGCATCCACAGAGCCTCCTCACCTGCCATTTGCCAGGTCTGCATTCCCATTCTTCTGAAAAACAGGGAGGGAGTAACTGCCTGGCCCTTGTGCTGTCCTTGGGCTCCACCTGACACCTGGAGGACTCTGCCAGAGGGGAGGCTGAGGGGGATCCCACCTCCCTCGGGAAGTTTCTCAGCTGATGGAGAGCACTGGCTGGGCAGGAAATACTTGTCCCATCCTACAGATCTTTCTGAGGATAGAGAAATGTTCTCTTTTGCAGTGGAGCAGATGTCAGGCTTCTGAAAGTTTTTCCAGAGGGGAACTGGGCTGCAAGCACCACAGCTGAAGCATCTTGCAGAGCCCCAGCCTCTCATCCTTTGCCTGCCTGAGACTGGCAAGTTTGGACCCAGTTTGGGGGCAGTCAGTGCAAGGTGAATCACCTCGTTCCAGAGCATTCCCTTTGGCTTAGAGCAAGGATTTCAGCTATGGATGCTTGTCTCCCAGGTGAATGCTCTACCAGAGGAGGATGTCAGTGTGGAAAGGCTCGAGAAACCCTTCCTGCCACCCAGTGAGGATCAACAGGGGCCTCAAGTACCCAGCTGGTGGGTGTGCTGGGGGTGCTGGGGCTTGTCCTGCAGGCTGCACCATGCCAGGGACACAGGCCAGCTGAGACAGCTCACTCACTGCTGCAGGTTAAGGCCAAAAGTGCAGAGTGCCCTGTGGAGGAGTTTATCAAGTGAGCAAGGGAAATGAGTCTTTCCTGAGCTTGGAGTTTTGTGGACAGTCTCTCATCCCTGCGGTAGGCTTGTTGGCAGCTCTTTCATGTAACATGAGCAGGGCCCTCTCTGCCCTGCCCTGGAGCCTGCAGAGCAGCCAGGTGGGTTTCTCTCACTCTCCCTGGCTTATTTGGAGCACCTGTTTTGATTTGAAACCGAGGAGCTTTGCCCGTGTACCTGGAGAGCTGGTCCAGCCCTGCAGAAACACCCAGGCACCTCAGCCTTTTGCAGCCAGAGACCTCCTGTGTGTTATTCAAAGCATAACTGTAGCCTGGATGATAGTTTTGTTCTTGGAGTGGATATTAAGAAGCTAAAGGCAGGCCTTGGTTTGCAAGTGGATTATTCCCTCCCCTGAGCTGAGCCCCCAGCAGGCTCGGGGAGCCGCTGGCTGGGACATGCTGAGCCTCCAGGCAGGTGCTGTGCAGTTGAGGGAACACTCTGTCAATAGCCAGGAGGACAGTACAATTATGTTTTGTCCTCAACTATCGACACAGTGGCTCCTAAATGCCTCCTCTCTCTGTGTTATCTTCACAGGTCACCTTGGTATTCAGATGGTCTGCGACAGAGGAAGCATGAAGGGAGGAGGCAAAGTGCCAGTGGCGGGAGTCACACTCTGAAGGTGATCTGCTGTGACCCAAAAGCTTTCTGACATTCTTTGCCTTGGTTCTGATAGAGAGGAAGAAAGTCTTCTTCTCCACACAGTGTCTGTAAAGCCCCAGAAAGCTGCTTCCCTCTGCAATGTAGAGTTTCCAGCTCCAGGAGGTTTCTTACCTGCTTCCCGTGTGGAAGTGGCTGCAGGAGCAGTCCCAGGGTGGGTTTGGCCCCGGTGCTGGGGTCACACTGGAGACCCAGGTGACTGGGTTCAGGCCCAGCTGCAATAACCTGTCTCACTTAGGGTTTTTTCTCAATGAGCTTTTTTACCTCTGAGTGATTCTCTGGAGTTTCTTGGAAGTGTGGTGGCAGAGGCTGTGATTTGTGTGCCTGGGCAGTTATGTCAGAGGTGGGTGTGATAAACATGCCAGCATCTCTTTAGTGACTCCTTGTTAATGTGTTCATCTCTGCTGTTAATCATAAACCTGTTGCATCCTGCCCTGGGCTGTTTTGGAGGCAGGTTTACTGTGATGAGATTCTGGAAAGAGGAATGACTGGTGAACTGATGGACACTGATGGATAGGGTCTGTTCATTCTGCTTTCATACCAGCGTGCTCTGCACTGCCTTAGGTCTTATAAGGGAGCATCTTTCTCCACCAAGGGACAGGCTGTGCTTCTGCTTTGCCCC
>VXBX01003852.1:112060-132300 GCA_013400415.1 Scytalopus superciliaris | reverse complement strand
CCCCCCCCCCCCCAACTGGACACCAAATTCTTGGCCCATGTGGTCAGCGTGCTCTCTGCTCTTTGCCTGTGCACAGCTGTAGCATCATCTCCTGCCTTTAGGCACCCTCAGTGATGAAGTGAAGGCAGAAGTTAAAAATGAAAACAGAAACGTGTAAGCATTTGATCCTCACCTGTGTAAGCGTGAGAGGAGGCAAGCCTTTAATCAGAGTAAATTAGAAAGCCCAGAACACAGAAAAACAAGAAAAGAAGGAAAAGACAGCAAGGAAACATCCATGGCTGGCAGGGACATCTAGTAAGAGGAANTCTCCCCTCAGTCTCCCCTTCTCCAGCTGAGCCCCCCAAGTGCCCTCAGTGCCCTCACACGCTGCCCCTCCAGGCCCTGATCTATCTCTGTGCCCCCCTTTGGCCACTCCCCAATGGCTCAATCTCTCCCTCCCACTGTGCCCCCCAACCTGCCCCACTATTGCAGCTGAGGCCGCCCCAGGGCAGAGCAGAGTGAGAAGTGAAATACTGACAGTGAAATGCCAGTCTGCAGCCAAGCAGGTCCCAGCACCTGCAGAGTGTTGGGCAGCCCTGCCAGCACCAGCTCCCTCCTTCAGGGCAGGTTGCCAGCCCTGCTTTGGGCATGGCCAGCACTGAGTATGCACAGTGCCCAGCCTCCCATGGTGGGCCTGACTTGGGATCTCTACACTTCTCCAGGAAATGTTTCCACCATGCAAATCCCTGGTGCATGTGAATCTTTGCAGCTGGGCACCATCCTGACCATGGTGTTGTGCTCCCTGGGCCTTGGCAGCTCTCTGTGTGTTGTTTCAGGGGCTTCTTAGAGCTGATTAACACCTTCACATTGGTCCTGGGTGTGGCAGGTGCTCTCTGAGCTTTCCTGTCCCTCCAGGAGGCTCTGAGGCTGAACCAGAGAGAGCTGTGCAGCACAGCAGGGCAGGCTGGAGTTGGGAACATGGGTGGCCTCACCCATGCAGGGACAGTGAATCTTTGGGACCTCTGGGAAATGTCCCATCTCCAGCACATGTGTAGTCCCTTTTCTGCACCTTGCTGTCAGATTCCCTGTTTCTTTGTGACCTGTCAGACACATTCATCAATTTTCTTCAGGTGTTGCTCCTGTCTCGCAGTTTTTTCTTTTAAATAGAGGGATAAAGGGTTAATATCATGTCTTGATCTTTCTGCTCGTGGTCATCTCTGTAAACCTCTACTCTTGCTGTCTCCTCTCAAAGTGGGGAGCCTTTGGCTTGTTATTTTTGGAAGTCCAGAGCTGCTGTTGGTTTGAGTATCTCTGTCTGTTTGCTGTGCCTGGGAAGCAGAACCACCCCGACTTGGCAGTCCCTCCCTTTGGAACTCTGTGCCTCTCCAGAGGGCAGTTGGAGCACACAGGGAGTTTTGGGGTCCCTCCCAGAGAGGGCACAGCTCTGGGGCAGCAGGGCCCTTGGGGTGCTCCTCACAAACCCTGCTGTGGAGCTGCTCCTCCCACCACACAGGGCTCAGTGCTGGGGCTGCTGCCAGTGTCCTGCAAAACAACAAAGGATGAAATTGCTCCCCTGTATCAGCTACTGTGACCACCAGAGAGGCTTTTCTGAGCCATCTGTGGGCACAGGAATGGTTTGGTCAGTGCACAGCAGAGTTGGCCTTTTGCAAAAGGGAGGAAACGAAAACCTACATGTCCCTTCTGTTTCTGTGGCAATGTGCTATAGCTGGTCCTTGTGTCAGGCAGGGGAATCCTATCATGTAGGACAGGCATTGGGGTTTTTCCAGTGTTACCACCAAACACATCCCCTCAAAGCCCTGGGCAAGGCAGCACAAGAGTGAAATGTCATGCTGCTGTTTAATAAGGGACTGCAATGTGCAGTAAACTGTGCCCTTGCTCAGGTCCCAGGCAAGACTTATCTTTCCTTAATGCCAGCATTTCCTGTCTTCACCAAGCCTGTAAATTGCAGGCTTTAAGGCTTCATTTGCTCAGGTTCCATCTCTGGCACCAACTGACATATTGGGCATCCAAAACAGGTTGCCACCTTCCTGCTCCTGTAGCTCCCAAAGCAGGAGCTGAGTGATGCTCCCACCTCCCAGCTGACCAGCCCAGGACCTTGGCTGGCTTTGGGCAAGCTCTGCCTGGGACCCCTTTCCCCATTCCCAGCCTTTCCTCTGCAGCTTGTCCCTCTGTGCCACCCCAGTCCTGCATTCCATGGGCTTTCCAGCTGCACCAGCCATGCAGCTCATGTGCTGCTCTTGGGGAGATGCCTTTGCACAGCCCAGGAAGGTCCTGTGGCTGTGGGAGCAGGCAAGAATAGCAGGAATAATGGCAGCACATCTGGTAGCACACCTTTTTTAAGGTAAAAATGAGTTAAACATCAGCAGACATGGTGGGAAAATGTTGGGGGTAAAATCTGAGGTAAAGTGTAGAGGAGAGAAAGAACGTATTGAGGTAAATTGAGGGAACCAGCAGTGGACACTTTGGGAAAATTTAGGGGTAAAACTTGAGGTTTTACCTCAAAGTTGATGTTTTACATCACCATATAATGCAGTATTTAGGGATGGTGCTAAGCAGATAGGATGCTGAGGACTTGACACTCCCTTTGTATAGATTTTGGGGAAGGAGGTGGCTTTGTGGCTCAGCTCTTGCTCTGCCCTGTGGTGCCTGAGCAACACACAGTATAACATTGTTATCCATTTCATGTAGACAAGCCTTCCAAGAGTAATTATCAACTGAGAATCCTCATCTAGAGTATTTCTGTGAGCAATGTCTTCTATTAAAGCTCTGCAATCAAGTAAATGAACTGGTTGCTAATCAAAATTGCACATGGCACAAAACAGCACAATGTGAGTTACCTTGTCCATCGTGGATTGAAGATCCATTTGAAAAGTTTTAGAAATAGAAGAAATAGAAGAAATTCTATTTCTTGAAGAAATAGAAAGATCCATTAAAAAAAGCTTTAGGAAAGTGGTCTGTCTCAGGATCTTAAAACCAAAAGCCATTGCAACAACAGGCCAAAGGAACTGCTCTGTTTAGCTCGTTAAGGAGAGTGTTAAAAGCATCCCCATGAAGATCTATAAATGATTAAATGTTGCCACTGGAGATAAGGAAGAAAACACTCAATCTAAAGCTGCACAAACTCAGGCAAAATGGGTAAGACAGAGACTTTAGCAGTGACAGGGATTCCTCACTAGAACAGTGTGCTGTGCATTGTAGAGGATTTCCTACACCTGGAATCTGGAAAATGTGCTGTGTCTGCCCCAGGAACACTGGGCTTGTTGCAGGTGGAGGTTCCTGGCCTGGCACTGCAGGAAGTGGGACTGTATCATCCAAGTGGTGCTTTCTGAACATCACATCCATGAAACCTGCACATGAGACTCTTACTGTTACAGCCTTATTAATTAACAATTAATAGAGTGGCTGTCTCTGATGACTTCTGGCTGAGGGGGTTTTCACTAACCCAGTCACCCTTCCAGGATGTGTTAAGCACTCATTCCTTCTAGGAACCCTTGGAAAACAGAGTGTTTAAGAGCTAAGCTGCCATGAGGACTTGGGCACATAACCACCCTTTGAGGCTGCACAGTTCCAAATGTTGATGTGCAAAAGTGCTCTTCTAACCCCCCAGGTGTGTGCCCTCCATGGGTCTCTCTGTCCTTCCTCATGAATCCCTTCCCTGGCTGTGGGAAATTGCCCAGCTCCAGGTAACTCCTCCAGTGAGGATGAGCCTTGTCCTGGGCTGTGCTGCTGGACCCCACAGGGACCCTGAAACATCACCTGTGACAGCCAGCCCCAGTTCTGCCCCCAGGTGGGGGTGTGTCCTGCAGGCTCAGAATGAGACTGAGACCATGATTCCTGCAAATAAAGAATGCTCAGGAACAAAACTCACCAAAATCCCTTGGTTTTTGTAGCCTTTTGTTTATTGCTGTATTAACTCATGGCCTTCTCTGAAAAGCAGCAAGAAATCTGTGACTCTCTGAATGAGATTTGGCCCAGACTTGAACTGTTAATGAAATCACCCCCTGGCAGAGGCAGTTTCAGAGCAGACCTCTGCTCCAGTCTAACTCACTTGTGTTTTTACAGCTCTCTCCATTCCTGCAGCCTTGAAAAGCCAGAGCTGAAATGGGGATGGATTGGAAAGGAGATCTGTGCTAGGAGAGCATCATTCCAAGGTCCCTTCTCAGGGCTGTGTGTCAGGGTGTTGTGAAAGCACAGATTGGTGACTGTCCTGTACTAAAGTAATTGCTTCCTCATTTCCAAACTCCCTGCAGTTCCCCTGTAGTGCAGCATTGGTTTTCACACCTTAACTTTTTCTGGTTTTGCATTGGTGTTTTTTTTTTTTTTTTTTTTTTTTTTTTTTTTTTTTTTTTTTTTTTTTTTTTTTTGGTTGCCTTTTCTATGGTTCACTAAACATTTATTTTCAAGGGTTATCACTTTTCATTTCAGTTTGGAACATGACTGGTGTGGCTTCTTCTTCCTTTTAGCTTCAGCTCCTTGGGAGGACCTTCAGTTCTCATCACTCATCTGTTTTGGGACATCTTTCACATGTGGATGCATCTGGTTCTGCTCCCCATCTCTAGGGAACGAGCTCTCACCAGACGTGTGTAAATCCCTGGCAATGCTGTCCAGCCACCCTGGTGCCTTTTAATGCTTACAAGGGAAGCACAGAAAAGCCAGCCTTGTCCACTTCGCTAAATATTTTCCTTTTCACTTCTAGGTCCTCCCATTGAGCCCCTGGAGCCAACCAGGCCTTTACCAACTCTTCCTGTTCGCAGAATTCACTCGACTTCGGAAAGAAAACACGAGAGACAGCCACGACCTCCCAGTCCTCCTCTGGGTGATAGGCCAGCTCTCCCTGGCTCCAAACCAAACATCTGTGATGGCAACTTCAACACTGTGGCTCTCTTTAGAGGAGAAATGTTTGTTTTCAAGGTACTAAGAATTCCCACTTACCCACGAGTTCTTCCTTGAGTTTTATCGCTGGAAAAGGTTAAATAGTAGTGAGACTTGAAATGCGTGTGAAAATAGCTCTGTTCCTCTGAGGCTGATGAGTGAGCAATATTAGAAGGAAATGTAAGCAGATTGGCTCTGTAATATTTGGAATCTGTGCCTGATGGTATTCACAAAGTGCCCAGGAAGCCTGTTCTCCAAAATGGGAACTGGGTGTATTGGCAGAGAATTCAGGCACCATCAAGCCTGAGAGGAGCCACCTGTAAGGCCAGACAGCAATACCAGCACCTACCCATGATTAACCACAGAATCCTGGAGTGGTCTGGGCTGGAAGGGACCTTACAGACCATCTTATTCCCCTCCCTGCCATGGGCAGGGACACCTCCCACCAGCCCAGGTTGCTTCAAGCCCTGCCCAACCTGGCCTTGGGCACTTCCAGGGATGGGGCAGCCACGGCTTCTCTGGGCAACAAGTCTCATTGCTCAGAGGTGACCTGCATGGAACCAGCATTTCAGGAGTGCTCAGCCTACCTGAAGCTCCTGAGGAGTTTGAGTCAACCTTCCCTGTGAGCTGAAGGAGAGGTTTTGCTCATTAACCTATTAGAATGCCTTGAACATGGATATCTGTGATCCCATTCCCAAAATACCAGAAGCTTTCACTGTGTCCAGTGGGTGTGAATGCAGAGGGGGATGTACTGAAGGTCATTAAATGGACAAACCACATAAGCTGCAGAAAAATCCTGAACTGAACTGACTTGAATGCTGGGACAGTGCCTGGAAGAAGTCTCACAGGTTCATCCCCTGCAGATCTCATCTCTAAAGGGATATTTAATAACTTTTGTGCCTTTAGACCTTGTGTGTTTCACACAGTCACCAGGTAATGTTCGGGCTGTCTGGCTCTCCTGGGCTCTGAGAGCTGCACCAGGACAAGGGTGACACCTCAGTGACAGGACATGCAGGGGTCACAATGCTTATAACTGTGGACTCTGCTCCTTCCCCCTCTCCTTGCCACCTTCTCACAAGCACCAGCAACCACCTTCTCACCCTCTGGGCTGCCGCCTGCCCCGTGCTCTCTGGAGACAGGGCTGTGGGTTGGAGCTGTCACCTGTGTGTGTGTGGGGAGCCTGGGCAGGGATTAGCAGTGCTGGGAGCCCAGCAGGATCAGAGCCTGAAGAGCCTCTGGTTTCCCCAGGATCGCTGGTTCTGGCGGCTGCGCAACAACCGCGTGCAGGAGGGGTACCCCATGCAGATCGAGCAGTTCTGGAAGGGCCTCCCCGCCAAGATCGACGCCGCCTACGAGCGCTCCGATGGCAAATTTGTTTTCTTCAAAGGTACAGTGCACTTCCCTCCCAGCCAGCCCCTCCTGCCATAAAACAACATGCTCCTCTTACTGCTCGAGGATGGTGAGAGCAGGTGCCCTCTGCCCTCGGCCTTTTCTGAGGGGGATCTTCAAGCAGCCACTGATCCTTGAGATGTGGTTTAGTGTGGGCTGGTCATGCCAAGACAGTCTGTGTAGAGCTCATATTGTGAGAAAAATCTCCTTTGTTCAATTTAGAGAAACAAGGAAGTTTAGCAGACAAGGAAACTTTTTATTTCAGCCCGTGCTGGGTGCTCAGGCCACAGGGGTCCAAAAAAGCACAACCCTCCCTCGAAAATTGTGCTTTTTATAAACCCCCAGGGTCCTGCCTTGTTAGCACAATGAGAGGAGTGGGCATCTTATTCTGGTTGGTTTTGATGTGCCCCCTGTGCAGGGAGAGGGCTCTCCTGGCCAGGATGCCCACCCTCTCCTGCACACACAGCCCTGCCACGTGCCATTAGGGCCTGTTTTAGCCATCCCTTTATCCACTTCCACAGTTCCCTATTCCCGAAGGCAAACTGCCCCTGGCACCAGCCCCAGACAGGGCCTGGTACCTCACAGCCTTCAGGGTACCCCTAAAAACAATTTCTAAGTTAATTTGCTTGTAATAAAACCATGTGGGTTTTTTTATTTCTCATAATATTGATTAAGGAAAATTAATTGGAAGAAACAGCCCCTGTTTCTCAGGGAGTGTCAGTCTCCTGCCTGTCTCCTTGAACACCTTTCAGCAGGGTGGTACAGGATGCTCCCAAGTCACAGTTCTGGGAAGCTGTCTCATAAAGAGACAAAATGACCACGTTGTGCTGGGGCTCCTTGCACTGTGCCAGTGTCTGAGCAGGATCCTGTAACTCGAGGGCAAGTTCAGAGCCAAGGAAAAGTGGCTGGAAAACATCAACACAGCCAGTACAAAGCCACAGTACCTGCCTGGGCTTCTGAATTTCATGCTGCAGCTTCAGTAGCTCAGCTCACTAAACTGTATGAAAACTTGAGAAGGCTCAGGGGAAGGCAACATAAATGACTGAAACATTTGGGCTGACCTGCAAGGACCACCTCAGCCTGAGTGAGGGATGGCAGACAGGGGGTGAGAGAAGTCTTTGAAACCATGAAATCAAGAGAAGGCAAACCTCTTCTAAAACAAGAGTTGAGGAGCAGCAAATGAATTCAGGTTTCAAGTTCAAAATGAAGTTGGGGAGCAGCTTTTTCACAGGTCACAGCTAAGCCTGGAAGTTTTCAACATTGCTGTGGTTGTGTGGCTATTTAACCTGTGTGTCGATTCGACTCCTAACGGGGGCAAATGTGTTGTTTGTGTCCCTGATCTGTAGGAGATAAGTACTGGGTCTTTAAGGAGGTGACAGCAGAGCCAGGCTACCCCCACAGCCTGGTGGAGCTGGGGAGCTGCCTGCCCCGGGAGGGCATCGACACAGCCCTGCGCTGGGAGCCCGTGGGCAAGACCTACTTCTTCAAAGGGGACAGGTACTGGAGGTACAACGAGGACAAGAGAGCCACGGACCCAGGGTACCCAAAGCCCATCACCGTGTGGAGAGGAGTCCCTCAGGCTCCTCAGGGAGCTTTCATCAGCAAGGAAGGCTGTATGTATCTGCAGTCACTGCACTGTTAGATGAGCAGCAGCTTGTGCTGGGGGTTGGGTGTGGGGTGTCCCGAGTGTTTCCTGAGGCAGCAATCAAGCCTCAGAAGCCCTGGGGTCAGCAGCACTCAGATCCTTCCTGCCCCTCATCCCAACCCATGCACATCCTCAGCTGTTAAAGCACATTATCACAGGGCCAGCTCTGGGGGAACAGGACTCTTCCTGCCAAAACAGTCCCTACCCAAGTTTTCCTGGGCCCTGGTTGTGAGATGCCAGAGCCTGCATTTCCTCCTCATTTCTTACCTGTAGCTGGCTCACGGTCTCTGTGACAGGCTCCATCCTGTCTGATGAGCAGCTAGCCTTGCAGTTATGCTCCCAGTAGGAGCTTGGACCTCCAGACACCCTTTCCAACACATTCCTTTCTCTGATTGGAAGAGTTCTTCCTCCTCTTCCAGTTAGAAAAGGAGCCAATAGAGGGGCCTTGTGCCATTGAGGCGGTTTAGATTTGGGGCTGTGCTGTGAGAGCAGGGCTGTAGGGCTGGGCCAGGCTGGAGGATGGCAGTGAGAGCCAGCCAAGCTGGGGGGACAGTACAGGACACCCAACACTTTCACCACACCTCTCTTCTCCTATTTTCTTTAATTTTTTTTTTCTGATCCCTTGAGAGTCACTAGAAAAGGAGTCTGGGGAGAGGGGGGTGCTTCAGACAACATGTAGCATAAAGCATCACCCTTTTATTAGCACCAGGATGGGACTGGTCCTTAACACAGGCCAAAAGAACTTCTGTGGCCAAAAGAACTCATCTTACTAAACATCTGCTCCCTCAGGCTGGGTGAACACAAAGCTGAAGTGTTCTTCCAGGCACACACTGCCACTCTGCAGATGTTGTTAATCACTTGGCAAGGTCAGGCACATATTTACAGATGCTTTAGTGAAAAATAACTCACTGCAGCCCATTTCCTTTAAAGTTAATAGGATTCTTTTAATTCCCTGCTTGTCTTGGCCACAGGGAATGGTGTTCCATGGGCAATGCTGGACACACAAAGCCAGGGTTATGGCTCCTGTAAATTCCAGCTCCAAACCCACCTTCACTTTCCAATGGCTTGGGAATGCCCTGGATAAATGTACTTTATTGACCCAGGCAGTGCTCAGCCCTCTCCCTGCATGTCCTCACAGGAGCACAGCCCATCAGCTTCGAAAGGGTGACAAATTACTCTCTGTTTTGTCTCCTAGTTTACACCTACTTTTACAAAGGCAAGGAGTACTGGAAGTTCGACAACCAGAGGCTGAGTGTGGAGCCAGGCTACCCCAGGTCGATCCTGAAGGACTGGATGGGCTGCAACCAGAAGGACGTGGAGCGGAGCAAGGACCGGCGGCTGCCGCACGACGACGTGGATATCATGGTGACCATCAACGACGTGCCCAGCACGGTCAACGCCATCGCCGTGGTGATCCCCTGCATCCTGTCCCTCTGCATCCTCGTCCTGGTCTACACCATCTTCCAGTTCAAAAACAAGGAGGTGCAGCAGAACGTTGTGTACTACAAAAGACCTGTGCAGGAATGGGTATGACACAGCCCGCTGCGACGTCGCAGCCCCTTGGGCTGATGAGGACTTACGGACACACACACACGAAGAAAAAAAAAGAGAGGAAAAAAAATGCATTGAAAAGCCTACCAAACAAAACTACTTCAGTGACCTACAAGTTTTGGACAGCCTGGGACTGAAATAAGCAGGAAAACTGGAAATACTACAGGCAGGCAGCCCTGCAGTGTGGAGCCTCTTGCCTTCGTGCTGCCCCGGCCGCCTGCCAGTCGCGGTGCCATCCACAGGCTCGCTCTGCCAGCACCAGAGTCTTCGAGACAGGTTTCAACTGATCTGGGAAACTTCCTTCAGTTCCCTGCACCAGTGCTCCCTGTTAAACCCAGCATTCTCCAGTGTAGCTAAACCACCTCTGAACAGAACCATTTTTTTTAATAGCTGTCTCATAAACGAATTAAGATCATGAAATCTATGAACGGGAACAATTCAGTGTCATAAGCAGAAGACATTCTGATGCTGAACCATTCTAAAAGATCTTCTTAGTTTATTACAAGATCCAGGGATCTACCTGGATACAATTTTCCAATACCTGCTGGTCAGATGTTTTGTACATTCATAACTAATCAACGCTGCCACCCAGCACAGTGCACGAGGAGCCACCGAGCACTCAAACAGGTACCGGAGTGCAGAGCAGAAGCTCAGCAAGCACCAAACCAGACACTTGGCAACATCAAGCCCTGAACTGGGACAATCTGAAGACAACAAAGCAATTGGGTCTAAAAAAAAAAAAAACCACCACAAAAAACCACCACAAAACCAATCATAGGAATACATGTTTTTATTTTGGGGAGCCACTCATGAAAGAAATATTTAAATGTCCTCTAAGTTGGTTTAAGCTCCCGGCAGCAAGAACCGATGAACCAATGGGTACTGAGATAGCAGGGATATGTGTAGGCCTAGACTGCACTCTGCCCCTCTTCAGGCACCGGGAAAAGATGAGTTGTTGTTCTGTGGCATGTGTAACTAGATTGTGGAGTTTGTATGTTGGGTTTCAGGAGAATGGAAACGTTTGTTTGGAGTGAGGTCGTCATTATGTTTTGCTGAAATAGTTCAAGGTACAGTAAGAATTAGGCCTGTTTATAAAACTAAATCCAACCCCTGTAGATGTTACAAACCTTGTATGCCTTCGAAATTTAGGGGCTTTTTTTTGTTTTGCTCACTTCTTCACAGGCAGATATTTGGCAAGGACCAAAGGAAGCATGCCACACAGTAGAATGAGTTCATCACTAGCCACGTTTGACAGAGCCATAAGAATCAGGTAAAAGCTAGAAAAATACCTTAACTTTCAGCTAGTGACTTTCCACGAGCCTCTTCCTACAACAGTAGCTTCTGCTTGTCCCTCTTACAGTCATGAGCGGTTCAGGATGTTCTGTCCTAACCACAAACTTTTGATTTTCATGTTGATGCTGATATTTCTACCATGCTGAATAAGAGTGGAAGAGTCTCTTGCAGTGCAGTGTCATGGTGAAGTCCAGCCCTGCACAGAAGTGCCATCCATGTCAGCATAGGAACTGCTTTGCACGCTCACCACGATTACATGATAATCACAGGTGATCAGCCTAAGCCCTCTGCCTATAACTGAATTTTATTCAGTGCAATGGAAGTGCAATGCACAGAATGTCCAGTTAGTATAGAAAAAAGTACAGCTTTATAATGTCAGCTCTGAAACAAACCCCCAAGGGCGACAAACATGCTAAAACTATTCCTAAGCACAACGAGGAGCGAAGCAGCAGGGAGATCGTTAGCATTCTGGATTGCTAATTAGTGCTCAAATATTGCTCTGGTGAAGCAGGATAGACACATAGATACGTCTGGTGAAGCCCACTAGGACTGCATAACGCGTGGTCTCAAACTGTATTTTTGTCCTTCATAACCGATTTCCATAGCCAAGCTGTTTATTGTGTTTAAGCATAAAATATTACCAACATATTACGAAGTAAGTGAGAAGCAAGTAGATGAGAAACTTCGAGTTGTAGTGAAACCTGTGCTAACGTCTCATGATGGGTGAAAGGAGTGCAAAGGACCAAACGGAAGCGGAGCTGCTGCTCAGACACCCCGCGCCACTCCGGGTTGCTCTGTGTACCAGAGGGGTGGCAGGACGCCCACCACGGACCCCACGGCCACCTCGCCCTCATCTGTACTCTGCCATCTCTCCGGGGCTGCCACAGCCCCCACCTTTGAGCAACTTCCAACAGNAAAACCAACCAAAAAAAAAACTAATTTACAACGGAGAGCGATGTCTGGGTTTGTTTCTGTTCCTCTCTCCCCAGGGCAGCTTTGTGGGCACAGGCTGAGCCGTGCCCAGGGGTGCTGCCCAAACCCAGCCTGCCCCAGGTGCTGCTCCACAGCCCATCCTGCCTGCTCTGCCCCTGCATCTCCGTGTCCCCAGGGCTGGGAGGTGTTCCTGGGGGTGCCTGGGGGGCAGAACAGCCCTCTGCAGGGACAGGGGGTGGCACTGAGGGCACTGACCTGCTCCCCCCCAGCACAGCCCCGTTCACACCCTTCTCTCCCTCCTGCCAAGACCAGCCCCTGGGCAGTCCCGGAGTGACCTGGATCAGGGCACAGACATCAGGATTTGTGCCAGGGACAGTTTAATATTCCCACCCCCGGGCTCTTTGCTGGGATCCCGTGTTCTGCTGCAGAGGCAGCACCTGATCAGCAGAGGGTGGACTCACTGCTGCCCATCAGCTTGGCCAAAGCTCTCCGTGGACAGGGACATGATCCACAAATGCAGCACCAGGTCCCACAGGGGAACAGGGAACAGCAGTGCTAGTCCAAGTCTCATGAGCAAGAGGCTGTTGTAGGTGTGTTCCTGTGATCCCACCCTGTATTTGTGCACCCCCTGGCACGGGGGTACCTGAGTGTGGCTGTTGCTGCCCAGAGGGTGAGCAGCCAACTACACACATTCACTCCACTCCACTCAGTACCCTATTTGGTTTTCCTCCAGCTTTTGACTACTTTGAATAATTTCATCACCATTAAAAGGCTCATTTTCCCACCTAATTTAGAAATCTGTGGGCATACAGGATAAGTAGTCAGAAAACTTAGTCCTCCACTAAAATAGATTAGTTATTCCTAATTTGTAATTAGTCATTAAACCCCACAGGGATCTCCCATCTCACACTGTGAGGACTCAGGGTTTTAAAAACATCTATAAAGGTTCCTGACAAAAGCTGTTTGCCATTAAGCACGTTATGGCAGCCACAGCTACACATCCCATGGCCTCCTCACTGGAGACACTCATTCCTCCCTCAAAACCTTTAGATAACTCTCCTCTATCACGTCACATTCATCCCAGGGCTGAATTCCAGCCCTTCTCAGGGTGTCACTGATTTGTCCAGCACAGCTTTAGTTCCTCAGATCGTTCCTGCAACCCTTTACAGCACCTGGAGTCACCTTCAGGTGCCAGGTGGCTTTAGCTGAGGGACCCAACCCACAGCTCCATGCTGAGATAGCTTTAAGAATCCCAAGGACCTGTGGGAGCAACACCCAGCACTGTGGACATAAACTGAATTGACTATTCCTTAACACCTCCTTCTGGCATCACCACTGGAGCAGCCTGTGCTGCCTTTAAGGCACATGCAAAGGGTCAGTCAAGGGTTGCACTTGCTTGCAGTGCTCCAGGCTGTCACCTGGGCTGTCACTGCCCCTGGCTGTGCCACAGTGCTGTGCTCAGTCTCACCCTCCTGGCCCTGCTCCTGTGAGCCCTGTGGGGCAGGTTCTCAGGGGAAGGAATGGGCAACAGCACGAGAATCTCCCTCCTCCTTCCCCTGGCCTCTTTTGGAGATTTTAGTTTACAGAAGACTCAAAATTTAATGAACTAGGTGAGTGTTGCCCCAAAATACCTATTTGCAGAACTTGGTAACCACTGTGCAACACTTGCATTTGACCTGCAGGCAGTGCTCAGGGTAAAGATGCATCACAGATTTTCAGCCAGTGCTGCTCTTTGGGCTTTCTTTTCCTGATGACTCCATCAGTTTGCTTTCTTGTGTCACTGAAGCCTGAGCAGCTCTCTGTTCCAGTATGGACCTTCAGCCTCCTGGCTCTTGCACTGTTTAGGGTTCACCACTGCTGGCTGAAATTTGGATTCTTAACCACAGCATGAACAACTCCACGTTCAGCTGCACTGACTGTACCTTTCCATCCAGTTCTCACCCTCAACTGGTCAGTCAGTACAGGCAAAATTCCCTGCTTTAATCCACTGCCTCTCCTAAACAGGACATAGTAATGCTGATCATTGTGGCTCCCAGCACAGCTCCCTGTGAAACTCCTGGAAAATGACAACATTTAATTTCCTCCCCCCCATCCTCAAGCATTTAAGGGCTTCCCTCTCATTCCATGGATTCCTCACCCACAGTTCCTCAAAGCCTTTGGCACAAAACTCTGCCAATGCAGTACAACAGCCCTTCTCCATATCCCTTTGGACTCCTCTAAAGAAATCCAGAGACCTTCAGAGACACGACTTGCCATTAAAACACATTTATGCTCTCTCATGATCCATGTTTCTAAATCCATTCTTTATTACAAGTTCATTTTTCTTGCACACAGGTCCACCTCTCCAGTTCAGAATTCCCACAGACCCATGTTTAGAACAGGTACCACATTCTGCCACCTTCCAGTTGCCAAACTCCCAGAGGTCTCACCCTTATCCTGCTGCCTGACTCCTCCTGGGTGTATCACAACCCCAAACACTGTCCCATCCTTCCAACTTATGGATTTGCATTACAGAGAGTGGATTATTTTTCTCTCAGCAGTCTTTAAGACCTAACACAGATCAAGGTCACCAGTGAAAAGCGGGATTCCTGCCTGGAATGAGAAAGTTACAGGAGCTGCAGAGGAAAATATCAGCCTCCCTTGTTTCACCTGTGATGAACACAGGGCAACATGGATGGGAACAGTCAGAATCCTGCCAGTGCCACCCAAGAGCTGAGCCCTGTGAGGTGGCCAAGGGGAAGCAGCTCCTCACTCCAAATCCTGACACAGGCTGAGAGGAGGAGACCTGGAGTCACTGCCAAGCAAAGGGGTGCACAATATCAAAGGGCAGGGCTGTTCTGATGAGAGATCATGGCAATCTCTAACACTTCAAGGAACAACCTTTAATCAGTCAAAACTTACAAAGCCTTCCCTGAGCACCCAAGACGGTAAAACAAAAATGGAAGTTTCCTCAATTTTCTACAAAGCCCAGAGCACCAGGGCTGAAAAGAGCTCTGCCCACAGAGCCCTCAGGGCAGCATTCCTGAAGGGAGCCCAGCTGAGAGCAAGGCAGCTCTGTGGGAACAAGGGAGAGCCTCCTCTTACCCTCAGGATGGAGAGGGGAGGCATTTCTGTGCCTTCAGTGCACCCTTGGTGGGCAAGCAGCACAGCAGCTGAAACGAGAGATCAGTGAGCAACAGCTGCTTGGAAGGAAATTGCTACTTGTACCCCAAAGCAGCATCTGCAGCTCCACCATCACTCCCTGGCAGGGGCAGAGCTCTTCATGAGGAAGCTCCCAGATCTGCAGTGACTGCAGAGAACCGTGTCACTGAACCTTTGTCTCCAAGGTAACTCCCCACGAGGTGCTGCAAACTCAACACTGGCATTTGCTGAGAGTTTCCCAGTGCAGAGGTGAATTCCTGCAGGACACATTAAGCCCACTCAGGGCTCCCTCCTGCAGGTGCCTCGGGAGCAGCACAGGAGACACCAGACCCAGCCCTGCTCGAGGCACTCCCACACTGTCACCAGCCCTTGCACTGATTAACAAACTCCAGATTTTATCCAAACTGGTCACTTCACAATCACCATCCCCCATGGGAACAGCTGCAAGTCAGGGGAAAAGACAAGGTGATGACTTTTGGATTATTCTGTGGCAAGTAAACTGCTCTATTGTTGGTATTGGACATACAAGGGGTTCTTGGGTGTACCTACAGCAGAAACACCACTCGAGCAGGGGTGTGGACAGAGCAGTGCATGTAGTGCCAAAAACTGCTGTGCAGCAGGACACTGGTGCAAGACTTAAGGCAAAATAATTTCTAGTGATGAACATCCAAGAGTAAATATTGTGGGACAGTTTGAGGGGCTCAGTTGGCACCACAAAACCAGGAAGCAGAGCTGGAGAACTGGAAAACATCAGCAAAGGGACAGAGAGCATTCCTTATTTGTATCTTATGCATGTTATTTGTCAATATTTAGTTTACAAAACACTACAAAAAATTGGTTTCGTAGCCTCTTCCTTGGGCCAGACCTGCAGAAATATTCATCAGGAGCTCTGGATGTCTGTGATTCAAAGTGCAGCTCAACATTTCACTCCTTAGGAGCTTTGTGGGAAGCAGGAACCAACGCTGCTCATGTCAGGCTACAAGACAAAACAGAAGGGAGGTTTGGCAGTGCCAGGCAGTGCAGAAGGCATTTCAAAACACCAGTACAGTCACCCTCCCATTACAAAGGCCCAGTGGAAATTTCCCCTCCTGGAAGGGAAGGGCCTATGCAAAGAGGGAAGCAAATGTGGGTGCTAACAGGCAGCCACAGGAACAGACCTGTCAAGCTGGCAAAGGTAAAATGCACAGTCAGCCTGGCCCAGGCAGTGATTAACAGTTTAATTATGGCTCTGATATGTTCAGACACATTAAAGCTTTGTACCAGAACAGTAAAGGGGTAAAAATGCTCTTTCAAAAGAGTTCCAAAGTCAAGGAACCATTTCCAAACATTCCTATGATACCTGAGAACTTGGCCACCAAGTTAGAGTGGCTCAGGTAGCTCAGGAACTCCCTTCCAGCACCACAGCAAAGGTGCTCAGAGCTGTAGGCAGACAAGAGCCCAAAGGCAGTTTGCACAGGACGTTTGTCTGGGTGTATCCTAAACCTTGTCAAAACATTTGCACACATTAATTGAAAGGGGAAGGGCCCATATCATCAGCACTGCAGGCAGGAAACAAAACCTAACTTGCATTGAGAGGTAACTGGGACAAAGCCTTTGACAAAAAGGATTGGAAAAAAATTCAAGTTAGCAGTTTTAAATTAAAAAGATTTAAGGCAGCAGCAGCAGCTGACAAGCTCCAGAGTCTTTTTGGCTCCAGAAATGGTTGTGGCAAGCATTTGAAATAAAATTAAACAGATTACAACAATCAAAAGCCAAGAGGTCAAGCAAAATCACTGGCATTTTAACTTTTAAAACAAGGTTTCTTAAGAAAACCCCACTCATGTCATAGCTAAGCACTGAACAGGTAGGAAGGAAAACCTGACAGCTGAGATGGATGTTTATTTCCCACCAAAAATGATTCTCACTGCAACAAGCCCCTCACACATCCCATGACAGTAACAAAAGGGTGGAGGGAGTAAAAAGAAGACAAATCAACTGTGAGAGCAGCCACTCCATAATAAAGCAGAGAGTTCACAGCAGAGCCCGGGCTGTTTTGGGCCCTGACTGTGCCCCCCCTTACCTGTCAATGAGGGAGTCCCTCATGTTGGTGGCGATGGTGCTGGGCTGGGCCTGGTTGAGCCTGAAGATGCTCTCGATGACAGAGAGCTCAGTGCTGGTGGTGTCCAGCCCACAGAAGGCACACCAGTCGTTGACCACCATCCCCGCCGCGATGACTTCGCTGCCGCGGTTCACCGTGCCGGCCTGCGGGGCGGGGCAGGGCTCAGCCTCACACACAGCACCACGTTTCCTCACACACCCCTGTTAAAGCCCTTTAGTGGAGGGCTCAGCTCGTGCCCCTGAAGGGCTGAAAGCTTCTGCTCATCAGCAGAGCTCTAAAGGTGTCAGGGGAAATGGGTAATGAACAGCCTGGAATGTCCGGTGAGGAAATGGTGAGGCATCCAGTGGAACAGAATCCAAGCAGCAGGAAGGGCAATGGCACAGCCCTCGTGGCATTCCCACATCCAGCTGGGCAACTAACCAGCTAACCAACCCAACTGAGCAGGCACAGGGCACAGGGGTTGGTCACTTAAGCTTTTTAAACACTGGCTTCAGCCAAACCAACCTCACATTCTGTATCTGCACCCCACACAATCCCAGCACTGAGCAGCTTATTCAGGCTCAGGGGAAACAGGGAACTGTCTCAGGAGAACTGAGCTGGTAAAGTTTCCCCTCACCTCCCACTCGGAATTGCCCCGCAGAGAAACAGCCCCCAGGAGCCCCTGAGATGGAGCCCCGTGGAACTGGGGCTGGGAGAGAGTGGGAAGGGCAAACACAAAGCCACAAAAGCCTTACCACGAGAGGGACCTGGAGCAGTGAGGACAGTTCATCCTGGTCATCGATGGAAGTCTTGGGGTGCACAATTCCCCCCTGGTTACTGAAAACACAGTAACTGCCCACCAGCACCTGGTCTGCTACTGTTTGCCTGAAAACCTCCACCTTCAGCACATCTGCCAAGATCTCTTCTGTCTCCTGCAAACGGGAGGAGAGCAAAAGCCTTCAGTAAAATGGCATTGTGGAAGTGAAGCTGTTCCTGCACAGAGCCCTCTGAGAGCCTCCCACACTGCACAGGGCACTGCAACCCAGCCATGACAGAACACAGACCCAACCTCCATATTCCATGTGTTCCCAGTTTCCTGGGTCACTGTAAACACAACCCTTTACTGACAAATGCCCAAATCCCCCCTCTTCCTGCTGGCAGTGCATCAGCTGTGCCAGTGCCTGCTCTCTGGGCATTCCCAGGGAACCAGTCCTCCCAAACCACTGGGACAAAGTTCTCTTACCCTTCTGCAGAACTTCCTCGCCCTCCAGCTTTCACTGTGAATTAGTTTGATTTCCCTCTGCCCATCTTGCTTTTTACACTTATTTAATTATGCTGCAAAGCCCATTTACCTTCAGCCACCCCCTTATCTTCCTTTCCCTTTGCACTCCTAACACCAATTCTCCATCAGCTTTGACACCAGCTGAAAGCCAACACTGTCAGGACCTGCAGCCACACACACCACTCTCAGGGTATCAGTTCTCAGACATAAAGTAGCAATGACTTCGTCTCCTCTGCCCTTAATTTAAACTTTCATACAAGAACCTTCTATTTTTACTTCAGCCCTCTGTAATCTTCACATCCAAGGCCTCTTTCAACTGTTACAAGTTTTGGGTAGCTCAGCTGTAGCTCCCAACTCCTGCTGTGACCCTCAGTGCACTCTTTATTGTGCTGTAATTCACTCAGTCCTACCACCCAAAGCAAACTGCACCCAATGACCGTGGGAATCATGAGATACTTTGTGTTGGAGGGACCTCAAAGCTCAGTTTGTTCCACGGGCAGGGACACCTCCCACCAGCCCAGGCTGCTCTAAGCCCTGTCCAACCTGGCCTTGGGCACTGCCAGGGATGGGGCAGCTTCTCTGCCCAACCTGTGCCAGGGCCTGCCCACCCTCCCAGCCAAGGATTCCTTCCCAATATCCCATCTATCCCTGCCCTTCTTCAGCTTAAAGCCATTCCCCTTGTCCTGTCCCCCCATGCCCTGTCCCCAGGGGGTTGGAACACTTACACTCCCCAGCTGGTTTTGAAAAGCAGGAGGGAATCCCAGAATGCCAGGNCCTCCCCAGGGGCAGCCCGGGCAGTGTTGCCCCTGCCCGCCGTGGCCGTGGCAGTGCCCCCCGAGCCCTGTGTACCCTGTCCAGGTCGGGGTGCACCAGAGCCACGTAGTCGTTGCAGGCGGTGACGTTTCCCAGCGCCGAGAGCCGCTCCTCCACGCGCTGGATGCGCACCGAGTCGGGCAGGCTGTTCCGGAGGTGCTGCAGCTCCTGGTCTGTCGTGCTGCTCGGCACCAGCAGCCCGTGCCTGTTCCCTGAAACACCCAAAAACGCCCCCCAAGGGGCTGGCTGAGCTGCCCCCCTGTTGTCTCTGCCAACGGCCAAACCTCACCAGAAAGATTCCCCTTCTCTCTCCCAAAACGGCAAAAAAGCAGCAAGAGAAAATTGAAGAAATATATACATATTTACATATATTAAATTTATATACTGGGTACAATGAGACAGGGACCCCCAAACAACCCCAATAAGGGACAAGGGGAAGGGAAAGGGGAGAGGGAAACAAAAAAGGGAAAGGAGACAAACAAATATATACAATCTAAACTCAGAAATTAACTCAGTAAGTAACAAACACAATACTAAACTCACTACTTTCCTTAGGAAAAGCAGATTCTTAACCTTCGCCGCCGACCCAGGCAAACAGCCCTTGGGCAGGCCTGGCCTAACACAGATAAGCCAGGCCTAAACACCGAGGCCTGCCAGTGTGCCAGCCCGTGAAGGAAAAGAAGCAAAAGAGAGCAAGAACAGCTCCCCCTTGGCCGTATATACACCTGATTATGTAAAGACATGGGATGGAATCCTGCCTGGATTTTGACCCTGGTTACCAAGGAAGGCCCTACGAAAACAACCCATGACACACACCACACCCCCCTCCCCGCTCCGTGTGCCCCTCCCAGGGTTTGATGGTGTTTAGAAAGGACGGGCAGCGGGGGGAGGGAAGATGCAGGCGGGTGGAGGGCACCGTGTTCGGTCCCTCCCCTGTCCCAGCGCCATCCCGCGGCTCCCAGGGAGCCCCCCCAGTGCCCCCAGTGGGTGCTGCTCTGTGCGAGACTGGGGCAGCGCCACGGGATGCTGTAAAGGAACAGCAAGCCAGGGAGCCGCGGGAAGGGCTTTCCCCCCGGGTGCCCACCGTGGGGCCGGGGGGCAGGAGCCCCCCAGAGCCCCCCAGAGCCCGCACGTACCCACACAGAGCCGGCCGATGATGCGGCAGCCGGCGATGGAGGCGTGAACAACAGGGATGGTCCCGAAGAGCTCCCCCTCGAACACACTGCGGGGACAGAGCGGCGTGA
>VXBX01003852.1:58239-110909 GCA_013400415.1 Scytalopus superciliaris | reverse complement strand
GCAGCCCCATCCCCATCCCCAGTTGCCCCCAGGTGCTGGCACGCTGTCCCTGTCCCTCCAGGGGCCGTGCCCAGGCACCCCCTGTGCTGGCACTGGGGGTGTGGGACAGCAGGGGTGTCACCCCAGTGCACACAGGCCCCCCATGGCCCGAGTGCCCCCTCAGTGCCTCTCTCCTGCACAGGGGCCGGCTGTGCCAGCTGCCCCTGCTGTGACCCGTGTGCTGACACCCTGCCCGTGCCCCTGAGCCTGTGGCATGTCCCTGTCCCCTCCCTGCACAGCTCGGTGCTCCCCCCACGCCCCCCCAGCACCCGACACGGCTCTTTCCAACAGCACAGCTCCTTTATTTCAGCATCCCCCACTCGGGCCACTTCATTTGCAGCAGACACAGGAGCAGAGTTGCTCAGCACGGGGAGAGCCCCCCGAGCACCTCAGTGGCCGAGCAGGTTCCAGCAGTGCAGTGGCTTTGCTGTGAGTTTGGAGGGGAATGGCTCTTTCCCAAAGGGGTGAAGAGGGTGTGGATTATGTTGATGTGCTTTCCCCTCTCCTGCCATCATCGTGTCTCTGGAAGTTTGAACCGCAGCTGCCAATCTCATGTGGACCAGCCATCTGCACAGATTAAACAGGCACCTTTTCAGCAGGAGAAGATGAATTTGCCATCCATATTTTGATTCCAAGCCCCAGGGAGAAGCAACCCCTGGGGAAACCAGAGCAGGGGCCACCTGGGGGTCAGAGCTCGAAGCGGCTGTGTATGTGTTTGGATTTCAGCTTGTTGTACTTGGTGATCAGGTCCAGCTTGCTGTGCCCCAGAGTCATTCTCTTCTCCGCCCCGTACGCGCTGCTCTTCTCCGTCAGCACGTCCTCGGGGAACCTGTCGTAGCAAAGCACTGCAGGCTTTTTATCCCTCCTGTGCTGGTTGTATGGGGAGAACAGGTCAAATTTCCCGTGGCCGGGGCTCTGTCTCTTTTCCACCCCATAGAACACGGTGTCACTGTCAGCTGGCAGCTCCCTGGGGGTGGCCACGGGGCCCCTCTGCTTGGGGCTGCCCCCACTGCTCCCAGCGCCCTCCGACAGGGGCTGCTCTGCCCTCGGTGGGGAGCAGTGGCTGCTGCTGTTGGAGTCCCCCTGATAACCAGGTTTGGTGGAGCTCAGGCCGGGGGAAGGCTCTGGCTGCAGGAAAGTCCTTGCTGTCACAAAGTTTGGTTTGGGATAGGAGGCCGGGGTGGGTTTATTTGGAGGGCTGGTCGCTGAGTCTGGCGGTTCTCCTTGCTGCTTAGGGCAGGGGGGCTTCGGGGTTATGTCCTCCTTGCCCTTCCTATGGCCAGGATCAGGGCTGGGGTCTTGCCTTTCCTGCTGGGCACTGCAGCTGGAGTTTTTCATAAAGGGAGACACCTTTATGCTCCTGATGCTGGCGTTGGAAAGGCTGCTGGAGGGGCTCAGGGTCTCGGCATCATTCCCCTGCGGGGGTTTCAAAAGGCAGCTCTCAGCTTTGGGGGTGCTCCCAGCAGAGGGGCCTGGCACACAGAAGGTGGTCACTGCTCGGGACTCTGCGTACAAGTACCGGAATTCCCTGTCAAACTCCCCAACAATCTGCCCACGGAAATGGGTCACCAGGCCCGTGTGGACTTGGCTGCAGAGCCAGGTGAAACTGCAGGGAAAGGAAACAAAACACACAGAGCTTTAGTTCACAGAGTGCCCAGGTGCCTAGGGTGGGTTTCAGCTCGCCAGGGATGGATTGCTGCCCAGCTGGTGTCGTCAGAGGTTTCTCTGAGTAGGGCACCTCTGATGAACGTGCCCATCTCATAATGACAAGAGACTAAAAGGGTCATTTAATTTCAGCTTGGGGGTGCCCTGCTCGCCTTGGCAGGAGCTGCATTCTCATGTCCTGACATCTGCAACACGTGATGGGCTTCAAAGAGCTGCTTAGGCAGACAGAGGGTGAGGAATGGAGACCCTGGGCACTGCCTTGAGGGGCAGAGGGCTCCAGAGCCCACAGGAATACCCCAGGACAGGAAGGCTGATGATGGTTTCCATCACCACTGCTGTGAGATTCCCAGGTGCATGGGCTTAGAAGTTCACATCCTTTGCTCAGCAAGTGCAGTCCCTGCCCTCTCAGTACAGTGTTTTGGAATCTTTTCTGGGAGCTTGCCATGTTCCATCTTGAAACCAATCAGGTTTTGCCCCAGATGATGAAAAACTCCATTAATTGCCACTCTGCATATTTTCCTTATCTGTTTAACCCTACCTGTTGTTTGTGCCAAAACTGTAACCTAATTATTTCTTCCTCCATGTAGCTACATATCATAACCACAGTTTTCCTAATCTTCATTCTCCTGGATTAAAAAGGGAAGCTCCTCTTACAGACGAGGCTCCCCAGACCCCTGGACATGCCACTCACCAGCTACTTCTTTTTTTACTTTTATTCTTGCTATAGTCAAACCAGCATATTTAATGTGTTAAATAAGCCAGAACCTTCAGAGATGGAAATACAAGCTTAGGGCTGTGTTTATCAGCTGCTGAAGCAGGACACTGACTCTATAGAGCAGCATGGAATGAGAGAAGCTCCAGGAGAGCAGCTGTAATGGGAGTTTATAATTATTCTCAAGTAGATGTCATTTCAGGACAAGGCACTGGCTCTGTGTTTTGGGACCTCATCAATGTTTACCTCACAAGACAGCTATTTGGGAACTTCTAGTAAAACCCAGCTCCTGGCCTGTCCCTGAGCACTGTGCAGTTGTAATGGGTCCTGCTGGTGTTTGGTGTATTTACACTCAGCAGACACACCCCAAAGGGCAACAGAGAATGAAAACAAAACCAACACCCTGCTGCATCGTAGCAAACCAGGTAAATTAGTTAAGAATGAAGAAGTAGTGAAAGAGAGTACTCAGAAATACCACGCTGGAGGCTCAAAGCAAATGTGTCCTTGACAAAGACATGAGGGATAAAAACCCAAACCAGAAACTGGGATGACTAAATGACAGAGGAGAAGCTCTTAAGTCTAGAAAGACCAGCTTTAAAAAAGGTTGGATCACACATTGCAAATGGTGAGAGCAATAATATTCAGCTCTCTGTGGGGCACTTGGTCTGTGTGTAAGAGGAAGGCTCAGAGAATTCCTCTGCATCCCTGTGTCTTGTGCAGGAGCTTGGGATGATCCTGCCTGGAGCCCCCCCTTACACAGAACATGAGGGAGGGTCAGTCTGCTGTGGAGATCTCTGCAGAAGAGATTAGAAAACATCAACAGAGCAGCAAATGGGCAGGACCAGGGAATGTGAGCCCAGAGAGTGCCAAGGGAATGTGCCAGGGTGAAATGGCTCAGGGACCAACCAGGATGTGCTGTCTCCCACTTGAAAGGGCCCTCGTTATCAGGGGAGTGGGAGGTTGCTAATGGGATAGAATGCTTTTAATGTCCCAGACCATTAAGTTTCACAACTGCACAGCACCAATTAGATAGATAGAAGTCGTGTAGGTACACAAATTAGTAGGAACTCTTCTAAAGAATACAATTAATGGCCATATAGGAAATATGAGATGATAGGAAAGGCAGCTTTGGAGGAGGAATGTTATCTCTCACAAGGCCCTGAGAGTTCTTTGAAGAAAGCCAGGAGTCCAGACAGGGGAGATTCCATGGACTGACACTGTCAAAGGCGTCTGTCCCAGGGCACTGCCTGGCTCCCAGGGCTGCTGCTGGCTCTTCCCCTGCTGGCAGGAGAGCCTGCCTTGCACCCCTTACCCCCTGAGTGTGGGCTTCTGGGCTGGCAGAGGACCCTGGGTATCCAAGGGCAGGATCCTGCCTGCCATCCTGCCTGCCATCCCTGTGTGCCCAGCCTGGCACTGCTGCTGCCAGTGCATCTGGAAACAGAGCTGGCCAAGTGGTCCTGCTTGCCCTCCTCGTTCTGGCCGGGAGGTCTCATGTCTCAGACTCCTGTTCTAGCAGGTACATCCCTGGCCCCACCTTAGCAGAGGTGAACAACAGGTCTTGCTTAGGCTCTGCTTCCCTCCCTGGACAAAGTGACCTCCTCCTTCTGTCCTCCCCCAGCCCCTCTGAGCCAAGCACTGCTCCCCAGTCCCACCCAGCCATCTCCTCCCACCCATGTGAGCTGTCCTTCCCCTGGGAGGGGAGAGCACTCCCCTGCCCTTGGTTCTGTCCCTGCCACTCATCCCTGCCAGGGCTCTTTGCCCAGTCCAAGCATTCCTGTGTCTCAGTTTCCCATGCCAATCCCACTCTGGGTCACGACAGGACCTGGAAGGTCCTGGAAGCCCCTGGTGGCACAGCCTTGCCCCTTGCCATGGTTTCCAGGTTTCCGTGGTGGGATGTGAGCCTTGCCCACCACAGCTATTCCCATTGCTGCAAACTGATAACAGCCTTTTCTTCCATAGATGGAAATAGCCAAGGAATGAGCATCCTTGGCTTCTTCTGGGCTCAAAACGAGGCACTAGATGAAGTTAACAGGTTACAAATTCAATGCAGACAAGAAGAGGTACTTCCAAGGCCAGACTGGATGAGGCCCTGAGCAACCTGGTCTAGTGGGATGGTGTCCCTGCTCATGGCCCAGGAGTGAAAAGAGGTGGTTTGTAAGGTCCCTTTCAACCATTCTGGGATTCTGTAATTCCTTTCATAGCACAAGGTGGGCTGTGGAGTTCCTCCCTGCACACCCCTGTGGACACTAAAAGTTCCTGCGAGCTTCTAACAATGCTGGGATTTTCCTGACGTGACTTTCTCCTGCACACCCAGAGCCCGTGCCCAGCTCTGGATCCCCCCGGGGCACAGAGGAGGCTGGGAGAGGATGGCTGTGAGAACAGGATCCCTTCCCTGCCCGGCTTGCAGACGCCCTGGGAGCTGATGCAGCTCAGCCCTTGGCCGGGAGGTGGAGGTGCAGCATCACCTGGAGAGGTGGAGGTGCAGCATCACCTGGGGGAGGTGGAACTGCAGCATCACCTGGAGAGGTGGAGGTGCAGCATCACCTGGAGAGGTGGAGGTGCAGCATCACCTGGGAGAGGTAGAAGTGCAGCATCACCTGTGGGAGGTGGAGCTGCAGCATCACCTGTGGGATTCCAGACCTCTCCATCCCAGCAGCATTTCCCACACCTGGATGAGTTCCCTGTGTGCCCCCCCTGCTCTGCTCTGGGGTCAGGGGGGGCCTTTCCCCAGCTGTTGGCACAGGTGACTCCAGCTCTCCACACTCAGTCTCTGCTTCAGCTCTTCCCAACAGGTGAGATACCAATTTACAACAGAAAGTTTTTTGCTTCTTTCAGTGGCTTCTCAAACCCATTTTTATGGCTCCTCTGTCACTTGGGCTGTCAAAGCCATTCTTTTGTGTCTGTGTGCCAACACAAACTTCTGTGATTTGTTTTTGCTCGTGGCTAAATGCAGGTACCACATAACACTCATCACTAGACCTTTCATTTCAAGCGACATTTTCTTTGATAAGGTGACAACAGCCTGCCTGTATTGCAGCAAGCTCCTTCAGCTGCTTCCAACACACTTGAAATCATTTCCACTCCTTGCTTTTCATCTTCGTTTCGATCCAAACCAGTGCAATCTACCCAGCTAATTTGGGCACCCATTTCAGTTATCTCTTGTTTGTCATTCACCCTTCCAGCCTTGCCTCTTTCTCCTGGATTCACCTTTTATTTATACACCTGAGGGCTTGCCCCTCCCTGTTTGGTGTGCCCAGCAGGGCTGTGTGTACCTTATCTCACTGCTCTGGGTTCCCTTTGCTCACACACTGAGCTCCCCATTCCTTACACGCTTCCTGCTTAACTACAGTTTCTTTCTCGAGGTGCTCAGGTTACATCTGCAACTTGCCCTTCAAAGCTCTTCCTTCTTGCTTGGGGTATACTTGGGCTATGAGGGCAGCTCATACCTGAGAGTACAGGCCCCTTGCTTGGAAGGAAATTCCAAGCCTCCTCCAGCTTCAAACCCACCTGCCTACTGCCAAACACTTCTGCACTTTATTTCTATTTCTTCTGGAGTCACGTGCAGAGCTTTTGCAATCCAGTTTCAGCTGCTGTGTCAGCTTCAGCCCCCACATTCTGAGTCTGCCACCGTGGCAAACACTGAGCTCCTTTCTCCCTGTGCCCATGGCAGGACATGCACTGATACTGTGACCCTCTGTGCTTTTGAGCTGAGGAATTGCACCCCCTCTAATGCCACTCAAACAGCCACCAAACTCCCTTTCAGGCTGACAGTGCCAGCTCTTTTTTCTAGTCCTAATCTGCTAAATGTTTACTCTGCCTTTCCTGTTCAAGATCCTGTTTAGCTCTAGCCCCTGTTTGCCCTTGCACTCCTCTCACCTGCTGCACCAGTAAATGTCTCCATATCCTTCCCCCTGTTGTGTAAAACAATTCTCAAAGAAACACAGTATTTCTTCTGGTGCCCAGAACAACCCTAAATAGCTAAATACAGACTTACATTTAGGATTTTAGATTATTGCTTTGCCTTGATGCCTCAGTCTAGGTTTTTTCCTTCATGTAAAGGAAATACAGTGTTAGAGATGGAAAATAAGAAGGGCTTTTACAAAACTATCAAGGAAAATGCCAAGCAGAGAGAACAGTATCAACATCTGGGGCTCAAAACGAGAATGACAATATTTCTCCCACTCTTGCTGCATGTGTAATACTGCACACAGGGCTCAGAAAAGAGGGACTCTGATGGCTACAGGTGTAACTAGAGACTGAAAATCGATTTCAGGTGTGATTTGATTGTGTATTTGAGGAGAAAAGGATCTCTTATGATGATGATGATGCATTAAAAGACAATTACTGAGTACCTAAATAAGCAAGGATAGAGTAGGAAAATATCCCTCTGCAGGGGAGGATGCAGAGAGCCTGGACATGTGGATTCACTGTCAGGGTAGAAGGACACATTGGCTCTGGTGCTACCCCATATCTTCATGAGCAGCCTAAATAATGGGAGAGTGTGCACTCATTAAATTCACAAATCATATCCAGTGGAGAGGAACTGCACAGGCAGGAGCTTGAAAAGGGTTCTGAAAAAAGGGATGTGGTTCAATGGGCAAATATTAAAGGAAAACACATTCCAGGCAGTCACAATCAGGCTGGAGAAGGAATGGGCAGCAGCTCTGGGGGTTAGAGCAGGTCTTAAGGGAAACACCCATTTGTAGTGTCACACAATTGGGAATAAAACCAAATATCCTGTGAGTGTGTGAGCCCCACTGAGGCCTGGAGGACACTCCCTGGCCTTGAATCCCCTGAGAAACAGGAGGTGTTGGGCCTGGAGAAGAGGCAGCTGAGGGTCAGTGTGGTGACTGTCCCCACAACCCAAGCCACAGGGGGTGTGGGTGTCCCTGGGAGAAGCCACACAGTGATGTGTCCCCTGCAAAGAATGAAGAGTGAGCTGCTCACTGGGATGAGGGATATCAGAGACATTTGGATCTAAGTTGTGGAGCTCTGCACTCCATGTCTGTACAGGTGCCATTAAAATAAAAAATATACAGTGAGCCTCAAGGGTAAAATAAAAGCATCTAACCAGGAAGCTCAAAAAAAGCAGTATTTTATTGGCAGCCTTTTAAAAAGCTCCCACTTCCATGGTTAGAGTGGGACAGTGGAAATTGTGTTAGGGAAAGAATGGTAGGGTCATAAAGAGATGGCAAACTGTAGGAAGCCAGTGACTGCAGGAGGAAAGCTGGATTCCATCCCAACCCAACTGAAAGGTGGCTGCTGCACAGCACAGCGCAGAGCATCCAGGAGGGCTTTACATTGGAATGTGGAGCAAAGCTGGGATGTGAAGAAGGTCACACACTTTGGGATCACCCACCTCACCTTAGGACTAAAAGCAAGAAAACTCTATTCTGCTACAAAGGCCAAGCTGGAAATCACTGACACTGGGGTAAGAAATTAGAATTGATAAGAACATCTGAATAATTAAGGGAAGTGCCTGGTGATGAACAACCAGAGCACAGCCAAACATTTACACACACGGGAGTTTTATGAGCTAAAGAAACAGACAGGTGTGAAATACCTGAGCTCAAATGATGACTCTGCCACAGGAGGTGCCTCAGGAACTTACTGGGCCAAGAAAATCAAGGGACAGGAGAACTGCAAGGGTAGAAATTACACAGAAAGGACAAGAAGAGGTTATGGTGCTGGGCAGTGGCCCAAGACATTAAAAAAAAGAAAGTCAAATAAGGTAAATGGCATATCAACAAATGAAATGTATTCCTGTTGGATTGAAATTCCACTCCCAAATAGGAAAAATGTACTATCAGGGCTATACTGGGAACCTTCCAAGCAGAGTGCTGATGGTAAATATGCCACATGGAGGAGGTGCTGAGACTGAGAGGGCAGAAGGCAGAGGAATAAAGGGAGATTCTGCCAGGCTGAAGGGGGACCACTATGAGGAGAGTTACCAAAACTGCATTTGAGACACTATAAATGACCACTTCTTTGAGAACCAGAAACCCAACAGAATAAGAAATAACATAACCAGTTCAGAGAGTTTCTTTGGGAAGGCCACTTAGCAAAAAATAACCATGACCTACCTCTGTCATTCAGGACCCAAATACTCCACAACAGTAACACTTAACTTCAAAGGGAAAGTGAGGACTGGCCTTTAAAAGCATTCTCAAAGAGTGATCAAAAAGGTTAAATGCTTGAGGCAGCAAGAAGGTTATTTAAAGATGCCATATTATAGTCTCAGGGGAAATGTACCTATCAAAATAAAGACATTTTAAACCATCCCAAAACTCACCATAGTTAAAAGAAAAATATTAAAGCAAACAGCCTTCAAAAACTGAAAGACAGCAATTTCCCAGTTATAGGGAATAACCTCTCATTTAAAACTGAACTTAATAGCAGAGGAAGGGAAGGGAACCTTTCAAAGAGCTCCTGGAAAACTGCAAACCAGCCAGTCCTATTTCCATACTGAACAAACTGGTAGGAGCAAACAGAGAGTAAAATGATTAGATGCATAAATAGCTATAATCATATTGCTGAGGGTTCAGCAGGTTTCTGTGGGGGGAAGCTTTGCCTCCAAAGCCTCTTGCAGGAGGCAGCAGGCACAGGGATGTGTGAGCTGTGCCTGATGGACCAGACTGGAATTTTGAGAGAGATTTTGACATGTCATTCAGCAAAGTCCATTACTGGCTTTAGAAAAATTAAGTGAGGGTGGAGTGCAAAGGAAAGTTTTCTTCTCGAGAAGTAAGAGTTGATTAAAGATACAAATGCTAGCAGTGGTTTTAATTTATTCACTGGAAACCCTCAAGTTTTGTGCTGGGATTGCTGCTGTCCAACATAAGCAGGGAAGTCCTGAAAAAAACTGCCCATGTCACAGCTCGTGACAAAATAAAACTGGATAATCAGAAGCTGCAAGAGGATCTTACAGTATGGGGGGAAGATGTGACAGAAGGATGGAGAATTCAATGCCAAAACCTCCAATTTTGGACACACAAAATCACTGAGCAGCCAAGGATATGAAGGACAACAGCTGCAGAAGAGATGGTTCATGTGAGGCATCATAATGGAGGAGGACAAAATCAGGGATGCAGCCAAGAAAGGCAACAGGAAACAGGGATTTCCTGTGCCCAGGTCACAGGAATTTAGGGCCATCAAACAGAATTATCTAATGTAAGCAGCACAGATCCCTTCTTCACACAAAACTTTAACTAAACTGCATGACCTGAGGCCAGACATGGCAAAGTGACCCTCCAGGAGCACACAGAGCCCAGAACCAGAGGGGCACTGAGCCTTGCCCCCTCTAAGAACACTCTTACCCTCCTCTCTGGGTCATCCCAACACCCCCCTGGATCCATCCTGCATCTTTGGCTTTGCCCAGTAACTATTCCCATACTTTGAAATCAGCTTTCCCAGCTGCAGGGACAGCAATCTAAATATCTCCTACACATGCTGCAGTATTCCCAGGAGCAGACATCCTGGTTTTCTCCTGTGGGGGTCTTTCTCACCACTGTTGAACCAATTTGTCAAGGAGAGACCGTTTCTTTTCATCCAGAACATCCTGTGCTTGCTGGGCCAGCAGAGGATCAGATATGAGACCCTACTGAACTGAAATACTGTCTTCCAGAATTCCAGGTGTGTCAGCTCTGCAGAGATATGTGTAGGAGAGCACTTTGGCAGCCCCCAGTCCCTGCCCCAGGGTGGCACAGGGAGCTGAACTGGCATTTTAAGCAATGCCCTGACCCTGGGCCACAGGGCAAGATGTTCCTCCAGTGCAATCCAGCTGACACAGCCATTCAAAAATGGGTGCTCTGAAGTTACCCAATCCCTGCCCCTGCATCCAGTGGAGATGGACAGGGGGATTTAAAAGGCTGTGGCACTTGGGGACATGATTTATGCTGGGCTTGGCAGTGCTGTGGGAACAGTTGGACTTGAGGGCTCTTCCAACCTCAGCAATTCTGTGATTGTAGGATCCTGTGTTTTCAGGCAGAGATTCACTCCATTGTTCTTAGACATCTTGGGATGGTCAAAATGCCACCAGACACTGTTCTCCATGTTTTTTATGTACAGATTCCACACAGCCAGCCTCAACCAGGTACTTCCATTTTCCAGTCATTCTTGCCAGAGTTTGATGAGGTGAGAGCTCCACTCGTGGAGAGGATGAAGTCAGCACCAGAGCAGAAGGTGCAGCTTGGAGCTACAGCCCTGAGGAGGACTCTGCTATCCTGGGGGGACAGCATGTGCTCACAGGGAGATGAGAAGAGAGAGAAAGGGAGAGGGAGAGCAGTGCCCAAGGAGACTTGGTGGAAAGAGAATGAAGTATTGCCAGGGCACCAAATTCACAGAAATGCCAGAGCAATCTGGCCTGGGGAGCTGCACTGTTAGTGAGGGATTATATGATGTGAAACCGTGTGAAGATACAGTGGGAGAGATCTCTAGGGGGGAAAAGAGTGTAGTAATAAAGATATAATAGAAGAACAGTACTCCTGAGCCTGTGATCACAACTGTGATGGTGAACAGTGTTAACTGAGATCACAGTGGCTGCAAAATTAGGAGAGACAGTAACAGTGGGGATTTCACCCACCCATACACATACAGGTTAATGCTTCACTGGGACGAACCATGGAGAAAAAACTTCTTGGAAGCAATAAATGATTACATGCCAAAATTAACTAGTCCAAATTGTTTGACCCACAGAAAAAAAAGATGCAATTGAGGATGTGGTCTGGAATGATGCACAAGACTCAGTTCCAGGGGTAGAAGTGGAAGAGCCCATTTGTAAGAAGGATCCCAACCCAGTTTGAACTCTGTAGAGGCAGAGAGCAACCTAGGCAAGTGCAGCAGGTGGAGATTCAATTTCAGAACTGGCAACTGTGTAAAAAGGCAGCAGTCAGTCAAAAAGACTTGAAAAGGAGCAGACCAAAAATCCCCAGGACAACTGTGGCTGGGAGGTTGTTCACAAAATGCTGTCCTGGCAGACAAGGAACTGGGGATCCCATGTGAGACCTGTGGGTCACAAGGGGCATCCTGGATAGCCAGGCCATAGCTGAGAACCTCAATGCACATCCTGCCTCTCTTGCAAGCACTGCTGGTACCAGGACATGTTCCACTCCCAGCACCGCTGGAAAGGCTGCCTGGCCAAGGGCTGGGAGGTTTCCAGTATGATCCCACCTGCAGAGAAGGGTCTGAATATGATCTTGAGGCCCACATACCACTGGAGCTGCCCTCCAGAGTGTGCTGGGAAGGGCAAGGCTGCTGATGGCATGGAGAAACACAGCCTCTTGGAAAGGGATCCTGCAAAGGCAAGCCCTGCCTCACTGACCTGCTGGAGTTTGGGGAGGGAGCCAGTGAGCACATGGATAACAGGACTGGACAGCTACACATTTTTGGGGTTTCAAACAGCCTTTGGCAAGGTTCTGCACCGAAGACTATTAGGAAATTGCCATGGGCATGGAGGAGAGGTCTTGTCCTGGACTGAGAGCTGGTCAAAGGGCAGGGTTTGCTGGTCCCTTTCCAGCCTGGGTAAGAACCAGCAGGGAGGCCTCGGGCTGGTGCTGGGACTGGTTTGCATCTTGTGGGTGCCCTCAGGCACAGAAGGGTGCAGTGACAGCCCCAGGTCTGCAGAGGACCCTCAGTTCCTCACTGAAGGTGAGGAAATCCAGAAGGATCTCTCAGAACTGAGAGATGTGCAAAAGCCACAGCTGTGGCTGATGAACTTCAGTGTGGGTAAATGTGGTGCATCCACAGGACAAAAATGACCTGTGTGAGGCCTGTAGGATGCTGAACCTGGAGCAGCTCAGGGAGGAGCTCAGAGTCATCACCATCAGTTCCCTGACATCATCACCTTGGTGTGCAATGGCAGGTAAAACAGGCAGTGATTGTTGGCCCTGCCAGCCAAGGCCACCATTACAAACCAGTCTGGGCATCTTTTGCCCCCCTGCAACCCTTTGGTTCAGCAGATCAGGGGGGCACAGGCAGTTGTGGTCTCTGCATCTCAGGAGGACGTGCTGAGGTCAGAGGGGGTGCAGGGAAACAGAACCAAAAAGGCTGAGAGATGGAGCAGCCACTGTATGAGGAAAGACTGAAAAGTCCCAGGTCTTCACTTGAGGTAAGAAAAGGGCAGGGATGGTGGGTGGGATGGGGGTTGGACCCCTGTGAAGGCACTGGCTGGGGTGAATGCAGGGCACCTGCTGAACCAGCCCACGGCACTAAGCTACATTATTCAGTATTCTGGTAGCAAATATTTCCCCAGTGTCACCAGTCTTTGTCCCAGGAGTTGCTGTGTTTTCTTACCTGTAAGTGCCAGCAAGAACTTGGTCACAATCAACCAGGACAAACTTCTCCAGGACCTGGCCTGCAAACTTCTTGCCAGCTTTGCTGTAATAGGTGTCCCCACTCAGGCATCTTATGCGCATGTTCTGAAACCAAAGCAGGCAGAGCTGGTAAAGGGACTGAGCTGAACTGAGATGTTCCCTCAGGAATCCCTTCACAGGGGCAGAGCCCAGCAAGGCATTAAGTATTTCCTGGCTTCTACATTCTGAATATTTTGTCACACTGCCTGATTCTGTAAGGTAAAAACAGCAGCAAGTATTAACAAGTTGCACTCAAGGGCAAATTCTAGATTGAAAAAAAACCTTGGAGAATCCCATGAGCCTACAGACCCTTTCTGAAGTATGTAAAACTATCCAATTTCTTCCAGGTTATGAATAATACTCAACTTGCCAGAGCTGATGGCTCTGCATTGAAACTAAATTTTGGCCCACACCAACCAGCCAGTTTCTGACCAATCCCACGTTCTGATTTTATGCAGTGACAGGCTTCTTAAAACCAAAACATCGCCCCAGTAAAAAATATTTACACAGAAACACATTGCTGTCCTTGTCTGCCAGGACAGCATTTTGTGACATCATGAGAATTGCCTTTTATCAATACACTCAAAAATGCTACTAACACTTTCACCTGCTGTATCAAGTGAAACAGACCTGATCCTCCTCTGCTTTAAAGCTGCAAAAACTTCTCTGATACAACTTCGGCCTGTAAAATTCCCGCCCGGAATAAAACAGGGAATTTTGGTATCCATCAGGAGCCTTTTTCATAACATGAGGTGTTTGCACCTCAGCTGGGGAAGGCAGAGGAGCAGAACAGTGGCTGGAAACAGTTACTGACCAGGTCTGTGTGACACAGTGCCAAACAAAACATGCCTCATGAGAATAAACACCCCTGAGGCTGCACCTCTGTGGGGCTGCTGGGTCATCCCTTCCTGCCCTCCAGGTCATCCCTTCATGCTATCCAAGTCATCCCTTCATGCTGCCCAGGCCACCCCTTCCTGCACTCCCAGTCATCCCTTCATGATNCTGACCTGCTGGAGTTTGGGGAGGGAGCCAGTGAGCACATGGATAACAGGACTGGACAGCTACACATTTTTGGGGTTTCAAACAGCCTTTGGCAAGGTTCTGCACCGAAGACTATTAGGAAATTGCCATGGGCATGGAGGAGAGGTCTTGTCCTGGACTGAGAGCTGGTCAAAGGGCAGGGTTTGCTGGTCCCTTTCCAGCCTGGGTAAGAACCAGCAGGGAGGCCTCGGGCTGGTGCTGGGACTGGTTTGCATCTTGTGGGTGCCCTCAGGCACAGAAGGGTGCAGTGACAGCCCCAGGTCTGCAGAGGACCCTCAGTTCCTCACTGAAGGTGAGGAAATCCAGAAGGATCTCTCAGAACTGAGAGATGTGCAAAAGCCACAGCTGTGGCTGATGAACTTCAGTGTGGGTAAATGTGGTGCATCCACAGGACAAAAATGACCTGTGTGAGGCCTGTAGGATGCTGAACCTGGAGCAGCTCAGGGAGGAGCTCAGAGTCATCACCATCAGTTCCCTGACATCATCACCTTGGTGTGCAATGGCAGGTAAAACAGGCAGTGATTGTTGGCCCTGCCAGCCAAGGCCACCATTACAAACCAGTCTGGGCATCTTTTGCCCCCCTGCAACCCTTTGGTTCAGCAGATCAGGGGGGCACAGGCAGTTGTGGTCTCTGCATCTCAGGAGGACGTGCTGAGGTCAGAGGGGGTGCAGGGAAACAGAACCAAAAAGGCTGAGAGATGGAGCAGCCACTGTATGAGGAAAGACTGAAAAGTCCCAGGTCTTCACTTGAGGTAAGAAAAGGGCAGGGATGGTGGGTGGGATGGGGGTTGGACCCCTGTGAAGGCACTGGCTGGGGTGAATGCAGGGCACCTGCTGAACCAGCCCACGGCACTAAGCTACATTATTCAGTATTCTGGTAGCAAATATTTCCCCAGTGTCACCAGTCTTTGTCCCAGGAGTTGCTGTGTTTTCTTACCTGTAAGTGCCAGCAAGAACTTGGTCACAATCAACCAGGACAAACTTCTCCAGGACCTGGCCTGCAAACTTCTTGCCAGCTTTGCTGTAATAGGTGTCCCCACTCAGGCATCTTATGCGCATGTTCTGAAACCAAAGCAGGCAGAGCTGGTAAAGGGACTGAGCTGAACTGAGATGTTCCCTCAGGAATCCCTTCACAGGGGCAGAGCCCAGCAAGGCATTAAGTATTTCCTGGCTTCTACATTCTGAATATTTTGTCACACTGCCTGATTCTGTAAGGTAAAAACAGCAGCAAGTATTAACAAGTTGCACTCAAGGGCAAATTCTAGATTGAAAAAAAACCTTGGAGAATCCCATGAGCCTACAGACCCTTTCTGAAGTATGTAAAACTATCCAATTTCTTCCAGGTTATGAATAATACTCAACTTGCCAGAGCTGATGGCTCTGCATTGAAACTAAATTTTGGCCCACACCAACCAGCCAGTTTCTGACCAATCCCACGTTCTGATTTTATGCAGTGACAGGCTTCTTAAAACCAAAACATCGCCCCAGTAAAAAATATTTACACAGAAACACATTGCTGTCCTTGTCTGCCAGGACAGCATTTTGTGACATCATGAGAATTGCCTTTTATCAATACACTCAAAAATGCTACTAACACTTTCACCTGCTGTATCAAGTGAAACAGACCTGATCCTCCTCTGCTTTAAAGCTGCAAAAACTTCTCTGATACAACTTCGGCCTGTAAAATTCCCGCCCGGAATAAAACAGGGAATTTTGGTATCCATCAGGAGCCTTTTTCATAACATGAGGTGTTTGCACCTCAGCTGGGGAAGGCAGAGGAGCAGAACAGTGGCTGGAAACAGTTACTGACCAGGTCTGTGTGACACAGTGCCAAACAAAACATGCCTCATGAGAATAAACACCCCTGAGGCTGCACCTCTGTGGGGCTGCTGGGTCATCCCTTCCTGCCCTCCAGGTCATCCCTTCATGCTATCCAAGTCATCCCTTCATGCTGCCCAGGCCACCCCTTCCTGCACTCCCAGTCATCCCTTCATGATATCCAAGTCATCCCTTCCAGCCCTCCAGGTCATCCATCCCTGCTCTCCAGGTCATCCCTTCCTGCCCTCCAGCTCATTCCTTCCTGCCCTTCAGGTCATCCATTCCTGCCCTCCAGGTCATCCCTTCCTGCCTTTCAGGCCAGCTGTCACCAGCTGTGTTTGGCAGACCCCTCTGTGGCAGCCCATCCCTGGTGAGCATCAGGCCCCCTGCAGATGAAGCCCCAGAGCAGCTGGTTTGGGCCACATGTGATGCCAGGGCCAATTTGTCCCTGGCAGAGGTGGGCACTGCCCAGGTGGGTGCCCAGGGGCAGGTGGCAGCCTTCCCTCTGCCACCCAGCAGACTCCTGCAGCAGGTGACTCCATTCCTGGTGGCTTCCCATCCCCTATAACAGGTGACTCCATTCCTGGTGGTTTCCCTCTTCCATCAGAGCCCCTGTGGGCAGGAGGGGGGCTCCCTCCTCAGAAATTCCTGCAGGGAGCCCATTGCAGCAGGGTGGGAAAGGCTTGGCTCTCACATTCCAGCCCACCATTTCCTCCAGGGCTGCACAACTGCACATCTGTCCTGAGTGGGGTCCACCCAAATCCCAGGGGCTCTCTCTGGCAGTGGGCAAAGGCAGCTGGGAAGAGCAGGAAGAGGGTAATTAAAGATGCTGCCCCTAATATTGCTGCTGGGTCTGTTTTCTGCTCAGGGGATTTCCTGATCCTCCTGTGGTTTGTCTCAGTGGGAACCACACCATGACCTTTTCTCCAAGTACTGGTCCAGGCTTCTCTGCACTTCATGGAAACTTTTAACAGGGACAGAGCTGAAGCTTCACAGTCTTTGCACAGTGGCTCTCACTTGTTGCCTTCCTGTTCCCAGAATGTGCCTGTCACCTGTGAGAAGGGACAAACCTTTTCCCTGGAAGGACAGCTGGGCATTGGAACAAGTTACCCAGAGAGGCTGTGCAGTCTCCATGCCTGGAGATTTGCAAGACTAAACCAGGTAAGGTGCTGACCTCCTCAGGTTGCTCTGAGTGGGAGGTTGGACTAGATGACATCCCAGGGTCCCTGCCAGCTTGCATTAGCCTGGGATCCTCTGAGATGACACCACAAGTTGCTGACACAGACCAAGACATGCTGGGTGCCTGGGGGGGTGTTCACCTGGTTCTGTGGCCAGTAAACACAGCAATTTTTTTCTTCCAATGCCAAGGTTTTAGTAATATGAGTTCTCACTGGGAGGAGCTTCCTCTTCCCACCTCCAGGGACATTCAGGTAAGTGATGTCCCATAAATATGTCACTACAGTATTTCTTCACTCCCTTTATCCTTTCCAAGGCTGATCCCTGGTTCATTTTTTCCATACTCTCCTTCCTCTTGGCAATCCAGGCCCTGAATCATCCCAACAAGACGAGGATCCTGCAGTCCTGCAGGGAAGCCAAACTTGCCAGGTACCACTCTTGCTCCATCCCAACAGTTCCACTTTCAGCAGATGGACATTTGAAAACTCCAAGTTAAATCTTCTGCTGCCAACACTTGGCATGGGCTTTGCTGAAGCTCAGCACCAGATCTGCCACCACTCACAGGCTCACAGGCTGTTCTCAGAAGTAAGATGCTGGAGGGGCAATTACCCCAAATTCCCCATCAACTCCCAGATTGTCACCAATTATCCCAAATGGAGATTTACCACCACATCCTGTCACAACTCAGGGGCAGGAATAAAATATGTACCCTCATTCCACTCAGGTGTGAGTATCCAGCCTGCATGGTTGCTCATGGACTGCCTGAGGTGCATCCTGTAAGAGGCACTTCAGATGAAGGGCTGCTGCTGAGTCACCAAATGGGGAGCTGAGTGTTAATTACCCAACTCAAGCACAAGACATGACATCAGGCCTAACAAAGAGACGTGGGCATCTCCGTGGACATGAACTCATTCTAAATTTAATTAAAAACAAAACCCACCTCTTGGATAAGAAGCAATAAAATATGTCATGGAGAGATGGAATTCATCTGGATCCACCAGGTGACTTCAGGGAGGAAGCTGGTTTTGAGAGCAAACATGCTCCAGCATGAAGCAGTTTTGCCTAGATGTTGCCATTTTCAAGAGGCAGGATGAAATGGGTCTTGTGAGAAGCAAGAAAGGACAGAACTTCACCAGCACAGGAGAAGAAACACAGAATCATTGGGGCTGGAAGAGACATTGAAGGGCATCGAGTCCAACCTTTGGCCAGTCACCAGCTTGTCAACTAGACCAGAGCACTGAGAGCTTCTCTAAAGAAGCTTTTTAACCTGTAGACAGGTTAAAAATGAGGGAAAATGAAATTTTGAATGCTGTAAAACATTATTTTTGCATTTTCCCTGGCCTGTATTTTAGTTGGGAATGCTTTGGAGGGAACTGGATAACTTCTACCAAACTGAAGGGAAAGCCTGTGAAACTGATGGCTGGAGGAGAATCAGTGCCCCAGGGAGTCCTGTGCACCCAGGGAAGGGGACCAGCCTGCACTGCTGGCCTTGCAGGACTAACAGATGACAACAAAACCCCAATTTCCACTGATAGGTGGTAGCCAGAAAGGAGGAGCAGCAGGACACTGAGTTGCACCTCTGAGGCTGAAAGTTCTCAAGGGAGCTCGTGGCACTGTCACAATAATCTGTGCTGTTTTACCTGCTCAGGGCACCACAAACCTTTGGTGATGGGCACCCACTGAGCAGGAATTGGGTTTTTCACAAACCCCTCAGGGACCCACAGCTGAATCACAAAGCCTAAATGCAGATGTTGACATGGGATTTTTAACCCATGGGTTTGCAGCAGGACATCTGAGGGGGCTCATCACGCCCCTTGCCCTTCCAGCCACTGCCCTGCAGCAGCTCTGGCTGGAGTCTAAACTGAGCTCAGGGATCTGAACTAGGAGCAAGTCAAGTCTTGCAATTCTGAGTCCTAGAGCAAGGGCTGTATCATCTCCCCCCGTGTCCAGGAGATGATACAGACCCACAGGAATTAAGTTTCCTGGTCTCCCTCTGCCTCTGCACCAGCCCAGCAAAGTGTTCACTAACTCACTGCATCTCAGCTGGCCTTGATTTCACACTCCCTGCATGTTAAACTGAAATGAGGGCCACAAAACATCAAGATCTGGGACTAGGAGGATCCTCCACACCTTCCCCTGTGCATTCAGACAGGTCCTGATCTCTGAGCCCAAACAGCCATGGTCTCTTAGCCTGGGACAGTGACAGAAGGGACAGGTCCTAGGGGCCAGGCAGAGGAAACAGAACAGAGGGTACAAGGTTTTTATCAGTTCCAAGACCTGTTTATCATATCCAGTGTGTGATTGAAAACTTACTGGGAAGCTGTCCTGAGTAAGAGCCATTTTATTGCACATTTCCACAAAATGCTTCAAGTACTCTTCATCCAGGATCAGGTAGACAGGGATGTGCCTTCTGCTCGAGGCCTCCAGCAGGTCACACAGAATTTCCATGTCTGTAAACAGATCCATCACAATTGCTATCACCTGGCCAGGAGAAAAGAGGGGTGGGGGGGGAAAACCACAAGAGGCTGTTGAAATCTCATGCCCAAATGAACTGTGCTTAAACTATGAGCTAAGTATTCAAACCTCCTGAGCAACTGAGCCTCTGCAGCCACCTGACTGGAGAGGCTTCTGAACCCTTAACAGCCCTAAAAGCAAATTTTAATAACTAGGAAGACAATCCCCTCCCATCTCATCTGTCATTCAGAGAAAGGAATGGCCAAAGGGAAACACATGGGCACAAAGTCTGACTGTGCCTGTTGTCCTAAGCAAATGTGCCAGGAAAAAAAAGCATAATAAACAAGAGCTGAGACTGAGCAAAATCATCATTCAACTAGCAAGAGGGACCCCACATGAATGGCAGATTAATATGGAAAAGCACAGGGTTTTTTTCAGGAAGGACACACTGCCAGGTGAGGGAGAAGGTATCCTGAGTATGTACCTGTCACATCCCAGGGGTGCCTAGACAAAATCAGAGGAAAACTGTGTGGAAAGGATCCCTTCCCCTCCCCTGCTGGCAGAACTCCTGCTCACACAGCCCAGGGTGCAAGTGAGGGGTATGGAACCTGCCAGGAGGAAGAAGGAATAACACTAAGATTATTAAAAATTAAAAATAAATAATAATAATAATAAAAAATAAACTGAAGACTTGCAAGGTAAAGTCTCCAAGGAGGGGTTTTAAAAAGGAAAAGAATTTTAAAGACAACTGCCAGTTCTTTGAAGAGTGAGGCTGAGAAGGCCATGGCAACCCATCCCACCGTGGAGATGGAATGGGACCATCATGGCCACAAGAACTCTTCAGAAACTGGAAGGCAAATACAGAAAATAGAAGGCAGGTCATGACAAGCAGCTACTACAAGTGGGTTGACCCAGAACTAGGAAATTCAGAGTACAGTATGACCTGCAACAAGAACAGTGATTGGTTCCCAGTGGTTGGGAAATCCATATAGGAATAGACTGAAGAGTCTGTTCCTCTGCTCCTCACAGAGGGAAGTTGCCAGCAGAAACCATGGAGGGGCCAGATTTGGATGAGGAAGTGAGGGATGGGATCCATCTGTTGGCTGTCACTGCCAGTGATGGGAATCAGGAGGACACTTCTGAGAAGGAAGGAACAGGCAGGAGAGCACCTGCTGAGCAGGATCATTTGTCATTGCACCTCAGGGTGCAGAGCAACCCAGTGACTCAGACCTTGAGCCATCAGCAGTTACCGAGAACTTGTGGCAGATGGGAACACACTGGGGGATGGAAGAAGAGAGTGAAGAGTTTACTGGCAGAGCAGCTTCATTCCAAAAGCCTAAAAAGTAAAGGAACTACTGCCCAGCTGCTTCAGTGCCAGTCTTTAACATCCCATAGTAGTGAAAAAGGTAACTGATGCCTGTGAGTTGGGTACATAACCCTGATGTGAGTTTCTGCAACCAGCAGAGGATGCCCAAACAAAGATGGCCCAAAAAGCAGCGAGTTTGGGAGTGAAGCTCCAACAACCTGCCCTGCTACTCAGTGTTCATGCCCTGCACCACACCTGGCACATGAAATGCATGAGAGTCTGTCCTGCTGCTCCTTGTGCCCCTCTGTGAGGAGGAGGGAGCCTGTTCTCCAACCCCTCCCCTGCCTGTGTTGGAGCACGGCCACAAACGCAACACTCCATAGCCCAAAGCACCCTGTGGAGCTCATCCTCTGCCTCTGCTGCTCCCCTTCAAAGCAAGAGCTGGCTGCAGAGGATGGCAGTGAGCTCAGCTTGCACATGGGCAGTGCTTTGAGCTTTAAATAGGAAGAGAAGAAATGGCATTCATGGCAGGGGGCTGCTCTGGAGTTGCTTCAGGAAAGAGCAGAGGAGCTCCAAGTCTTGCTGTCGTTGGATTTGTGCTCCAGACTCCCACGCTGGCCCCAGAGTGCCCAGTGGCTCTCCTGCTCTGTTTTCTTTAATAAACTGTCTCTTTCCAGGCTGACACTCGTGGCCTCAGTGCTGAGTGGAGGCAGCTGCCCTGGGCACAGCAGGGCCCCAGGGGATTCCCCATGCTCTCTGTCCCAGACTCCTGCTTGGGAAGCTGGCTCCTCTCAGCCTGCACACCCCATGGAGACCCTCTGCACCAGGGCCATGGCAGAGAGGGCAGCAATACCAGGGTGTTGCTTCCTGCTGCCTTGGGGATTTACCTCTTTTGCATATGGACAAGATTGCACAGTTCCTGTCTTGTCCCCCAAACCCATCTCTGTGATGATGCTCGACACACTGTCATTGCTCCTCAGGATCTTGCAGAAGAGCCAGGCCCAGCCCATCACAGCAGGGACTGAGGAAAGACCTTCCCAGAGGTTGGTGCAATCCCAGGCATCCATGTGGGACACAAGGCAGCTGTCAAGATTGAAGAATCACTCCTGATGCCCAAGCCCAAGCCACAACTCCACCCTCTCACCCCAGCCCTGGGGCTGCAGAGCCTGACTCTGGAGGGCACCTCTTTTGTTGCCCTTGTCAGTGTTGTGTTCCCAGAAACTTTAAGAGGCTCTGGCAAACTCCTCTCCCCTCCTGAAACATGCCCACCTGGCATGGACAGCAGAGTCAGCCCCAGAAGAGCTCTGCAGGGAGAAGTATCTGCAACTTCCCAAAAGGATGTTGCTGCTGGGCTACCAGCACGAGGTACTGCTGAGACCAGAAAGGACCTCGCCAGTCTCTCCACAGTGTCCTGCAGCCAAAGACTGAGGGCAATTTAGCCAAATGACTCTGATGGGTCACACATCCTCTGATGATGAAGCACCACAAAAAAACTATAGCCCAAACCTTGTGTAAGGCCTCAGGCAAGTCCCTCTCAGCCACACTTAGCCCTGGGCACAGTCTAAACTCTGCTTGGGAAGTCAATACGATGGAGTCAAGGGAGACCAATGCTCCTTTGTCCTCAGATCCCACATGTCAGAGGCACTGCCTGCGCTGGGGGTGCACAGAAGGTCCACCCCACCTCTCTCTTCCCAACCAGTGCTTGCAGGCTTTGGCAGGGCTGGCTGGCACAGCACAGGGCTGGTGTTTGCCCAAAACTGACAGTGCCAGGCTGCAGTGAGAGGGATGGGGCAGAGCAGGCAGCAGCACTGGCACAGAGTCACAGTATCCCCCAGGGCCCAGGCTGGATGCAGCCCTGCACCTCCCAGCTGCATGCCAGTGAGAGCCAGCCTGTGTGGAGCACTGACAGTCTCACTCATGCCTCCCAAAGTGGGTCTTCCTTGGCATCAGGAGGTGGCACAGGCTGTAGCTCTGCTCACACCCTCCTCCCCAGGAGGTGCTTGGGCAGAGGTGCTCCTGGTGAGCACCACGGCCGATGCCAGGCAGGGTAGGCAGCAGCCCTGGGGCACTGCACAGGGCAGGGGGACACAGGGGGCTGTGCCCTCCCTATGGGGGAGATGCAGGTGCCTGTGTGGAACTGCTCATTCCACCTGTGGGTATCCATAAGGGCACTCAGATCAGCCTGTCCTCCCTGTAACCAAAACAGGCAGCTCTTACAGCAACACCAGCTCAACTCCAAAGCCGAGGAGTTTTGGGGGAACAAAAGCCTGGAGGTTTTTCCCTTGAAGCCTCCTAAGAACATATGGTCACAAAAAAAGAAAGAAGTGAGGTCTAAAGCCTCAAAGACAATTCCCAACAGCTCTCTAAAGCTGGGAGCTGGGTATCCAATATCTGCAATTCAGGCTCCTGACAACTCAACTAGACATTTGTCATGTTTCAAGCTTTGAGCATTCAAGTCAACTCGGCCTTACAAACCCAAACAAGATGTCAGTGCCTCCAGCCCCTCGGTTCCAGTGGTGGGAGTGGCAAGGCTGGGCTGGCTCAGCATCCCTGCTCCTCACCATACTGATCAGTCTCTGAGCCCATGGAGATTGGGGGTCAGGATGTTGCAGGGACACAGCTGACCCACAGGCTCTAGAGTATTCATACCTTGCCACTGTAGGGCTAAACCATGACATTTCCAAACCCGCTTCTGGAAACTCACAATTCAGCAATTACTGGAGTCATCACTTTGGGAATTACAGCACTTACCAGCACCCCACTGGGGTTTGCCATCTGTCTGGTTTCTAACCAGCACGGCTGGTTTTACTGGTATTTGCCAATAGCCCTGTGGTTTGGGTCATTACTGCAGTGGTGCCATTTGAAGCCACGTTGCTTCCCTGGGGACCATCAGGGACCCTTCTGCCATCACACACAGGCCTGGGAGCACAGCCAGAGTTCAACAGGACAGGTGGAAGAGGCAGCACAGCCAGCTGACACCTGGTTGGAGCTCACCCAACGAGAGTGAAATTGTAATAGGATTATCAAATGAAGCAAAGGTGTGGCTGCACTGCATCATCTTCTGTCTGCAAAGAGAAAAGCTCAAACCTGAACATCTGTCTTCAAAGAGAGCTGGTTAAACGCAGCCAAGTCGGGAGACCAACCACACCAGGAAAGGTACCAATGAAACAAAGGCTCCTTTTGCTGATTTGTGTGTACAAATGTGCTGTTGCAAAAGGTGTCAGCTGGAATTGCTCTGTGGGACTGCACTGGGGAAGCACCAAACAGCATTTCCAGACACCAAACACCTTCCTGCCCACAGCACCTGGGAAAAGCAGTCAGGGATCTCCAGGGCTTTCCCACTTCCCACCAGTGCTGTATCCCCCCCAGGGGAGGAGAAGCACTCTGAAAGAGGGATCTGTGACAAGAGCTAAAAGCCTAGTGGAAAAAATCTTGGAAATGGAGAAAGAGCAGATGGAAAGTAAAAAAAGCAGGTGGTTCTCCACACTGGCACTTAAAGCAAAGGATGTTTTTACCTCTGGTTGCCCTTTTGTCATTAAAACACATGTAAGTAACATCCTTTTGGATGGTTTGATGAGCAAAATGACTCAGTAAGTACTTAAATATGTGTAACTGGGGCTGTGAATGAGCTGGAACTGCCATCAATCACAGAGTTAATCATAGGAAGCACTGGCCACAGCTGCTAACCCAGAAGCCAGTAGAACACCAGTAATAAACCAATAAGATGGTTAAAAACTCATTCTCATGTTTCACACAACAGTCAAAAACATTGTGTGAAATCCCCAGCTCGAACACAATGGGCTAAAGATTGTTGAGGCTTCGGCAAGTCAAGCCAAGCAAACAAAGAGCTCAAGATGTACTGAGAGTACAATAAAGCACCCCCTGCCTGGGCAACCTGCCTGCAGCAACAGGCAAGTTCCTGGGGCTCAGAGGATCACAATATCACTGCAGATCCAGGACACGTGCTGAGTGACAGGAGGACGTTTCTTGGTCATCATTTACTCTGTGCATTCTGCCATGACTGTGCCTTAATCCCCATTGCTGACAAGATTGTGGGCAGTGTCACAGAACTTTTCAGACCATTTAAGCCACCATAAATCAGCTGCCTGTGAGGACAAACAAAGCTTTTTGTCACTTACTTCCTGGACCAAAACTTCCTGTATTTTCCTGGAAGGTGCAATAGAAGTTCAGTCATGAAGCAAGGGCTGCTTACAATTGAGCAGCAGCTCACATGGCAAAAAAGATCCCCATTCAGCTCATATCATGCCCACATGTCCCTGATATGTGGTTCTTTGAGGATGTTCTGATGCTGCACAGCAATCTGAGCTGCTGGGAACACATGAATCCCTTTGCTCAGCTTTGCTGAGGGTGACAAAAGATCACACCTGAGCTGCAAACAGCTCATGTTCTCAGCACAGCCAAAGTCCAGGTGTGACAACCCCTTATCTCCTGATTTTGCACTATGAATGTAAGGAGTGACTGGGAAGTTAAATGGGAAACTACTGGAGTGATAAGAGAAATTGCCCAGAAGCTGAGTGGTTAAAGTGAACTTTGCTCTAAGTGTTTCCTCAAAATCTCAACACAAATACTACATGAGAAAATTAACATGGAACAGCTGGAAAGAGCCATAAAGAGGACAACGACAATAAAAGCTGAAAAGGTGTCTGAGATACAGTGGTCTGAGCTGCTGCTTTCATACAGAGCACACTGGCAAGGCAGACAGAAGCAAGAAGCAGCATTATTGAGTGAGTAAACTCATGCCAGGATTGTGCTTGGTAGGCAGGTACTGTAATCATCCAGTTTTTATTAGATCTGAGGATTGTAATAACACAACAGAAACTGTGCAATGGAGCAAAACAGGCTGATCTTACTCACCCCTGGAGAGGCACAGATATCAAACCTAGAAGACAGGATTCTAACCTGCTTCAAACCACAGGCAGAGATTTTCAGTCCCACAAATTTACTCAGGTCATATGTGGTGAGACCCTGGCACAGGTTGGGCAGAGAAACTGTGGCTGCCCCATCCCTGGGAGTGTCCAAGGCCAGGTTGGATGAATCTTGGAGCAACCTGGGCTGGTGGAAAGTGTCCCTGCCCATGGCAGGGGGTGGAATGAGATGGTCTGGAAGGTTCCTTCCTACCCAAACCATTCAGTGAGTCTCACACAGAAACTCACCAGTGGTGTCCTCTTGTCCTGCCTAACATGACGTGCAGGGCTGGAGAAGAGCCCTGGCCATGCAGTCTCCCTGGCTGAGAGCAGGACTGGCTGGGACAGCCAAGGGTGAGCTCTGCAGGCCCTGCACTCGTTCCAGGCTCTGCATCCCCACAGCCAGGGGCACAGAGGGCCTTCAGGGGCAGTGCCCGCACGACAGGACATACCAGGCAGAAAGAAAGTCCAAGGAAAGGAAAGGAGCAGGAACAGTTAAGAGATCTGCTGCAGAAAAAGCAGTCACACCATGGCAGCCACGCCGAGAGCAGCGACAGGATGGAGCGTGTGGTGCCCAGGTGTGGGACCGGCCCCCAGGTGTGGGTGCTGCGGCACAGGACCCCGCTCAGGGACACAGCCCTATACGTACCGTCCGCGCCTGGCTGATCAGGGACCGGACCAAATCCTTAATGCTGTTCGTTTTATTTCTCTGGAAGATCACAGTGGCTTGAGTCTGGCCCGACACCGTGAGGAGCGGCGTCCCCGGCCAGCCCAGCTCCAGCTCGGGAGGGTGCACGTCAGACATGAGTGGGAAGTAGGTGCCCGACGTCAGCTCGGAGTTGAGGGAGAACCTGTCCCCAGTGTCCGCATCCCCGGGGTCGGCCTCGTTGTCTTTCCCTGCACTGGGCTCTGGAAGGCCGTGGCTCCTCTGCTGGCTGATGTACTCCATGTCCAGGGCGGAGAGGAAGGGCAGCTCCCGCTCCTCGGCGATGGCGCTCAGGTAGCCGCGCTCGCCCTGCTCCAGGAAGGCGTCGATGGCCAGCCTGGCCGTCTCGCTGTGCTGCAGCACCAGCGGGCTGGGCTCCCTCCACCACGGCTTCTTCAGCTGCTCCAGCCGGCTCCTCAGGGGCCCAGACACGCCTTGCTGGCCCCCATAGCTGCGGTGGAGCTGGGGCCTCACCTCTACTGCCAGGTAGTTGAACATGACCAGGGCTGCTGATTAACCAAGAAGTGTCTCTCCGGCGGGGTTAGTCCTGCGCCCGTCTTCGGGTCCTTTCTGCGCCTCCTGCGCTCCTGAGCTCCTCCCAACAGGTTCCTCCAGGACTCAGCATGAGCTCCAAGCCTCTCTTTGGCAGTTAATCACCAGGTACAGCCTCCCACTCCGGGGGAGGAGCTGGCTGTGCCCGGCTCCCTCGCCCACTTCCCTCAGACACACACCTGATACTCGGTGTGCCCCTTTTGCAAGGGGAGGGACATCAGCTCTGCAAGATGCTCCTTCCTTTTCCTGATAACTGATTAATGTACTGCCCTCCCCTTCCCTTGCCTAGAGAGGTCCCCACCCTTGGCCAAGCAGGCTCTAACCTGTTCTGTCCCTCACTGTGCTCGCAGTGGAAATGCAGATGCTGAAACTTGTTCCTGCTTGAAATTTGTTCCAAATCAAACATGCTGCTCAGTGTCAGTTATAATGAAATACAAATATCCCAAGTGGGTAATCAGACTTTGCAAAGAATCTTACTCATCCCTGAGCCACAGCTAACGCTCCTCCTTAGCATCTCCTGGGAGCCTGGCTCTGCTAGACCAGCATTGGGCAGGGAAGCCACACCACCACATTTTTTGATACCACAGAGTCACAGTGTTTGTATAAAGCACTGCAGGAATCTTGGTCATGAGATACTGCAGGTGAGAAGAACAGTAGCTCACATGCTTTTTAGCATCTCCCTGGAAATCCTTCAAGGAAAGGACATTCAACCTTAGGAGCCTGGAGCTGTGTGAATGATGATACTGCCTACATGCTACCTATTTTGGGATTAGTTAACTACAGCTTCCCAAAAGCACCACGGAGCTATTTTTGGAGGAACAACACAGGCAGACACTGCTCTGCAAATTAAAGCACTGTGTAGGAGCACACCATGAGAACACAATGCAGTGAGTGCAGAACTGTGCAGAGGAGCACATGGGACCTCCCTCCCCACTCAGCTCACCCTGGAGCTGCTGAACTCCACACGGGCAACCAGGGAACGAAGAACTGGCTGGAGAGCTGGGCTAATCAGTTGGCCTCTTATCTACAAAATCCCTGGAGATTAAATTCATTCAGGCTAAATTATCTAAAAGCTAAATGTGTGCTCTGGAATAATCACGGGGCGATGGCCAGTGGAGAGGGACCCTGATGGCTGAGTGAGAACCAGCACACCACACGCCAGGCTGGGATGAATCATGTCCCCAAGGGACTGTCACTCTCCATGGACTAGAGCTGAGTGGGATGATTAGTTCGGATTAGCTGTCTAGTCTTTACGTCCCTGAAGTCAGGAGGAAGCCCCAGCAGGACTGTGCAAGTGGCAAGAACAGAAGCAAAGGCGGGCTGAATCAGAGAGCAGCAGCTGCCAGGGCTGTGCTGGGGTGCAGTAAAGAAGGGCAAAGTTAGGAGAGACGGGACAAAATCGTAACAAAGCTGGTGGCACACAAGTGTTACAGGTGAAAATTAGTGCTAGAGTAGATTAAAAAATAACACTGACTTAAAATGTAAGGTGAACAGCCAAGCCAATGTAAGGGAGTTTGGAAAAATTACACAGGGAAGAGGCTGTAACACAACAGCTGTTTTTCTGCAGCTGCTTTGCCACTGATAGCAGAAGGTTAACACCAGCCTACCTTTTGCTTTCCTAAACGGCTGAAGAGAGTGTGAATTTCACAAAAAGACCCCTGAATGCATGTTTTCTGCCAGATAAACAACCGCTGCTGACTGTGTAAAGGGATTTGCACTGTCTCCAGCTGGTGCTTGGTAATGATCTGCTCTCCCTCCAGTGATTTCTCATGGACTTCAGCACATGAAAGCACACACGATGTAAACATCTCCAGCCCAGCTTGTCAGGCTGGGCTCCTTCAGGGTTGGTGGGGAGAGGCAGAGACTTCTAGGAGTCAGTTACCTCACCCTGCAGCAGACACCTGAAACAGGTCCGATGAAAGGAGCCTTGGAAGTGCTTTATCTCTCCCCACGGAGCAGCAGGAGCTCAGGCTGCCAGTCAGGGACAGAGGTTTACCATGCAGACATCTAAAATTAGATGAGAGGTGTCCTGTCCCTGCTGTCTGGCAAAGAGATAAAGGGCTATAATTGGCACTCCACAGGCCGATTGGTCAACACAGGATGTGGGAATCGCATCAGTCCATTTTTGCCAGCTAAAAAAGGAGGGATCTTATCTGGAAGTGTTGTCTGCACACCCTCTGCAATCAACAGGGAAAGATGAGGGGAAAATCCCCTCTGGCTGAACCCCCCCCCCCCAGGTGCCACTTCCAAGCCAATGTCCCTGGGCAGCTCTGCTCTGGTTGATCCCTGGGCTCAGGCAGGATCCAAGCATTAGGCAACACTTCATTCTTGTGTCCCACTGCAGATGTTCTTGGAGCTCAGCAAACACAGATGCCTTGCCTGGGTTTTCCACAGAATGTACCTGCTGCTTCCTCTTCACGCACACATGGGAGGCAGCCTGCCAAGCTGTTTCCTGATAGTTCTTGGAGAGCACTCACATGGGAACATGAGAAGCCAGATTTGCTTCCCCCCCCCTTTATTTCAGGCTGAAACCCACACCTTACACCACAAAACATCACGGTGCTCCAAGACACTTCTCTGCAGGCATTTTTGGGAGGCACTGCATAGCAGAGTTCCACTGTGTGGAATTCAATGGCCAGATGCACACAGCCAGCACAGCTGCATGAGAAAAGTCCCAGTTTTAGTTCCTGCACTAAGCTCTGTCAGCACTGAACCCACAGAGCAGGGCAGAGTCAAATCCCCCCATTTTTTGTCTGAGGTTCCCAACCATGGTGTTACAGAATCTTCTTAAACACAGAGGCAGCACACAAATTCCTTGTTTCATCTTTTCCATTTGTTTGTTAAGGCTCTCCCAAATCAAGGGACAGGCAGCCTCACACAGGACACTGAGCACCAGTTGGCAGCCCCAGGCCAAATGATCCAACCACAGGTGATGGCAGGGGAGGCAGGGAAACCTCTGCCCTGCTGCCCCTGCCCAGCACTGTGCCCAGCATACATGTTCTCTCCTGTTGCAGCTCTGAGCTCCCTACCACCTCTGTGCCACACAGGAAAGCCAATGTGTGCCCATGGATCTGCCATGGTGGCCCTCCAAGGTCCAGCCCCGAGCTGCTCAGGGCACAGCTGCCAGGAGAGGGACCACACTGTGCCCCTCCCTCAGCTGCTGCCCTGGTCTGAACATGGGAAAAAACACTTTCAGACAATCCTTCCTTCCCTCCTCCCAAAGGGAACACACAGAAATGGAACTGGGCATTGTAACATCAATGGGTCTGGCTACCAGCAGGAAGAGGGTATGTAGGGAAGGATGTGGGGCAATGAGTAAATCTGCATAAAATGCCTGGTTTTGACAGGATGTGGAGCAGCCCAGGAGCTGGCAGGTGGCATGAGGAATGAAGGAACCCACTCTTTTAGTCAGTGACAGAGTCATTAATGAGGGCTCTGCATGTGCAGGACTCCTCACATCTGAAATAAGCATGAAGAAAGCCTCACCCACTGGGAGCTGCAGCAGCTCCCCAGCAGGATCCAGGCTGGGCAGCATGTGCAGGACCCTCCTCCATGAACACACCTGCACAACAGCAAGAGCAGGACAGTAGGTGTTGCTGGTTTCTGCACTAGCATGCAGGGAAGTGTTCCCATTAACCTGCCCCAGGTCCCTCCAGCACATCTACTGCCACTTGACCTAAACACCCTGGCTCCTCTCAGCACATCACACCTGGAGCAGCCACTGCAATGTAACAGAAGGTGGAATAACACTCCTGTGAGCTCCTGCTCTGCATTCCCAGTGGAAGGATGAGGCCCAGCCATCTCTTCTGTCCCACAAATGAGCAGAGCAAGCTGCTCAGCAGGTTGAATGACTGTAAGCAAAACAAGTACTCCCTCAACATGTTCAGCAACTTCAGGAAGAACACAGGTTGGATGCACAGGACAGCCCTGAAAGCCTGAAGAAGGTGCAGTGGGAAAAAAAGTCTCACCAGAGGAGTCTGGGAAGGATCATGAGACTGTTAATGTGTAGGAGGCTGGGCTGCCCACAGCACCCATGGGTGACAGTCCCTTTGCAGGCAGGGGAGAGGTGGGCACTGCACAAGCAGCAGAGCCCACTGCTCACTCATGTTGAGCCTCAGGGTCTGCCATATGTCCTTGACAAGTTTTCAAGGCTCCCAGGGAAGCTTCTGCCCCCTCCTTGACTTCTCAGGAGAACATGGAAAGTGCTGAGGGCCAGGCTGTGCAGACAAGGTGTCCAGAAGATGCTCCTCCCTATGGCACAGCACAGGAGAACCATCACCCTGAGATCTGGCAGGGGTGTTCACCCAGCCCTGGGTACCCAAAGGCCCAGGCAAGCTGGACACAGCCCAGGTCAGGCAAGGACAGGGCATGGGTTCATTGCAGCCTCTTCAGGGAAAAGAGCAAAGAAGGTTTGATTAGAGTTTATTAATCAGGGAGCCAACACAGCAGGGCAGATGTGAAGAGGCAGATGGGGAGGGCAGGAGCCTACACAGGGGGCTCTCCCCTAGGAAATCTGGGCAACGCTCTCAGGCACAGGGTGGGATTGTTGGGGTGTCTGTGCAGGGCCAGGAGCTGGATCAGCGACCCCTGTGAGTCCCTTCCAACTCAGCATATTCTAAGATTCTGATTTAAAATTAGCTGCCACCAGCATCCTTCAAGAAAAAAACCCCATGTACTCACAGTCAAACCGCTGCACTGGGGCCTGAGATGACGATTGTATCTGGGGCACAACTCTCTTGGCAGAAAAGTTAGAAAGACACAGCAGTTTCCAGGTATTAATTTGAACCTTTACAATTCCCTCCACCGGGACTTTCACCTTCCTAGAGGAAAGCACACACAGTCAGGCTTTGGAGCTCCATGAATTCATCAGAACACCTGTAAAGGGGATCAGCAAACCTCTCCAAATGCTCATGAAGTACTTCAGCACATCCCTGGGAGGCAGACAACCTTCACTGTGTGCTCAGGATTAAACCACTCCCACAGAAACGTTGCAAGTAGGGGAATGTGGAAAAATAGGAGTGGGGCACAGGGTCAGGCATGGCTCCCACTGCTCCTCAGTGTCATGAAGTGGCAGTGGCACATCACAGGGACCATGCCATGCCTGCAGAACCAGTCCCCTCCCAGCTGATGCTCCCATGGCTTTGCTGCTCTTCATCCACTCTACCTTCATCTGATTTAAAGCTCTGGTGGAAAAGTTTGCTCTTAGTCTCCAGTTTCTGCTTTCCTCACTTGCCAAGCCAGGGGCAAGGGAAGGGAGACAGGACAGTGGGTACTCTGACTGCCAGGCCAGGAGCAGCAGTTCTGATCCCAGGGCTTGGTGGGGCAGAGACCACAGCTGAAAATGTCACTTTGTGGAAGGAGAGGATTGAAGTCTCAAATCTGAGAAGAGGTAATTGCACTTTAACAGGGCTTGAGCACTGGACAGCAGAGGAAATGGAGAGATCACCCAAGATGCCTGTGCTCTCAGCACGTCTGTGCTTTAAATATGCAGGAAAAACAGTTCAATACCCAAAGCTGGTGTGAGCACAGCAGCAGAGATGGCACAGAACATTTAACCACTTAAAATAGAGAGTGGGCATCAAAGGGTATCAGATGACTCCCCCCTACTCCAAAATATCTCAAGAAAACCAGCAAGAGAATTCCCAAGTTTGACCCTGTGAGGCAAAACATGCTCCTGCTCTCCCACTGGTGCAAAACAGGAGAGAAGGAAGGGAAGACACTGAGTGCTGGCCCTTCTGCTCACAGAGAGCAAGCCAAGGTCCAGCTGAAATCCTGAATGGTCCCCAGGGGCTCCTGGCTCTTCACTTTACAATACCTGGGAAAGCTGGGGGAGTAGATACTTTGGAATAACCAGAGATGGCCAAATTCTGTCTTTGAAACAGGAGATAAAGTGCTTTACAAGGTTCCTTCCAGAAGAAAATGCATGTGCATACATTTACTTAATATACAGTAAGTGCCCCCAAGCCAACACTGTGACCACTTTCCAAACACCCAGCAGCATAAACAAAGAACTGCCCATAAGCAAAACACTTTCAATCATTCCCTTGGGAAATTCTTGAAAATGGGAAAAGATGGGCTTTCAAATGTTTGGTTCAAATCCCTCTGTTCTGCTGCCCTTGGAGCAGTGCTGTGCATAAGAATCACTCCCCTGCCAATCACTGCTGCTGGAACACTTGCAGGGGGCAGATTTTCCTACTGGAAATACATTTTCTTTCAAGGACTTTAAATTCTGGCTGTAAAGAAATATGTCTTATACAAGACACTGGCAATGGCACCTTTCCAGCTCACCTTTCTTCACCTCTCAAGAGTAAGAGGGCTCATATTTAGAATCATGGAATGGTTTGGGTTGGAAGGGACCTTAAAGGTCATCCCAGCCCAGCCCCTGCCATGGGCAGGGACACCTCCCACCAGCCCAGGGTGCTCCAAGCCCCGTCCAACCTGCCCTTGGACACTGCCAGGAATGGGGCAGCCACAGCTTCTCTGCCCAACCTGGGCCAGGGCCTGCCCACCCTCATAGGAAGGGATTTCTCCCTAATATCCAATCTAATACTGCCCATTCAAATCCTGTCTCTGGGTAACAAATGACTGGGAAGCAAACTCTTCCCTGGCCCTGTGTAGCCTCCAGTGGATTTTTCCTCTCTAACAAATTACTTTTTAAATTCAGAGTCAGTTTCTGCCTCATTTTTTCACCAGGCCCTACACACCCAAACACACCCCACTGCTGGCTCAGCCCATCCAGCGGGTGGAAGGTGTTTCATGGCCCGGGCAGGGCCGAGATTACAGGTCTTTTCTCACCCTAATAAAAGCAGCACAGGCAGATGCTAACGAGTGCATCTGGCACCATCATTTCTGGAGCCTCCTGCCCATAAACACAGGGAAGGGCTCAATTTTGACCACATGGTTGTCCCACATTCAGAGTACAAAGGGCATTGTTACCTCCAGACCAGTTGTCCCACGAATTCCAGCAGCTCCCTGGTTTCACCACAGACATACACGGTCTCCCAGGCTGGATGGTGGTGCACTCCCAGTCCTGTGTTCCCATGGCATGGATAACGTGAGTCCAGGTTTAAATTACATAGCAGGAAAGGGGTTAAAGTTTAAATAACTGTTTTGTATATGAATTAATGTATGTAGCTTTGAGCCAAAATATCTACCATTAATTTTTCCACCTATTTCAGGAGCAGTAAGATACACAAAGTAAAGTTTATTTTGGTACTTGGTATACTTCACTCTCATTAAAAATAAATTAATCAGCAAATTCCTACACAGCTCAGCCTTCTTCTATGTAAATACAAGCCAGCTGTAATGAATTACAAGGTGTTATTATCTCACACACACTGTATAATACTTCACACATAAGAGGTTTCTCTGCTTAGCTCAGCTTTCAACAAAAGCATCTTAAATAAACTACAAGCAAGTTGTTTGGGCTGTAATGTTTTCACAGAGAAGGGATACACCTCACACAGAGAGGGGCTCTTTACATGACTCATTTTATAACAAGTTAAACTGAGGAAGTTCGCCTTGGAAAGAAAATAACAAAATGCCTGTTTTATACACAGAAGGCTCCCTGAGAGAAGATTTAAAAAAAAAAACCAAAAAGCAAGGCAATGTTTGGGAGCCTCTCTCCTGCATCCCACTGCTCTCTGCATGGAGAAGGGATGGCAAATATTGCCCAACATACACACACTGTGAAGAAAGCAACTCAAGAAGGAAGAACAGTCACAGCCAGGCCCAGTCACACTTTCACCAGATTAAGGATTAAATTCACAAATTAAGGATCATCACCTTCGACTTTTGTTTAATACTGTTATTAGGAATAAGCCCTGATTTTGTATGGCTTATTCTTATCAAAAGCACAGAGGGCACAGAAAACAAACACACAGCAGTTTTACCCAGACTGACATTTATTATTGACTTGGATTTTGGACAGGAGAGAAATGAAAACTGGTCTTGCCACTGACCTGGAAACAGCCTGGTGAACCATCCACCCACGCAGAGCACCTCAGCCTCTGCTCATCTCATCAGTGCAGCTCCTGCTCCCCTAATTACTGTGTTGGCATCAATTGCCTGCACAGCCAGAGAAAGTTTTCTCTGGCCTTGATGGGTCTTGCTAAAAAGCCCTGGACCACTGTTATGGGAAAAGGAGGATGGCAGAGTCCTGTCCCATTGACACAAACAGGGATGTTCTTTTCATGGAGAAATTCCTAGAGCACAACTCTACAGAGAACGTGGGATTATCAGCAAGGCAGACTGAAACATCAAGTACTGAGGCAGCTTTTAGTGCCAGCCCAGCCATAACTTGGGCTTTAATCTCCCTAAGATGGCCAGAGACACAGAGGGTTGCTGGGGACCGTGCATTATTCTTTGCATTCTGTCATTCTTGTGCAACAGAGCAGAGTTTCTAAAAAGGATTTTCACAGAAAATCCTTCAGAATCTGTTAAAGCAATTCTTAACTCCACTAAAACAAAGATGGACCATTCCATCTCAATATCAGGCTTTTAAAATATATATTTAACATCTAATATGCAAAGCTCAGATTTGCATTGACAACCACTCAGGGAGCAGAGGACACCACCGTGTCTCTGGGTAGCAGCTCTTTAAACGAGGCAAAGGACAGAAGTGTCTTCTTGAGAGAACTCTAAGTCATGGTGAATACCTGATTTCCTAAAGACAGAAGGCAGCTCTGTCCATTTGACAGCCAGGGCCACTCGGGGCCATAAAAAGGACAGAGGTTCTCAAACCAACGAGGATTTACTTGCGGGTGAAGGTTCAGAGGAGTACGGCTGTCCAGGTTGCTACTGAGGCACCACGGATGGGATAGCTAATGAAACATTTTCTTTCCAGTGGCAGATTTTTCCTTCCTGAGCCCATGGCCTCAGCCCAGTCCCACCTCAGGCACGCTTCCCAAGCTGTTCCAGCACAGATCTCAGAGTCCTTCATCGTTGTAAACCGGGGAGAGGGGTTTGAGGATGCTGCGGGCGTCGCTCTCCACCAGCGGCCGCCAGCTCACCTCGCCCGTCAGCAGCAGGTCCTCCCCGCTCAGCGCGTCCAGGTGCTGCACCTGCAAGCACAGCAAGTCACTGCCAGCTCTCCCAGCCCCAGGCAAGGCTCTCGGGAACCACACCAACGTGTTGCTCTCCAGAAAGCAAGCACGACGGGGAGATTTCAGCCTGCTCTGACATTTGTGTGAGGCAGCCCTAAAGAGATCGCTTCTGACTGTGACAGGACCTGAGGGGACGGCCTCAAGTTGTGGCAGGGAAGGGTTAGGTTGGATGTTAGAAAGAGGTTCTTCCCCCGAAGGGTGGTGGGGCACTGCCCAGGCTCCCCAGGGCAGTGGGCACGGCCCCAAGGCTGCCAGAGCTCCAGGAGGGTTTGGACGATCCTCTCGGGCACAGAGTGTGACTCTTGGGGATGGGCCTGGGCAGGGCCAGGAGCTGGACTCGATGATCCTTGTGGGTCCCTTCCAACTCGGATGTTCTGTGGTTCTGTGACTGCAAAGCACCATGGAAAGGCTTGGGAGATAAGGATCTGCAGCTCTCTGGAGTCACCTGCATCAGGCTCTCCACTAACGCCCTGGCTAATGCTCCCTCAGGGTTTGGCAGCAGGGCACAGAGGAGCCACACAAAGCTGCCCTGAGTCATTCCATCTGCCTGGTGATTCCTGCAGGGGACACAGCCCATATCATCACCCCATGGAGGGCCCTCACACAGACTGAGGTTTTTCCCTACAAAAAAAAAGTCCTGACCAGCAGGGAACCCCTGGGATTTATCACATAAAAGCACAGGAGCCAGAGGAGATGAACATGGAATGAACACTCATCCTCACAATACAAGAAATCCCAGTGTGGCTTGGGTTGGAAGGGACCTTAAAGCCCACCTTGTTCCAACACCTTCCACTAGTCCAGGTTGCTCCAAGCCCTGTCCAACCTGGCCTTGGACACCTCCAGGGATGTGACAGTCACAGCTTATTTGGGCAAAATACCTGGGATCTAATGAAATTTTAAGGTGCAATGTAAACAAAATAAAAAGCCCTCTCATCATACAGCATAGGTTTAATTTGCTGCCTCAGGACACTGTAAATACAGAGAGGGGTTAAAAAATAGGGTCAGTCAAAGAAAAACCCACCACCACTGGCTCAGGAAGGCTGGGAGAGCTGGCAGGGGGCACAGTGCACATGTCCTCTTAGTATAGTCTTCTCTGGCATCCACTAATAGCCACTGTTAAGGAAGGATCCACAAGAAATTGTGGGGAAGACCTAGTACACCATGTTACTGGAAACAAAGGATAATTGGACAAGGAGTTTCTCAACACAGGAATGAATGCATCAGTGGCCACAGAGAGTCACATGGAAAAGCCACCTAAGCACAATGTCCTATTCCTGACAGTGACCACCAGCAGATTGCCCAGGAGGAGTTAAACACAACACGTGCACACAATGCTACTTCCCTGATTTCTTTTCCCTCCCTCTCAAAATCTGTTCATTCAGGGATTTTGAGTCTGAAGTGGTTGCTGTGGATTTAATAGCCCTGGAAAAAACTCCTGTCACACAAACCTTGCCAGTGGCTTTGGAATCCATGTGCAATGGCAGCGTTTCAACCAGCTGTGACACCGTTCTATCCCCATGTTCCTGTGTCACTGAACACCTTTCCTTGCTCACATGTCTTCAGGATTTTCCAGAGCTTTCTCACATTCTTTCTCAGCTCTTTTTTGGACAGAGGATCCTACTCATTCCTAATAAAGGAGCTGTTTCACTGTCATCCTTACTGCCCCTCTCTGAGCCTTCTTCAGTTCAGGTGTGGTGTCCTGATGCTCAGCACCCAAACCAGACACATTATTCAAGCCCACACAGGTACCATGGATGTAAAAAGTGGCAGGACAGACCATTTCATCCTCTATTCCTTAACAGCATTTGCTTTACATTTTTCTAAACACTACAGAGTGCTGAGCTGAAGTCTTGATGATACAATTGCAATCTCAAGGCCTCTTGTGTGGTAGAAGTTCAGAGTTCCTTGATATATATGGAAAGCTGGGAATGTTCTCCTCAAGTGTGCCACTTGTCTGCAGGGAAGACCTGTCTGCATAGAACCTGTGCTGATTCCTCCTCAATGTGCCACATTTTTCTGCCTGATCACTCTTTCCTATTCAATTGCTGATTGAATCTGAGCTTTGCTTGAATATACAGAAGGGCAACTGTGTTTGGTCCCTGAAAGCTTTCCTACAGACCCACTGATGTCAAACATCAGCAACCCTCAGCATTAAATTAAGCCAGTCCCTCTGGAGACCCTCTGGCATTACCAAAGTGTCCTCAGTCTCTTAGGAAGCTCAACCCTTTATTTCCCATGCCATTTGCTCAGATAAACACCGAAATACTGTCTCTCTAAACCTCCATCTGATCATGAATACAGTATTGGAAACACTATGGAGAGTGATGCTTTAGAAATGCTGGTCCTCAATTCCCTGTCCAACTCTTCCTCCAGAACCTCTCTCATCCCTTTTCTTTGGTGCCCACCTGGACTATATCCCATCAATATTTCCTAGAAACCTGTTTCACAAACTCCTTCAGGGTTAAGAGGACAAACACTGCTCAGTATTGTCCCCTCAGGTAATACCTGAAAGAAACAGAAATAATTCTAGAGAACAAAACCTTGTATTTCCCCCAAAGATCATCAGAGACTTTCAAGCTCTGTGTGCTATTTCACTATGAAGAGGATCCCAGCTGCACAAAATCAATTATAATCTACAAATTGCAGCCCATTTTTTGACAATTTTTCAAGCCCCTCCATAGCACAGGTTGAGAAAGAGATGAGCAGGATTGTCTTTGATACTCTGTGAGCTTCTCTGCAGCCATTTTTCATCAGACTGCAATAATGATCTCTTCTCTCTGATGACCAGGACAGGACCCCAGGGAATGGCTGGAGCTGTGTCAGGGAGGGTTAGGCTGGATCTCAGGAAAAGGCTCTTCCCCCAGAGGGTGGTGGGCACTGCCCAGGCTCCCCAGGGCAGTGGGCACAGCCCCGAGGCTGCCAGAGCTCCGGGAGGGTTTGGATGGTGCTCTGAGGGACAGGGTGGGATTGTTGGGGTGTCTGGGCAGGGCCAGGGGTTGGACTCGATGGTCCTCGTGGGTCCGTTCCAACACAGGCCAGCCTATGATTCTATAATAAATACAATCCAGATTTTATATTTTTACCTTTTCCTCCTTAGAAATGATCACTGAACATTAAAATCAGGTTTGTTTATGAGAACTGAGGCTACACATGCAAGCAATCAAAACCAGTGCCCAGCACCCTCAGGCAGAGGCCGAGGGGGAGCCTCACCCCGTACCTGTTTGCGCACGTACTCCACCAGTAACTCCAGGTGCCGAGGGTCATCACAGTTCCTGTTAAAGAGGTTCCTCCAAAGAGCTGCTGCCAGAACGTGGTCATCAGACAAGATTCCCTGAAGGAAGTACAGAGGGGGATGAAAAGCTGCCCGTGGAGAGGGTCTGCACACGAGACACCCCCGTCAGTGCCCTTGGCCTGCGGCCACGGCACCTGCCTCGCCGCCACAGCTGCCACGGGCCGTGCACATGCAGAGGCAGCAACATCACTCTTTCCCAGAATGGAAAAACAAGCCTGGCCCTAAATTAATTTACAGAGCAGCCTGTAACCAATACTCTGGCAAGTTAATTTGGAAAAGCCTGGGTCAGGGTATTCCTAACGCAGGAGTCGGTAACTGCGTTTCTGTGTTATGAAATCTTTACCATAAAAGTGGTGACCTTGCAGAGAAGGCAGCACCACCTCCTGGGAATGTGTGAAACCCATAACACTTGGAAAAGAAAAATTAAAGGATATTTAATCCAATGTTGCAGAAAGGTAGTCTGGATTTTGCTATTTTTCTTTGCTTTTTTACTTTACAATTTAAATGAGACAGAACTCCTCCTTATCAAGAATTGTCTGGATTTTTTCCAGTTAAATCTAGTATTAGCTTTGGTTTATAGAAAAACCACATCCATGCATGCTTTTAGTCCAAATTCTCGCCAACTTTTATTGTCTTTTTAGATTATGTGGTGTTACCACCATAGCCTCATAAAACATCCTGGCTGTACCTAAAAGTAGATTATAAACTTGCATGTGTAACATTGCCCACAACATTATGAGTTTACATTTACAAGATATTAATAATGCAAATCACTGTGCAAAAAAAAATATTATCACCATGTGAATAAGAGCATCTGAAGAGCAACATTCACTAGAGCAAAACAATAACTACTAAGAGAGATGATGTAATTGCATTTTCCTCTTGGAAGTCCTGCAGACACTTGTGCACAGTGGTGCTTTTGCATCCATGTATGATTAGATACTGCCTATAAATATTCCCATATAGACTCCCTATAAATACTCCATCAATACTCTCTTTGCTTTCAAAGTACAGCTGAGTACAGTGGGATTCAGAGGGAGGAAATGACTTAGTGATGGCCAAACAGGGATAGTGAAGCAGCACAAAGAACACTCCCTCCCTTCCACACCACATGGTTTAAATCCATGGGCTCTGTGCTGTTTTCTTTAAAGCACTTTCATTCAATACACATAACTAAGAAGTCTCTTCTCTGAGGTAATATTTCCTCAAAGACATGGAGAGTGAATGTTTTGCCCATCTGGAATATTCTGTGTTCATGAATTAGATGGTTTAGTTGTTGCACATCCTCTGAAAACATTCTTACCTCATCATATCCAAACAGAGCTGCATAGAAGTTTTCTACCATACTTTTCAAATCTTCCTTTAGAGCAACAGAATTAATCTGAAAAATAAACCAGAAAACCATCAATGTAGGCTCTAAAGAGGGGGTGAAACAGGGGAAAGTATTACCAGTTTCACTGTGAGCAGGCAAAGAAGACTCAGTGCCCCAGCCCACCTTGTTGAGGACTGTGCTGTAAGCACAACCCTGGTGCAGTCAGTGGCTGTGGAACCCCCCTGTGACACAGCTCTGTTAATTCTGACACAAATGAAGTCCCTGTCACTCAACACACACCTGGCACAAAAACACCCTGAGCCAAAAGCTCTGCCACAGCTGCAAGAGTGGGGAGAAAATGCTGCTTCAGGAGCAGGGAGCAAAGCTGTCCTTGCAGTGCCAGCACAGGCCAAGAGAACAGAGACCCCTCCATAGTTCAGCTGTTGAGCAGCTTTTCCAGACCTTCGTTTCATTCTTAGAAACTCAAAGGTTTTCCAGCTTTTTTTTCCACGAAGCATGGACTGCAGAACTGGATGTGCTACTGCAGTGGAAGTACAGGATTGCTAAAGACAGAGACTGCTCCCTCCTTACCTGTCAACACTGACCCTCAGTCAGCAAGCACACGAATTCTGCCTCTCCAGCATCTCTGGGAGCTCAGACTCACTAGTCTTTGACTCTGACTACACTTCTGTCAGAGTCTGTGATGATCCAGCAACTTCCCCCTATGCTGTAAGTGTGACTCAGTCCAAGTTCCACACTGACTTTCAACTAAATTTAACAACTGCTTAAATATTGGCTGGCTTGGCCTAAGCCACCCATTGGCTTGAGAACTGACCCCATGTGAGCAGAAGATGGAACTGGAGCAACTGGTGGGGGCAGAGGGATGGCTGAAATGCCTCCTGTGCATCTCCCTCGTGCACAGCCTGTGCCTCTTGGCTGTACTTTATCAACAAAGCCACTCAGTTCCTCCCCCAAGGGCTAAGCTACACTTCAGTAAAGCTGCTTCTTTGTACTGACCCTCAGGAGGGACCCAAGCATTTCTTTCCTCCAGATCTCCCACCCCCCAGAAGCAGAGATGACAAGGATAATCAGCCCTGCACACCAGCAGGACACTCAGGTGTGAGAACGAGGGTGGGGACAGGTTTGACAGAGCAGAGACAGGGAACAGGAGTGCAGGGTGGGGCAGCAGCACTGCTGTCCTTGAGGCACAGTCCATCACACCCCCCCCAATGGCAACCTCTTGTCCTAAATACTCTCACCATCCCTATGAGCATCCACCTCGGTAACGAAGCAACAGCTTTTCTATCAAAATAGGAGTTAGTTTTTGCCAAGTGAGCAAATCTCCAGTTCAAATATTCTTCCATTAAACCACTGTCTTTTTTCATCTGTTGATTTTTATAGCAATGCACATAGTGAAAACACAAGGAAAATTCCTTTTATGTCAGTTACTCATATTTTTCCATTAATATAAACTATTAAAATTCATGCAGATATTTTATAGGCTATCAAGATTTGGAGACTGGTTATTACTGAATGTTTAAAAAAAGAACTAAACATAAGAAATCAGAGGGTTAAATGATGACTGCAACTTCTGTAATGACTTAATTAAATTTTTATTGAGTACATAAACTATGATGTCATTTCTACCCAACCATGCTCAAACCTTCTGTGCATGTCAGAGATCGTGGTTTTTCTCAATAGAACGTACTTCTAAATAAGCTGCACTTCTACAGCTCTAATAAGGGGGAGCAGGTCTCATGTAACACACTCAATAAATTATCCTTCCATTTTAAACAAACAAATTCCATGAGTTATTATATATTTGCCACGCACTTTTTATGACATAATAAAAATGTTACCTCAAGGATTACTTAACACATACTACAAATGTTACAGCAGGCAACTGCAAGGGGCAACGAAAACAAATAGTCCCATTACAGAGACAAGTCCAGGACTACACATCCCTGGGGAAGCAGCTTTCCCTACTAAAAACAAAGAGCAGCAGTTTTAAGTTAGCAAGAAATAGATTGATGAAGGAGATAACCAAGTTAAACAAACATGGCAATAAATATATCTTAAAAGACAGTTTCAGATATAAAATATGGGTTTGGGGATGGAGCTGTATCTTAGGCAATAAAATGGTATTCAAAGGAATATTGCATTTCTGAAGAATACAACTGGCATGGGTTAGCTACAAACACTGAAGGAAAAAATCCTTCTTTATAAATCAAGAAAAATGAATAAATCCAAATCAGCATTTGTTGGAAGGGCTTCCTCTTCCAGAGCTTGCGCGTGTTCCTACCACTGGCAAGTTTCATGATCTGATTGGTCATGATTCTGCTGACTCTTCCACAGTCTGTTATTAAGAAGGAAAACTGCTGGAGAATTCCAAGTGAGTAATTGCTAATAACAAGCTAAAAATCAGTAACATCTGGAGCTCTTCTTGGGACTTCGCCCCTTTGCCTTCCTTGGAACAACCCAGTGCGGAGCTGTCACCGGAGAGATTTATGTACTACTGCCTGACTGACCCAGGGCTGTGCTACTCCAAAACAAGGAACCCATTTTTGGTACGTATCTCACCTTTTTGAGACCTTTACAAAAGGAAATGTACAGCTAATGTATCTTCCTACCACATGTCACAACTCCTCACGGAGAGACTCTGAGATCCCCCCCTTCTGCCTGTGGGACGACTGCAGCAAACAGATGCTGCTTTCTCGGGGTTGCACTGAAGGAGCCTCGTCTTTGGCCTCAAAGACTTCAAGTGCATCATCCAACAGCCAAGTGCTGTGGGTCATGAGTTTCAGTGTCAAGCCTCAGTCCAGGTTTTGCATTCTAAGATTTCTAGGAAAGTAAGAGCACACTGCTTTCCTGTACTGCTGGACACGTAGGAAAACTCCTTACAAACGGGCACACTATTTAAGTGAACAGTCCTCTAGGATCACACCAGTGGCCTGTGTTGGATCATGAGCATTCCTGGGCAATGAACTTCCTCCTCCTCCCCACTTGTTTTGGCTCATGGTGCAGAGCAGGCTCAGCATGCACAGACTGGAAGGTAAGAAGTGACAGGATGAGAGCAACAGCCTCAAGGTGTGTCAGGGGTGGTTTAGACTGGATATTAGGAAAGAGTAGAAAGAGTTGTTTGAGACTGGATGTGGCACTTAGTGCCATAATCTAGTAATCACAGTGGTGTTGGATCAAAGGTTGGAGGTGATGATCTCGGAGGTCTCTTTCCAACCCAGCTGCTTCTGTGATTCTGTGATTCTAAAGCACTGGCACAGGCTGCCCAGGGCAGTGGTGGAGTCACCATCCCCAGAAGTGTTCAAAACCCATGGATGTGGCACCTGAGGACATAGCTTAGTGGTAAACATGGAGGTGCTGCTGGTATGATGGTGCCTTGATGATCTCCATGGTGTTTGCCAACCTTACCAGCTCCTGACTGTAAGGGCTGTGGGAGCCATGCATTGTAGGGCTCAGCCTGGAGCAGGCACAGCCCATCCCTGGAGCAGGGCACGGATCCCCAGTGGTTTCACTCCAGTCCCATGTCCTGCTGGCACAGCCTGAGCTGGGACAGCCACTGGCTGCACTGTCTGAGAGCACTTGAACAGGAGTCTCTTTCTGCTTCAGCTTTTGCCAGCATGTGCTGCACCCTTAAGCTACTTTAACACATTAATCCATCCATAGTCTATAAAGCCAGAAGGGGCACTTCTAACTGCCTTGTATAAGCACTAGTCATTGAATTTCAGGCAGCAATTCCTCTCTTTAGGCTGTAAGTTATGCTTGAACTAGATTTTTTTATGAAGAGATTTCAGCCAGAAGAAATGATTAGATCATAGAACCTGACCCTCTGCATATCACAGACCATTACATTTCACCGACTTCCCCCTGTACTAAGCTCACTAAGTTGTGTTTGGCTAAAGCATATCACCCTCACAGTTGAACATGTGTATCTCATTTCATATTTGAATTTTCTGGCTTGGGTTTCCACCCCCTCATTCTCATTATACCATTCCTGCTAGAATAAAAAGCCTCTTCTGTACAATGTATTTGCTCCTGTACCTGCATGCAGTGGATGTGTCAGCACAGTCATCTTTTCAAACTAAGATCAGGCTCTTTCAGGTAATGTTTACACTGTGGGTGCACTGATACACCACATCAGCAGCACACTGCTGGCGTGGTCAGAGTTGTGACAGCAGAGTAGTGGGTTATGCTGATACAGTAAAAATAAACTCATTCCTTGTGCAAAACAAGTTACACAGGTGTGAGTCCACTCCTGTTGTCAGGGCTGAGTCCACTGTGGGGACTTCTGCAGCCCCAGTGCCATAAGCATCATCCACTCCCAGTGACACTGCTGAGTGCTGGAGCAGGGGGTACAGGACCAATCTGTCATGATAAAGAAGTCACTCTGCAAACATTTAAGACTTTTTTATGCCCCTTCTCTCAAGTTGCAACTGGAAAGAATGACTTGTAAGATAGTTTACATTAGTTATAAATAATATTTAAGCACATACAGTTATATATGGGCTTTTTGAGTGTTTGCTGCCCTCTTAATAAACACACATGACATTAAATGGGCAAAGCTGCATGCAGCCCTTTCATTTCATCCTGGAACATCACTATTGCTTGTAGGACAGTAATTTTGAAATGACTGAGACTGCAGTAAGGACCAAAAAGATTAAATTAATAAAACAGATTAAAAATATTTCTGTAGCAGCAAATAAAGGGAAGTTCTTTCAGCAATCTCATGTTCTTATGAAACAAGCAAGATATTGAAGAAATTATTCATTTTTTGAGTCTTTTATTAACCACTCTACTATTTTGTCTGAAAAGCAGATCACTGCTTGTAATTAGCCACAGCTGTGACTCCCTGTATACTTTAAATATTAACTGTTCTAATAAATAAGCAATTTTTAAATTATAAGTAATTTTGTAATAGCCTTCAGTAATCATTAGCTTCAGAGAATAGTCTCTAAAGCCTTCTTCAACATTTGGTGAGAACCTACCTCACCATTGTATTAACCTACATAAAAGCTAAATGTTAAGCTGAAGCAGAACCAGTTCCTGCCAAAATCTTCCATCCATGAAAACACCGTGTTAATGGAAAAACATGTACATGCTCTGCTGCCTTAATGACAATTGTGTAACCTTATAATTGATTAATAAATAAGACTCCTTAGAGCAAGTTTATTCCAAGCAGACCCAGAAAAGTTATACAACATTATCTACATGTTTCAGCAAAACCAGATGCTCACCCCTACCTGTCTGGTACCCAGAAAACAAGGTTTGTTCCTGTCTTGCAGTTTATTAATCTGGAAACCCTGCCACGGCAACAGCTACAGATGCAGAGATCAGAGTACAATAGGAACTGTATTCAGTGTATGGGGGCTTGTTCCAAATTCCTACTTCCCTGCAGAACGTGGCTGGCAGAGCTCACTGACAACCTCTCAAGAGAAGGATCAGAGAAAAGAGGTCAAATTGCTGTGCTCTGTCAAGCTGTGCTGATTCTCTGTAAGGCAAGCAGTTGTTGAGGGGTTTTCCTGTGATGCCTCTTAAAAAACTACTTGCTAAAAGCCTAAAACTGACCATGAACGTGTTCCTGAACACCCCAGCACCAGGAACTCAGCCTGAGAAACTGGAAGGAAGTTTCAGAACCAAGTTTAAAAGAGGCACTTGGAGGAGACAGCAGTGAAGGTGGATAAATCACTAAGGTAAATATTTACCACAATCACTCACAGAGATGCTGTGAAACTCCAGCTCTTTCCTGAGACAAACCTCAGGAACTGCCAGAAAGTGTCACAGCAGAAACACTGCTCAGCCCAAGGGGCCCAGGGCATCCTGCCTGCAGCAGCAGCCACAGTCACTGAGAAAAGTCAGAGTCCTACAAGCTGGTATGTGCTTCCTCCAAGTGTTCTCCCAACCAATTTCAGCTCAGGGTAATTCCCAACCCTTGCTGTTCCTTTAGGGAATAACCTCCAAAAGGTCTCCATGGCCAGCAACCTCCACTCCAAGCCCCATCCAACCCGGCCTTGAACAGTTCCAGTCCATCATATTCCAGGTGATACCGATCCACCCATAGAAAAAGACATCAGAACTTAACAAAAGTGAAGAGCAAAAAATTCCAGGATCAGAAAGTACTAAACAGAATGTAACACACCAGATAACATTAACAGGGCAGATAAAGGTACTCGTAGTAGGTGTTTAAACAGAATTCATAAAATCTATGTAACAATGTGCACGCTTTAGCACAACAATTTAGCAGCCACAATTCTGGGAATGGATCTTAAAGAGCAAAAAAATTAAGTTCAACAATTCAATACTGAAGAAAAAGACTAAATAAATTTTAGAACTTATTATGAAAGGAATATAAACCAAAAGAGGAACGCTATTCTGCCATAAATCCATTGTGTACCAGCAAATAAAATGCTGCACATATTTGTTACCTTTTAATCTCAGAACAGTTCTAAAAGTAATAGAAGACACACAGAAAAGACCAAGGTGATGAGACATACAAGGAAACACTGTTTACATTCAGGATGAAACAAGGAGGAAGATGATGGAGAGGGAAACTCATGACTGCTGTTGAGATAAACAAGGAATTATCGCTCACTGTTTCTCATTAAAAAAGATGCAGAAGAGAATCTGATGAAACGAACAAATAACGCTTTAAAAATAAAATGGAAGTGTTTTCTCATGCAACACAATTAAGTGGCAGAAGTCATTGCCACAGGGCATTAAAGAGCAAAAAAATAGCAGAGGGGTAGAGCAGGGCCTGTGCATTCCTGGAGGATTTCCGTCCCTGACCCCCAACATGACATTCCCTGGCAGCTCTCGGGTTACTGGGTAGTGAATACCAGCAGAACAGACCAGCACCAACCCTGAGCCACAGTTCTGCTGCTCACACTTCTCCCCAAATATCTCTGGCCACAGGCAGACACAGTACTCTGCACCTTCATCTGGCAGTGGTTCTGAGCACGTCCAGTTTTGTCCCTTTCCTGCTGACCTTTGCAGGTGTTGGTGGTGTCCCTTCTGTCTGGGCATCTATTCCTTCCTGCCCTGACTTCCAGCACCAGTCACAGCTCCCTACATGGACACCAGACATCAGGTCACTTTACTGACTTGGCAGGAATTTCACCTGAAAAGTGCTAGTGTAATTAAAAAAACTGCTACCTTTACCATAGCTTTTAGTGCCCTCGTGGGAAGAGGCTACATTTTATGTAGAAATATGAGCAAGAATGATCCTGCTCATACCAAATAGGTCATCCTCCCCTAGGGGAAAAACAGTAAGAATAAAAAACCTCATTCTTTCTCCAAGAATTTGGGACCAGAACAAGCTTCTACTGGATAGGGGCAGCGAGTCACCCCTCTTTTCTTCTAAAAAACTGTCCAAAAAAATGTTTATTTCATTTCCAACAGACTCACAACTGCTAGAGTACACACAATTAGCCAGCAATTAACCAGCCCAACATGCAGTGACTAAGGCCAGGACAAATGCAAATACTCACCATCACTATCACCTTTTCAGATTCATTTCTGCAGTGTCTGGCAGACTGGGTGATTTGTGTTTGCTCCATCAGCCTTCCCACTCCCTCCTGGCAGGGCCCTGCTCATACGTGACCTGTCTGACAATCTCCCACCAGTTCCACATTTGGGTAAAATTCTAATTTGAAGTCACATTGTTTTCACCTTCTACCAATATTCTGCACCTTCTGGTTTCAATCATAAACTGAGAAAAACCCGATTTCCCCAAGCACTCCTCCTCCCCAGGGCTTCAAATACATGCAGGCCACAGAACAGTTAACAGTTAAATATTTTCTTGCCAATATTTTAAGAGTGCAGAAGGTTCCAAATTGCTGGTAAAATAAACAATGCCAGACTGTGAAAACTCCTGCCTGCCATATACTCTGATGTTAACAAGAGTTTCTTTATTACTGTAACCTTTCAGAAGCGAACAAAAATTATTTCTCTACCCTAGTCCTGCCCTCAAGTAAAAGGCAAGGGAAGAAAGTGAACCATGAAAAAGCTGCACGGTAAGATACTGTGAGTTTTCCATTTTACTTCTGTATTTCATTCAGACTCGATGCTGCTGTGAATAAATAAACTTCCAGAAGATCCTAAAAGTGTGTGCAAGGGTTTAAAAAAATTTCCTTACACACTGTTTCCTGAATAACATGGATTAAACCTGCATATGGGCCATCTTCCCTCCTGCAAGGACATAATGAAATAGGAAATACAGAAGGGCAAATTTAGGATGTTCTCAAGGAGCCACTTGTTTTTAAGCTCTGTGGTACCCAGCTCTGTCCTCTGGGGCTTTAGCCCTGGATTTCCATCAATTACAGGGGCTCTGCCATTTCCCCACTTTTCAAAAGTGAAGTCTTCAAACAGCATCTACAAACAGAAGGCACAGCCACCACTCAGTGAGACAAATGACTGTACAGCCCAGGTGACAACCCCTAAATCCACTGGTCACTCGGGCTTGCCTTCTGTTTTCCTACCAAATCCATGTGGATTTATGGAATCCATGCCCAAGCCATCTGAAAACCAATTCAGAGCAGTGTTGCTCATTTCACAGGTACCAAGACTGTACAGACCCCACCTCCCACCCATGACACTCACACCACCATCTCCCACCAGGACACCCACACCACCATCTCCCACCCATGACACTCACACCACCATCTCCCACCCATGACACCCACACTACCATCTCCCACCAGGACACCCACACCACCATCTCCCACCCATGACACCCACACTACCATCTCCCACCCATGACACCCACACTACCATCTCCCACCAGGACACCCACACCACCATCTCCCCCACCAGGACACCCACACCACCATCTCCCACCAGGACACCCACACCACCATCTCCCACCAGGTCACCCACACTACCGTCTCCCACCCACAACACCCACACCACTGTCTCCCACCAGGACACCCACACCACCATCACCCACCACAACACCCACACCAACTCCCACCCATGACACCCACCAGCTCACTGTCCCTTTTTATGTGCAGTTATCCTTGTGGACAGAAGGCCCTTTGACGAGCTTGAAAATCAACAAGATGCACACTTTGCTAGTGGCAAACAGAGATCTCTAAAATTAGACACACTGGCATTTTGGTCAAACCTTTTAACCTTTGGCATTATCTCCTGACCTCTGAATGAAACAATATTCAAGGTCTTACAGAAGTGTAATGATAATTAACTCCAAGCCCCATCCAACTTGACCTTGAACACTTCCAGGGATGGGGCAGCCACCCCTTCTCTGGGCAAATGGCTGGAGACAGTCCAGAATGTGGCAGTGGCAAGTGGTGAGCTGGGAGAGCCAGCAGCAGCTACATACTGGTTGAATCAAAGCCACAACCCAGGGGTGCTGCCCAGGCTGCCAGAGACACAGAAGTTGTGTGAGGAGAAGGGAATGGGCAGCCTCTCAAAGCCCCACAGCACCCCCTGCACCATGTCAGATCCTTAACTGGTGCTTGTTACTGTCCTTCAAGACAGGCAGGCACAAAAACATAAGGAAAAGTGAAGTTCCTCATTCCTGAAGAGGAAGCAGAAGATACCAGTGACTTTCTACCTGCAGTTAAAAGCACAAGCAACACTATGATTAAAACATATGGGAAGAACAGGGAAGCTCTCCATGATTTGTTTGGTCTGATCTAGAACAGACACTGGTCTTGGTATTTTCTTTATAAAGGTGTTTAAAAGCACATTCATGTTTTCACTGCAGCAGCTCAGAGCTGTTAAAACAGAACCAAGCCCCCACTAGAGACACCCTGCTGCAAGAGTCTCAGAAGGCTTAGCCAAGCAGACCAGCTGATCTCAGCTGAGGAACTCCGGGGCAGACTCCAAAAGGATCAGAAGCTGAGAATGCAAGTGTCCAAAATAAGTGGCATAACAACCTGTTACCGACCCCAGCACTGGCAGCAGGTGAATCCCAGCCTGGAGGGTGAGTGATACACAAAGCACTGGCAGGAGCCAGGTCAGAATGACAACACAGCTGGGACCCCCGTGCTGAGCCTGGAGACCACGGCAGGTTCTGCAGGGATCATCTTCCTGCTCCCACCATCACCTCCATACTGCCAAAATAAAACACTGATGCACTTGTGGGGAGATGCCATTTCACAGCTCAATGTTTGAGCTTTGGCAGCTGCACCATGTTCTGGAGAGCCCAAGGAACACAGGGCAGCACCAACACCTTTGGCATGTGAGTCCCACTGATGAGGATGGGGGCAATTACAGGATATTCCTGAGCTGGGAGGGACCCCCAAGGATCATTGATGCAGCTCCTGGCCCTGCACAGACACCCCAGCCATCCCACCCTGTCCCTCAGAGCATCACCCAAACCCTCCTGGAGCTCTGGCAGCCTTGAGGCCGTGCCCACTGCCCTGGGGAGCCTGGGCAGTGCCCACCACCCTCTGGGGGAAGGACCTTTCCCTATATAATAGATATAGAGCAATATAATGCTGAATAATGACAAAGTTATCTCTAGAAAAGGTGCCACAAGGCAGCTTCCAGTACAATTCCTGCAGGCACCAGAGCAAGGCACAGAACAGACTGAGAACACCACCTTACAGCAACAGGATCCAACACATCTGGGAAATTTAAATTGATTTTTTTATGCCAGACTCTACAGAAAACTGGGGCAGGCCAGCTGAAAAGAACCCAAGCAAATATCATATATTGATTTCAATACCAGGAACCCTCAACATGCCCCAAACATTTCAGTGTTAGTTCCACAGACTGCTTCTACAACTACATTAAAGACCACCTGGGGAAGAGACTCCTGTTTCAGACCTCCATGTCCTGGCAAAGCTAAATGTGCATCACCACGTGCACTGCTTGTTCCAGACCTCGCCACAGTCGAGATGCTTCAAGGTAACATTCCATACCCATGCACTGTCCTGCATATTTAAGTTGTTAAGGTTTCCAGAACCAAATTTACTAAATTTACTCTGAACAGTACTTGATATTATTATTTATTTATGAAATGACAAAATACTGGAAACTTGCTGTGAACTTTCAGGCTCTTTGAGAAAGGATCAAGGATTGATTGACTGTTTTCTGTGATGGTCTTAAAACAATAACTTCAGGTAAAACTAATCCTACAATGCCTGGTATCTTATTTTTAAAAAGCACAAAAACAGAGCAATTTTGTATCTCATTACTTTGGCAAGAGTTTAGTTTGTTTTTTAAAAAGGGAGCACTAGAAACTGGTGAGATTTTATATATTCTAAGTGGTCATTAAAAATTGTAACACTTTTCTCCTTAAAATGTCCTAGTAAAGCATTTCAAAATATGCATAGACTGTTTGAAACTAAAACCTTTTCTTCTTTAGTTTTATAGGTTTTTAAAAACCCTTTTCAACCACACAACACTGTCCTCTATCTCATATCTAGTCCATCTCCTCAAACAAAATCAGTACCTTCTCTGAAATATTTTGCTTCAATACATTTCCTTCATCTCAACTCCCCATTCCAGTCCCAAAACACTGCACCCACCTTCTTTCTGCCCCTGTTCCCTTCCAAAAATACACTTTCTGTTCTGTGCACCCCAAAGTGACTCCAAGACTTTCAGTCAGACTGGAGAGACAGACCTGGAAAGGACCTTTGAGTATCCCAGTACTGCAGGTGAATCAGCAGTTCAATTCATACAAAGCTCAAGCTCTGCTTTAAAATTCTATCAATTTGCCACCCTGTCCTCTCATCCTCTAAAGCCATTCCACAGCCTTGCTGCTCTCACCCCAACCATGACTTCGGCGTGTTCACTTACAGAGTCTCCACAGTGAGAAGAACTTAAATAGAATTATACTGAGTTTAGGAAGTTCTGTAGCTACTGTACAGTAAAATGGCATTTTTAATCAGCTGAAATCTTCCAATTGTGAAAAAAGTCTTGAGCCAGAAAACCGTGTTCAAGTTCCCAGAGCTAATTTTAGCCCTCAGTTGCATGTATTGGTTCTGATGGCATTACTTCAGATGTACATGAGCATAATTGAGAGCAAATTATGGGTCACTGGTATAAACAGCTCTGGCTAAACGTGTAACAAAGGCTCTATTGTGCTACACACAGCAGAGCCAATAAACCAATTCAAAAGACACCTAGATGTGTTCCTGGAAAAAAAAAAGGGGGCAGGGGTCTGAGTGGTGTGGTGGGAAAACAGGAAAGTGAGATTACGATAAATTAAAACAGGTTTGGCACGTTGGGCTTCACAGCCCC